>RAKG01000080.1:0-341722 GCA_009802275.1 Neurospora sp. CHS-2018a
GAGAGTGAGATTAGGATATCTGGTGGTGTTTTTCTTAGTGTTTTAGTTCTAAGTAAGCGTCTTAGCATCTCCTTGCTCGTTTGGGCAAATATGGGCGTTTCACTGACTCCCTAGGGCACAGCAGGCTCCGCCCAAGGGAATACTATTTTTTTTATTTATTGCGATAAGGTTATTGTAGAAAATTCGAACGTTAGCGCTATAAGTTTTAAGGGCGTTATAATTTACGAGAAGGTTATTATACTACTTTTGGAAGTTAATATATACAGTTAAGAGGTTAATATAGTCGAAGTTCTTCTAGTCGAAATTATTTTAGGCTTCGTTAATTACTTTACGAATAGTTTTTAATTCTTCTTCGCTACACTCGAAGTTGTTGGCAACATTATTATAAAAGGTGAATTGGGTATAGTAAAGGCGATTAAGCGGGGTAATAATTAAACGAAAGGTAGGATTATTAACGAAGATAATAGTAGACGCAAAATAGTTGCGGGGGACGGCTTTCTTTTCTTTATTATTTTCGATACCGGCAATAAAGTTATTAACGGCTAGGGATAGGGGAAGTTTGAAAAGCGCAACGTAATAGATAGTTGTATTGAAAGTATTAATAAATTTATTAAATACTTTACGGACGTTATTCAAATTGAAGGATATAATTAGAGCGTTAAGAATAGGGAGGTCGCTGCTAGTATTACTAGCGGGCGAGAAGGTAATAGGGTCGTTACTTTCGTTATAAGATATAAGAGCGAGGGGAGTAGTCGCGATAAGGCGAAGCTTTTATCTTTTAAATAAAGAGTATTTGCCTTTATTTATTAAATAAAGGGGAGCGGGATTGGTTAGGGATTATTACAATTTACAATTTATCGATGTTTAGGGTATTAGATTTAGCGACTCGAGTAACGAGGCGATTCTTATACGTACGTGCGATTAATAAATTAATCGTAAAGGGGTTTGTATTGTGAACGTAATAGTTAAAAGGTATAATTAATTATTACGGGCAAAGGGTAGATGGTAGATGTGAATATACGTAATTGTACGAAGGAGAGAAGGAGAGAGTGTAGACGAGTATTTAGAAGATTAGCCTTATGAGGGCAATTTAATTATAAGCCCGATATAGGTCTACGGTTGGAGGCCGTTACAGTAGCTAGTTAGCTAATAGCAATAGTAGTCTTAGAAATTGCTATACGCTGGCATAAGGCACGTGAGTAATCACGTGCGACACAGGCTAACCCTATGATATAAGTCCGGTATTATTTATTTATCGAGAAGTTATTCTATCCTATATTTCATTCTAATTCGACGAGAGTATTATTTAGAGATATTTCGAATATTCGGTTACCTTACTCTCCGGTTCCGTTATAAGGTCTCCGAATTAATTATCGTATAACTATTTATTACTATTAGGACGAGACTTCCGGCGAAGGTTTGTATTGAGTAGCTACTACTCTGGTTTCRCAATTCGGTCTTAATCGAGCAAATTAGAAGGAGTAAATAGGAATAGGCGGCCAAAGTAAGTACTCTATTAATATACAATTTAATATATTTAGTAAATAATTATAAAAGTTACGGATAAACTATTAGGAAAATTTAATAAGATTGAAAATTTTTATTATTCCTCGTTGTATTAGATATATAATTACTATGATAGGCTAACTAATTAATAAAGTGCTAAAACTATATACGAAATTAAGGGTTAAATAATAATCCCGCCTAAGTACGACCGGCGGTATAAGTATAAGAGAATATTAGTATAAATAAAACTCCTATCGTGCCAAATATTTATTAATATAAAATAAAACTTTAAAAATATAAGAAACTTCGGGAACGAAACTAATAATCTAATATATATTAGAAATATACGGGAGAATATCCGAAAGCTGAAATAGAAATTCGAAATTCGTAGCGTTGTAATTATACCGCCGGAGTGGCCGGAATATTGTTAGTGGTATTATTAGTAGTCGTCGTAGCTACCGCGGCCGCTGCGGCCTTTTAGGTTTCTAATATAGTAGCTCGCTTATCGGGAGGGATAAATCGGTATTGGTCGAATAATCTGTTATCGTCTGTATTATTATTATTC
The DNA here is from genome assembly GCA_009802275.1 of Neurospora sp. CHS-2018a. NCBI lineage: Eukaryota > Fungi > Ascomycota > Sordariomycetes > Sordariales > Sordariaceae > Neurospora > Neurospora sp. CHS-2018a. Next base: position 2,072 of record RAKG01000080.1, read on the forward strand.
GTAGGCTTACTCTCCTATAGCGGGTTTTTAACGGTAAATTCCTTTCGTACGGATTTGCTACTCCAGCTCGACTTCTTACTATTAGCTATATTTGTCCAATTCTTAAGGACTTATTTATTTTAGAAGTAAATCTCCTTATTATTTCCCGGCGCGTATTTAATTTTAATAGGATCCTTCTTAATAAGGATGTTTATTCGAACGTCTATTATAACCTAATAATATAAATCTAAAGAGTAATTAATTATAATGAATTCTTATATAATCCGGTTAATATACGTATTCTGCATTTATTTTTATACGTTCTCGGTATATTTGTTGAGGATAATATAGTCGTCTATAAATTTAAAGACCTAAAAAAACTCGTCCTTCCCGATTCTATTGTCGTCTTGCCATCTCTAGAAGAAGTATGCCTATATATTGGGGTAATTAAAGCAGAATTAGAGTTTGGGGTTAGATTTGAGTAGACCCTCTACCTTTTTTTATAAAGCTATATTATATTAGTACGTGACCCGAAACTTTGTACGAAATAGGAAATAAGTATATACTTTCGCTATAGCGAGTGCCTTTAATTTTTAAATATTATAGTTAGAGTCCTACTTCTTACGTAGCTTCCTTCTAGTATAAGTCTTAAATTAGTCTTTATATTTAGCCTTTATAATAGTAAATTCAATGGACCGGTTGCGTATTCTGGGATATATCTATTAAATTACTAATACTTTCTCTTCGAAGCGAAACTATATAGTAAAGTCTTCGATAATTTTATTATATATAGGATTGTTATCTACTTTTTTATATTTCTTCTTTTTATGCTTCTTGCGCTAGTTGGTATTTAAGAGCCACTCGGGGTCTATATCCGAATAATTAAGCGGCTCCTTAGATTTACTCCCGTTTAATTCCTTATTACTAAATATAGTTATACGTTTACGCTTAGTACGGCGGCGCAATTTCTAGTACGAAATATTAATATTTATTTAATATACCCGGGATATATAACAGAATTTACGCGTAATTTAAACTTCGGCGTACTTCCGGGTTTAAATATAAATATTAGAATTATAAACGTAATAAATAGTAGAGGATATCCTATAAAGTTTAATATTTACAATAATCCATTAAAAATAGGAGCCGAAAGTATTTAAGGATTATAGATAAGCTAATATTAGGAAGACTCTTTAATTAGATACTCTTATTATATACTGGGAATAAAGTTTAAATAGGGGTTGTATAAAATAATCTGCCCCTAGTAATATATAGTCCCGTTCGGTATTTAAATTCCTATATTTGTATTACCCGGGGTATACCCTAGCCCCGGGGTTTAGTACGAAGATTGGCTATAAAATTAATAAGGCGGGTAACGTCCTTACCTATATTACTAATATAATTATTAATAATATATTACCGACGGTATAGGAGTGGAAGGTATAAATTAATAGCCCTAACTATCCGTATAGCCCTACGAAAAAGGTAATATATTAGTATAAAGTAAAAGACTATTCGGATAATATTTTTAATAAATTAAATAAAATACTAATAGGATTAGGATGAAATAGGCTTACCTTACTATAAATTATAACCCCTCCGCGTATATTCTCAGAATTTACTATAGGAGTAGAAGGTATAAATTGGTAGCCTTAACTATCCGTATAGCCCTACGAAAAAAGTAATATATTAGTATAAAATAATTAATCGCCGGTCTAATAAGTTGAATAATATACCGATAGGGATAAGATAGAATAGGCTTACCTTACTATAAATCGCAATTCTATAAGGATATATAATCTCCGGCTCCCGTTCGCTTCTAAATATGCGTCTAGCCTCTTAGAAATTAAGATTAAATTGAAATTCCCCTTCTATAATATCGATAAAATATCCCGAAGCCTAGTATAAATAAAGTTTAGAAGTAAATATCGATTAAGCGTTTTGCTATGTAACGCCGGGCTTAGGCGTCTAAATTAGTAATAGGTATCCGGGAAGTAGGAGCGATATTATTGCCGGATTGAAACTAGGGCGCCGTACGAATTAAAGGCGAGAGTAAATATATAAAGTAATTTAAATAAATAGAATAATAACGAATGCCTAAAAAATAATAAGGATAAAGAGAGGGCGAGAATTGTATTTATAGCGATAGAAAATCTAATTGAATAGGAAAATAGGCGTAGGAATGCTAATTTAAATAATTAACGGTTGGCCTATAATAATACGTTTACTTTAGTCCTGCTGAAGGTCGTCGGTCCCGACGGCCGCGATTAGAAGTGGCAATTTATTGCAAATAGTTATTATTCTACGAAATAAATAGAAGTCGCGGGCAGCCTATAAGTAATTTATTTATATAATTAGCGATAAATCTTATAACCTTATTAGCGAAGCGGAATTGTACTTAATAAGAAGAAGAAGAAGTAAAGGTTAATTAAATATAAACGGGGATAGGTAGAGGTAAGAGGAGGAGGGAGTAAAGGAAATAATGGGTTTATTTACTTGGTTTTGGGTAGGGCAATAGATAAGATTGGTAGGCGCTGGTAATTACGTAATTATTTGTATATATACCGTAGGGAAAGAGTACGGTCGGTTGCGGGATATTATAACGTATAGTAGTAGGGTTAGAGACCTACCTAAATAAATCGCGTTCTAACGCGTCTATTATATTATTGCGAGGACTTACCTAATACGATTAATCCTATTATTATTTTATTTCTTATTTACTATTTTATCTTTAGTTGCCGCCCGCGTTTTTAAATTCCGATAATATTCTGCTAAATTAATATTAATTTATATTATCGCTAATTCGATATTAAAGTACTATAACGCACTCAATAATATATAATTTCGTACCGAGGTCTCCGGATTACGACCCCGCGCTTCGAAGCGTAAGCTAAATATACCCGAACGCCGTAAGAAATGTAAATACTAGCATATCCCTCGAGAGAACGAGTTCGTCGACTTATATAATACTTCAATTATTCTAAATATTATTTAAAGAAGCTGTTGTATAGATTTTAATAGTCTTATAAATTTTATAGCGGCGACGCCCGTAGAATATATACTTCCTATACCCCCGGTACCTCTTCTAGCTCAACTGCCCGTACGAAATTTAATTAATTCTACGGATCCGTCTAAACGGGTTAGTAATTAGTTATAGAATATCCTATTTAACCCTAATAATCTAATACAATTAATCGAACCAGCGGATAGATTAACCTTCGATATCGTTAATTTAATATTAGAAGATACTGTTCTACGCTCTAATAACGATAATATTATAAATGGATCCGAATTTAGTAGGTTCGAAGGAATCGACGGCGATGGGAACGATAGAAACGGGGATAACGACTAAGAATTTAATACGGGGTATAGAAACGAAGAATTAGACGGAATTAAAGAGTAATGTCGTCCGGTCACCGTCCTATAAAGATTAGAGGATTTACGGAATCGGCGACCGGATATAACAATTAAAGTACTATACGTATAGAAGCTAATCAAAATTACGCCTTTCCAAAACCTGTTCGTCTTGTAGCTTTAAAATTGTAATATCTTTAGAATATAATACTCTCGATTAGTCGAAGTTTTCAAAGCGGTTAAGAATATTAACGAATTACTAGAGCTTTTAAAATTGAAGGACACTTTTATCGATAAATTCAACGATAATTTACTGCTTAGGAAATTAAGGACCGGCCTTATAAAACTAGATCCAACCCGTATTCCTAATAAAGAGCGCGTAGAAGAAGATATTTATATCTTCGATTTCAAATATTTATTTATTACTTTATTCAATTTAATAATACTTTGTAAAAGTATTTACCGAGGAATAGTATATTATATAGGTTCCGATAATTGTATTACCGAATTATAGTAAGTACTATGGTGGGGGTAGTTTGTGCGAACAATTTTAAGGAAGTTCTTTAAATATCCGGATAGCGGTATAATATTCCCGTTAGACTTTATTTATTAGTATTCTCCTACCTATAGTAAACTAATATATTTATATAAGTAAATATAGCGTGAAGATATATATTTTAGAAGAATAGTTTATTGTAGGCTCGATTATATTATTAAAGTATACCGGGAGCAAATTATAGGATAGTTAATTATTTATATATAAGAGGTCGTTACGCAAAATATATTTATACGTTCAATATAATCTGCCAATTTCGTAGGGAGGCTATAATATTTATAGGGTAACGGCGTTGAACTTTTTATTATTAATAGAAATTCGCTATTTATTAGCCTAAGTTAGATCATCGGTTATATAGAGGATATAGTTATTAATTACGACTTCGACCCTATATAGCCTGATATATAGACGGCACCGACGGCAAATTTTATAGTCCGATACTTTTTTTAAGAATAATAGATGAAGTTTCTTCCTATTGTAGTAATTTTACTGTTGTAAAGCGAATTAGAGCTAAGAATTTATTTATAAAATTATTTCGTAGATAAATAGGTGGATAAGAACGTGTAGTCTTTACCCCTATAATTATACGCCGACGAATTTGGTTTCTATCGTACTATATACCGGGCTATTCTTAGTATTTATATTTTTTATTAATTTCTTTTTAAGTAAATCCGAAAACGCCGGTCGAGCGTTATTCCGGTTACCCTTAGCCTATATAGCGCCGATATAATAGATATCTTTAGATTATTCTTTTATATAACCGAATTAAACGATAGGTTTAAAATAAGAATGAATTATAAGGATACGGAATTAGTATTAATTTATCCCTTTATAATTACCTTGGTTGGTAATATGCTTTAATAATAGAAGATGTCCGGGTGCTTAGGATATTAAATTAAGAAGCCGTGTCGATTTTATTTTATTAATAAAGTAAAGCGGGCTGACCTTTCGTTTAATATATAAAATAAGGGCCGTTATTACTTCTAATATCTAAGTAATATTAAATGTATACGAAAATTATTTACGAAATAATAAATTAAGGCTTTCGAGGAGTTGGGTATTTGTAAAGATTTACGGCTATTTGAATACTTGTGTAATTTATTCCTATCCTTCGATATTATTCGCTTCCGATTAGCCGACGCCGCCTATTTTAAATATTAAGGATTAGTTAGGAAGTTTTTAAATTTATTATTCGATATAGAATACGAAGGCTTTTTAAGTAAAAAAGCGGCCGATAAAATTATTACTAAGTATAAGAAGTTCCGGTTCCTATTCGGCTAGATGTAAATCTTATCTATTAAAAAGTATATTAATTTAATAAATATATAATAGGCGGCGAAAGTTATTATTACTATTCTAATATTCCTTTATTTATAGTTCGAAGATAAATACTTTAAACTATACTTTATTTTATTTATTCTAAAATACGGAAAAAGCGAGAACTATTTTTATTAGACCGTATTAAATAATAGTCTTCCAAATCCGGATATACTTGTAATAATATTATAAATTTTCGTATATATAATTTAAATATTCGTTTAATAGGTAGTTACAATATATAATAATAATAATTCCCGTTCGGAATATAATTGTAGGACGTTAGATTGTAAAATTCTCGAAGGTAGGAAAGCTATATAATTTATATATAAAGTATAATCCTAAGTTATAATTAAAAAGGAGGGGAAGGGGAAACGTACTACGAATTTAATTGGCGGGGTTATTATAGGGACCCCTTAGAGACCGCGTCTTTCTATAATACTAATCTAACTCCTAGGTCGATATTTCGTATATAATATAATGTAGTAATAATTTTAGTAATAATTTAAATTTAGAGGCGCCCCCCCGGTAATATCTATAAATATTTCCGTTAATATATAGGGGTATATGTTTGTAATAGTTTCCGGGTTAAGTCCCGCAAAGGGAGCGCGGGCGCAATTTATTGTACGAACCGGAATATTAAGGATAAATGGGGATAAGCTGTTTAAGAAAGCGTTGTCGATAATAATATTTCCCGTTAGGTTAAATTCGGAGGATAGCGATAATGAGGCTCTAGTAGTAGCGAAAAAGACGAAAGCTAAGAATAAGAAGAAGCCTACCTCTACGAAATAAGAGGAAAAGAAAGGGCTCCCGAATATTTACTAAGGCCTATATTACTGAGAGATTACTAAAGAATATAGATCTTTAATAGCCGTTTTTATTCTATTAGATAAAAGTAAATATTAGTAAATCTATGTAAATATCAACCAGATCGGAGCTATTATTAGAATTATTAGAATAATTATTAAAGAAATTAATACCTTTATTAGTATTATCGGAAGAGACCTTATAAATAGACTTTATACCCTACTAACCATTTAATTTTATAAGAAGTATAAAGCTAATATAAAAGCGACTAATTTATATAATATAATGATTACTCTTATTTTTAGGGAAAATATTCGGTAAATAATCGTATTCCTTTTCGTAGGAAGTTTTTTTACGACCGATATAGAAAATTATTTCCGCTTCTAAATTCTATAAAATATAGTACTAAACCTAATATAAAGGTGGGACCTATATATCGGTGCCGGAAATTATAAAGATAATATAGAGGTAGCACTAGAGAACTATTTAATATAAATATTTAATAATAATCCTATTATCGTTAACCTAATTATTTATTGCGGAGTTAACTAGAATATCGTTTTATAGAGAGAGGATAACTTTATTAACGTTATAAGAGTTTACTAAAAAAATAATTTTACTAGGCGGTTAACGAAGGCCTTAATCGACGATTATAATCTATTTTACATTTCCGATCTAGGGAGTAAACCTATTAAATAGTCTCGTTACGCCTCATTTGCAAATAGGTCAATCCAGGCCAGGCAACCAATTTAATTTGATCCGAATTTTATTTAATTATAATAGATATATAGAAAGAGAGGTACCCGTCGCAAAGTATTCGAAGTGGGTAATATCGTTAAATTTCAAATTAAAAACGCGAAACTAGTAGTAAATACAAGTAATAAAGAGTTTGTACGTATTGATAGTATCTTTACGTACCGGATTTTATAGATTTACTAAGTGTTTATAATTATTATATATTTTGAACGCCTAGAAGATAGAAGGCGGAAGGAACCGATCTTAGGGTGCCTAATTTATATATTAGGAGACCGCCGCGAAATTATCGGATTAACGAGAATATTGATAGAGTTAATGTAGATAGTGCTAAAGGATGATTATTTAATGTATATCCGGTACAATATGTACTTTATATAATATTGGGACTATATTTAGTAGATTTCGTAGTATATTTAATAATATAATAATCTAATATTATAATTTAATAGTTATTCTTATTTAATAATATATATCTCTATAGTCTAATAGATTAAACGTGACTTTTTATATCGAAGTAGCGTATTTAAAATTTATAAAATATATAGAGTAGGATATAGCTCTATTCTCTTACAACTCTATTGTAGGGTACGAAAATACAATTTTTATAGAAATAGAAATTAATAAAGATTATTCTAAGTATTTACTATTTAATGGCGTAAATAAACTTGAATAGGATTTAAACATTTTTAATAATACGAGATAGAGAGTAGAAAGAGGGGTAGGTATAAATTTATATCCTCTCTAATTAAACTTTCTACTTCTAATTATTAATTTCCGTTTTATCGCCTTAAATTTCCCGTCTACATCCCTTCCCTACTTCAATTCCCAACTATCTATTATCGAAACCCCCGGTCTATTATTTTATTATCCCCTTTTATTAAGTCGAATATAAAGTAAATACCCTCCTCCCCTATCTTTTTATCCTCCCTATATATTTTTATATTCCTTCCCATCCTCTCTTTCTCTTTTTATTATATTATAGGCTTCTTTCGATTATCTACTCAACTTCTATTTATACGTCGATAAATTTAATAATTATAAAATAATACGCAAACTCTTTATTCCTTTAAATATATAACGTATTTTAGACTTTAAATTTATATCGATTTCTACGTTAATACTAAAAGATTGATAGTACGATAATAAAACTATATACGAAATTTTATTGCTAAATACGTCGGTCGTTATATAGCCCCTAGTCGCCTTTAACCCTACCCTACGATTAAATTAGAGTTTTGTTTTGGTTTCCGATACCCGCCCCCCCTCCTTTCTCCTTCGGCCGCGTTAACTTCCGTTAATAATTTGTATTTATATTATTAATTTTAATAGTAAAATATATCGAGCTAATTTACGAAAATATTTTCCTACGTATATTGCCCGGCGTGATATTACTTATTAATTTTATACCTCCCGACTTAAAAAGATAAGTATTAACCTTAAAATCCGAAGATAGTATAAATTACTAGGGAGGTTTCTCAGTACTAACTTATTTTATAGTTATCGATTAATACCGGATAACGGTTAAATATTCTATTTATTATAATTAAATATACGTGTTTAATATAGATTAAATCGGACTATTTAACCGACGATATTTTGTACTAGATCCTAAGAATAAGGTATACGAACGATACTTTAGCGATATAATTTAATATTGCTATAGTACTATTTAATAATAGACCTTAACGATATTTCGTACTAAATTTTAAAAATAGGATATATAAGCGATACTTTAGCGATTTAGGGATATAATTTAATACCGCTATAATACTATCCGATGATAGACCCCGACGATATTTTGTATTCGGGTTAGAATAGGGGATATAAATATATAGTAATCGAAATGCGATTAATGGATATTAAAATACTATTAAATGATAGACCCCGACGATATTTCGTATATTAGTATTAATTGAGGGTATATATTAATAAATGACCGAGATTTAAATAGTGTTACTGCTGTACTAATAGAATGATTACCCTAATTAGCTTTTTTACTAGAGTTAAAATAGGGGATGTATATTAGTAAATAACCGAAATTTAGTTAGTATTACCGCTATATTAATATAATAATAGGCCCGGCGATATTTCGTACCTAAATATAAATTGGGTATATAGGATATATAAGACCGAGACGTAAGCGATATTTGTAACGATATTATCCGATGGTAGACCCGGCTACGTTTCTTATTAGGGTTAAAATAGGAGATGTAAATTAATAAACGATTAGAGATATAAATAATACTACTATAATACTATCCAATAGTAGACCCGGCTACGTTTCGTACTTATATAGGAGTAAGGGATATAAAGAAAGGCAAATTAATAAGCGACCGAAAGATATAAGTAATACTATTATAATATTAACTATAATAATAGAACCGAACGAACTTCGCACTTAAGTAGGAGTAAGGGATATAAAGAAAGGCAAATTAGTAAGCGATTGAAAAACATAAACAATACTACTGCAATGCCATTTAACGATACTAACCGATTATATTTCGCACCCAAATAAGAGGAAATATACTATTAAGTAACAACGAACCGAACTTACAATCGACTAGGAGACTCACTTAAGTAATATTGCCGCAATACCATCTAACGATAGCAACCGACTATATTTCGCACCCAATTAAAAGGGGAGATATAATAAAACAGCCTACTTGAATAATAATAGGCCGAATTTAAAATCGACCGAGAGACCTCCTACGTAATACCGCTACAATACTATCCAACGATATTAACCGACTATATTTCGTACCTAATTAAAAAGGGAGATAAATTAAGTAATTTAATAACCGTACCTATAGATACTACAACGATAATAATATAACCGCTATAATCGATAATCGCTAATTATATTTCGTATTTAAATATAAGGGTAGATATAAGAATATACTAACTACGGACGTTATTATAATTAATAGGTAAACGAAATTCGAGCGGGCGAAGACGGGCGGCGGAAGAATATAGAAGTAAATAAAAGAAGTAAAAGAGTTCGCTAGTAAAGAAAATAGTAATAATATAATTAATTATTAAATAAATTTTATTAGGAAATTAGCGGGCGATTAATAATATTTTACAAATAGCTTTAAAAGTTTTCGCACTAATAATATAAATTCGAAAAATATTTAATAGAAGGTTAGAAATATATCTTTAAACTACGTAGTCGTTCCCTAAGTACGTAATTATCCCCTTAAGTACGTAGAGTAGAAGAAATTATCCCCGGTCGGTATATAGTAAAAGATTTCCTATTTAAAGAGTATTTGCGGTAGTAAATTATTTACTATATATTAACGTAATAATGTAGAGGAGTGAGGTAATTATATAATAATTATAATATACCAACTATATAGAATTGCCGGTACGTATTGCGGGGTGGAATAGAGATTTAATTCGTCGCGTCGCATTAATATTACGTTAGTACCGTAATAGGGTACGGTACGTAGTTAAAAGGTAGGACGGAGTAGGTAATAGGAGTCGTATAATGTAGGGGTAAATAGGATAAAATTAGGGCCGGCTCCTAGCTTCCGTAATTACTCCGAACATAAAGTACGAAAACTAATTAATTTATACCGCTACTACTAATATTGTACGGAGGTCGATATTAACGTAAGTACGAAATATAGAGATAAAAGTACGAAGGAGGTATATATAAAGTGCCTAAGTAGGATAGAAAACTATAATTAATTTATTATATTAAATAAAATATTCGTACTAGATAGAGTATTTAATAATAATATACTATTTACTTCAATATTATTTCTCGAAGGAATTATAGAAGGGCGGGAATAGACTACGTATTATTTTTTTTATTTTAGGGCACTATATATTATAAAGAGAATATAATTTGGTCGAATAGGATTCTAGGTTAAATATACTTTTTATAGTAGTATTATTATAGTATCGAACGGAAGGATATCAATATAATATATTATAGTTAATACTCTAGCTTAAGAAATGTAATACCAATTGGAGAATAATTTCGAGCTAAATAAAATATCCGAACTAACTAGGAATTTAATAATAAATATTATTAATTATAATATAGTCTAAAAAATAAAATAACTAGCGGTTAATAAGACTACTCGATAGAAAAGGTTAAAAATGGTAATAGGATTCTAAGAAGAAAAGATAAAAGCTTTAATACAATTTTCAATAAAAGAGATTATTAGGAGTAATAAATAAGACGTATGGAGATTACGGTGTATCTAATAAATAAGTTTTTAAATAGAATATCCGATAAATAAGATGATAATAAAAATAATAATATAATGTTTCGGCAAGTTTGTCGGACCCAAAAACGTATTATAGTAATTAGAAGATTTACGAAGCAACGGATACAAATATAATAGGACTTTAGTAATTAGTACGTAACTATTAGAGTAATAGACTATAGAAATAATAGACTTATTTAACGAATATACGGACTAACTCTTCACATTTTTATTATAATAGCGAAATAATACGAATTATACTATTAAATTAATAATTAAAAGAGGGTATTGCGCACTATTGTTATAGAGGTTTGTTCGACCCTAATATTCTGGTAGGCTACTCAAACCCTTACTTAACACTTTTAAAATCGGTTAGAATTTTTTACCTAAAAATACTTAAAATACCCTTGCCGGACCCTGTTCTCAGACCCGGGGTTCCCTCTATAGTACCCTCCGCAGTTCCTTAAAAACACCTCGGCTCGGTAATCAAGACCCCCAGGCCTCCCAACCAACCGGCATGTTTTCCGATAGGATTAGGAATACGGGGCATAATTAGCAATATAGTGATTGGCTTCGTCTTTATTAACGTCTTGTACTACAATTCTAAAGAAAAATTCGTTACGATGCACTACCCAATAATGTACCTAGGATTAGTCTCAGTTCTCAGACCCACTAGACCTCCGAAACCACCCCACCCTACTGTTCGAGGAGGGGAGACCCACATTTTTTTTGTGGGGCGGGTCCGCTGAAGGCAGTCGACGGGGGTCAATGTTATTTCAGCGTTCAGACCACTTTTTTAGGCAGGGGCGGCTGCGCCGCCAAGACTGGGCCTGCGGCCCGTGCGCTGCGCGCACATCTTAAATTGAATCTTTCTAATGTTTCCATTTGTGGTCCGTGTATCGTTTCTTTCAGTGTATTTGACGGTATTAATTGAGAACGCCTAAAAAAGAGGTCTAAGTTCCCAATTGGACGAAATTCCGTTTATAATTCCTGCCTCTATATAAAAATATTTGGTTAGCAAACTAGACTATATAATAATAATATATTAATAAAATATTCTAGAAATATAATAGATATGTTAAGAATATGCTTATCGAGACGAATCGAATAGTATAATTAATTTTTTGATAGGACAATTGAAAGTGCTAATTTTGACTTAAAATATAAATTTTTAATCGTATATCCGTTTTTCGTTGCCTAGATAACTATTTATTATAATATTACCTTTTATCCTAACTCTTTGAAATTTTGTAAGTATAGGGATTATATAAATCTTAATATTTGGGCGTATTATTTTCTTCTTTAGGATACGTTATTTTTTTTCTTTGAATTAAAACCTATTAATTAATATTATTAATATTATAGATATTAACGACGACCTTATTAATACGTAGCGCGTACTACGAATAATAAAGGATATTATCGGCGGTAGATAATTTTGTAATAGTTAAGTATAGGCGGTAGTATAATTGGTAATTGAATAAAAGGATATAATATTAGTAGCTACGATTAGGTATAGTAAAAGTATTATATTTTATATATTTTTAATTTTATGTAATAAAATCACTATATAAATTGTACCCCTTATAAAATTAGGGGAAAGTTAGCGCGATAATATTATTATTAAGGTCCTAGATTTATAGCCGGTATAAATAGATAAGGATGTAATTCTTAGGGTAAGTATTTCTTTAGATTTTCCCCCCTTTTTATTATAGTTTACTAATTTATTTATATATAATAGAATAGAAATATATAGGCCTAGGTTAAAAAGGGTAATTATACGTATATTCTTTTGAGTTTAGAATTAGTAATTAGTATAAAGTTTAAGGTTATATTAAGGATACCGGAATTTTATAAAAAAATCGGCCTTTTTACTATCGACGAGCTATATTGCGTATTAGAATAGCGGGATTTTAGAAAGGAATTCTAATTTTTATATATTTTATAACTATTAATCCCGAAAAGTATTCCTTAATTCGGTTATACGGCTACGCTAGCCGGTATATATTAAAATTTTATTATTCAGAAGGCTAGTTTTAATATTAGAAACCTCGAAATTATTAGAACTTCTGTAAATAGATTAGAAATTTCTATTATTATTTAACTTCTTTTTCGAAATTGTTTTAGGGACTTCCGCTGTCTTTTCTTCTTTATTAAATGGTTTACCCTATTAATTAGACGGGATATTTTAAAAATTATTGTTTATATTAATAATTGTAATAGTTTGGCTATAGTAAGGAATACTTTAATTAATTATTTGTATAAATAATATAATTTTAGTAAAGAGATGGGTTGTAAAGTTATTAGAATATATAATTCTTTAGTTCGGCTAATAGATAAAGATATTATATATAAGGATTTTGTTAGCGAATTAATAGATTATTATATATATTTAGCTACTGTTTCCCTAGGGATAGGAATAGATTTTCCTAATGTTATTCGAGTGGTTTAGTTTGGAATATTTTTTACCCCTAGTATCTCCGATATTTGGTAACGTTTTAAAAGAGTAATACGGAAATTAAGGGATGATAGTTTATAGGGGAAAGTTTACTTTTTTATGCTATACTAGGTATTTGAATACTTTAATTCAATTGAAAAGTAATTTAGGAAGTTAATAAGGAGATAATAGTAATAATAATAGCGATTCCGTTAGTTGTATATATTAAGGGTATCTAGTAGGTTGATGAATATTATTGTATTAGTAAACGATGAAAATAATAATAATGACGACGATAATAATAAGGATAATAATACGGCAAATGAAGTAGGCGATAATAATGAGCTATTATTAGATATTGGTATAGAGTATTATTTATTGTATAAGTTTACTTATAAGGTTAAATAGAGTAAGGCTAACGAAAAGGCTTAGAAAAAGTATGACCTACTTTTTATGGAGTTCCTTAATGCGTTTTATTTTCGTAAGGCTATTTTCGATTATTTTTAAGAACTTTATAATTAACCCGATTTAGAGTATAAGCGGCTTATTCTTATTAGTCTTTATTATAATAGAAGCGGTTGTATATTATTATTAGGAAGGATACTACTAATATTAATACGTAGAGAAGACTGTGATAAAGTATTTAATAAACTGTTGTTTAGGTCGCTGGCGGATATGGTAGTTACTTTTAGAGGTGGTCTATCTGCACTGTTAGAAAGGTCTTAGTCGACTGTAGCCTAAAACCGCTATCTTTAAATAATTTAGTGAGAAAAGGTCGCAAAAATATAAAAGTTAAATAGGAATATTACTTGATTTTTACCCTATTTTATACAACTTAGAGCGTACAGGTACTTTCTTAATAGCTTTCAAACTTTAATAAAAATCTCAAAAACTTCCATCCTTATTTTAAAAGTATCTACATTAGAAATAATCATGTTATACAACATCGGATGAAAGGCTAATATGGCTAGTGAAATCTACCAAAATTCTACGGGTATAGAAATAGTCTTTTTGAGTTTATATCTTTAAATTCGAGGAACTTATACTTGGTCACTTATTTTACTTACAGTCAGCTAAGACCTTTCTAACAGTGTAGATAGACCACCTCTACTTTTATTAATAATTAATATAAAGAAAAAGTATAAGATCTTATCCCTAATACTGCCTTTAAAATTATATTAAAGATGCTATTGTTTAAGAAGTTATAGTATATTATTATACGGCTTTTTATTGATAATACAAATGTACGGCGAAATAAGGTGCTTCCCTTTGAGGATTTGGATAGGTTGGAGAGTAAAGTGCCTACTATACGATAATAAGAGTATAAAGAAGAATATAGCGATGCCTTTATTGAGTTTTATTTGTCGTTGGTAACTAAAGTTTATAAAGATTGGAATAAAGAATATCCTCGGCCTTAATACTAAATCTAGCTTCGATTACGTACTAATTTAAGAATGGTAATTACGATTCCCGCAATTCCTATTCGTTTATATAGAGCCTCTCTTTTAATTAATACTTTAAGCTGCGCTATTATTACTATTGCTACTATAATTATTCTTTAATTAGAAGTTAATCTTTAATTAGAAGCCGAAGAATATAATTCTTTAATAATATTGGAGGTAGTAATATTAGAGGAGTAGTAATATAAAGTAGATTAAGGTAATATTAATAAAAATAAAGTTTAAAACGATATAGAGAATATAGGGTTAGTTGAAATAGTAAATCCGTTAATATTTTAATAATAATAATAATAAGAAGGATAGGAGGAAATTGATTGTATATTAGTAGAGTTTACTAGATTTTTACTAGCGGCAAATTTATTAATATTATAAGTATAATAATAATAGGAAGGTTAGGAAGAAACCGACCGTCGTCTTAATAAATTAACTAGATTATTACTAGCGATTCTTTACTATAATTTAATATAGTAAGATGAGGAAGAAGAGAGATTGTAATTGCCTTTCGTTGACTTTTTAGTACGATATGGTATTAAAACGCTTATATTATATAGAAAATTAGATTTATAAGTAGTTCTATTATTATTAGTAGTTGAATTACTATTAATTAATAGAGGAAAAGGGAAGGGAAAGAAAAAGTAAAATAGGATTCCTATCTAGGGATTACTAATTTATAAAAAGTAAAGTATAAATATATTTATATATTAATATTATAAATTTACATTTTATTAGAAAATTTGGAATTGTATACTAAGACGGCCCTATATTTCCCGATTTTAGTAGCCCGACTCTTATTAATACTAATTAAAATATTATTAAATATACCCCTTTCTTTAAAATATTTTTATTATTATATTTAATAATCCTTTTATACTTTGCAAATATTTTTAAACGCTCCAATTGTCTTTATAATTCTTATTTTTTAATTTTACTATTATTAGCCCTATAAGGGGTATTATAGAGACGTCTATAGTATAACGGTTTATTTAGACGTATATAGCCGCTATTAGTATAGATAGCGTCAAAATCCCCTATTCGAATCCTATTTGTAACTACTATTTTTATATTAATTCTAACTCTTTAAGATAATACTAATTCTAATTCTCTAATTTTATACGAATTAGGGAAAAATTATTTATAAAAGTCCTATAATGTTAATATAAAGTAAGAGATTAAGGTATAATTAAGACGGGCTATCCTTTATAGTAGGTTTAGGATGTTTTGCGCTCTAAAGACTTCGGGTAGGGCGTATTTTATAAGTCCTAAATTCTTTTTTTACTACTTTTTATAATTATTATAATAAAGTAAATAAAAATTATAAGAATTAAAGTAAGAACCAAAGTGAGAACTATATGAATAAATATTTTAATTATTCTTTAGTAGGTAACTTTATTCTACTAATTATTAGTATAAATATCCTTAATTTTATTATTAAGAGGAAGATCCTATAGATTTTTTATACTTTCTTTAAATAACCGTCTACCCTCTTCGTTATAATTAATAATACTATCTTAAGTAATATATTTAGCCAATCCCGGTATATATCTCTAATCAATTATATCGATTAGAAATAGAATAATTTTATTCTAATTAGTTAGTTTCTCTATAAGGTTTTATTACTTAAGGATATAAATATCTAGTATATTAAATACTTCTATATTAAAATCGACCGTTATTTTCCTCTTCGTTATACTATCCTTATATAATTTAAATATATAAGAAATAATATCCATAAACGGATTATTAATAATATAAATACCCTTGGCTATACGTCTTTATAATTTTTCTACTCTTTTACGAATAATAGTAAGGATATTAGAATTAAGAATAAGTTGTATAAATATAGCCTCGATATTATAGGTAGAATTCTTATTATTTTTAATATTAATAATATATACCCTATTCTAATGCTCTAATATAAGATTAATAGATTTATATTTATTGCTAACAATAATAGAATAAACTAAACCCCCTTTAAGAATAATATTTCGAAGGCTATGGTCTATAATATTATTGTATAGAAGCTATATAAAATATAGTATTTTTAAGCCGTAATTCGATAATTTGCCCCTATAGAATATAATTAGTAAAATAGGAATAATATCCCTAAGAAAGTTATAGTCCCTAATTCGAATAGTTTTATAGATATATAAAAGGATTAATACTATTTATATTAATTTATAATAATTTTGGAATTCAATATCGATATTTATATTCGAAATTGAAATAGATCCTTAACCCCTTAATATAGGTCCTTCCCTACTAATACTAATATCGATATTTTTATTAATATTTTTATCGACCTTTATAATATTTAGATATTCTCTAGTCCAACCCTATACAAAAAATATTATATTTTAAATACGATTAAATATTTATTTTATACTTTACTTATTAAATTTACTATTAATTTCTTCGGTATATAGCGTTTTTATAATTAATTTAACGCTATTAACGTTTAAATTATACTTTTAGAGATTCCGATATTTAATAAGCTTTTTAATTAAAAATATAAATACTTTAGCCGAAAAGTTGTGTATAATAAGTAGTATAATTTAATAGTATTTAATCTTTTCTTTCTTAATGTTCTTTAATTGTTAGAAAAAGAAAATATTAGAAGAAATAATAGTAGTTAAAAATAGCTTCTTATTTCTAGTATCCTAAAAGTAGCGAAAGAGTATTTCGATATAATTAATCTTAATATAGAAGAATATAGGTATAAGTATTATTTATTATTTTTATTCCTATTATTCGTTAGTTTCTAACTCGTAATATTGGATACGTTTAATAAAAGATATTATCTTTTAATCCCTATAAATAAGAATAAAACGTTGAATTAGTTCGGCTTTATTAAAATAAAGCCGATTATTCTAAAGCTCTTTATAAATATAATATACCCTTTTAAACTTTCCCTCGTCTTTATAGATAATACTAATTTAAAGGCTTAGTAAATCTTTATATTTAATTTATTTAATAATTAAAAAAGTAAATAATTTTTAAATAGTTATAATATTATCTTTTATTCGGAAAAAGATAAACTTGAGGGCGAAGTTTATTAATTAGTAAGTAATAATATTAGTGCTTTTACGCCGAAGTAAAATATAATTTACTATTATCTTTATTATAAATTTCTAGGTCTTTTTCTAAGAAAATTGTAAAAGCGGGCTATATAATTCCGGGTAGTATATTAAGTTAATTATTATAAGATTAACTATTTAATTTTACTTTCCTCCTATTAGTTTACGAATAGTATCTTTGTAATTAAAATTATTGTATATAATAATACTATTAAAGTTATAAATTGCTCGCTTAAAATTGCGTTTGGCCTGTTCTACTATAGTATTAAATAATTAGTTAAATATTAAATACGATAATATAATACTTATATTAAATAATGTTTAAATAGCCCTCCTAAATATTCTAATTGCTAGTAAATAAAGATTAAGAATACGGCGAAGGAAGGTGCTAGTTTTTTCGGCGTAACCGGATATTAAAATAGAGGTAATGAGAATAATACGGCTATAGTAATCTTCGTTAGTATTAATTTTTTTAACCTTATTTAATATTTTAAATTATATATAATTTTTAATTAGTTTATATTATTTCTATCTATATAGATTATATTTATTTGTCCCTTAAATTTACTTAATTAATTAGAAGTTGTGAAATTATAGATACTAATATAGGAGTAATAGTTTTAAGGGATAGTTAAGTTTGCTTAAGAATATTTTCTAATTAAGAGGAACTATTTAAATCGGTAATACTAATTTGCTTATTACTTTAATAAACCTTTTTAATATCGAATTAATTAAAAGAAGGCTCTTTAAAAAGTAAGCGTATTTCTTTATATAGTATAAAAGTATAATAGATTAGGCTATCCGGGATATTAGTTTAGAATATTATATCCTACCTATAGAGAAATTTCTTTATACAATTTTTTTATATAATTTTTGAGAATTGTATTAAATAATAACGAGATTTTATTTATTTATAAAGGAATACTTTTATCGAGTATATTCTATTTAGCTCTGGCTTATTATTTTATTTGATTATTATTTATTTGTGCTTATAATTCTTTAAGCGAAGATAGCCCTAGAATTTAATAGTCTCTTTAATAATATTGTAATTTTGGTCGTTGTTTTCTTCGTCCTTATTATTATCCTTATTAATATCCTCGTTAATATCCTTATTATTTTCTTTATCGTCTTCGTCGTTCTCTTAAGCGGGAAGTTGTTATAGGAGTAAATAAGTATATTCCTATTAAATATAATTTAGGACTTTAATATTAGAGGGAGTAATAGAAAGGCTAAAAGATTCGGTAGTTCCTTACGCTGTTGAAGATGTGCGATAATAGTTGGGATAGGAGGTGGGAGCTTGTCTTTATTATTATTATCGTTATTATTATTAGGAGCGAAGAAATAGATGCGCGGGTAGATTGCGAATAGATTACGTATCCTCGTTTTAAGAGTCGTCCTTTATTTTAGCAATAATAAAATTAATACCGTTCGATAGAGGGGATTTACGCGATTGTAATTATACTAAAATTATTGTAATACGCCTTATTTTGGTAGAGTTATAGTAATATTATTATTTATTAGGGGGAAAAGTTGAGTCGATTACGGTTCGGATCCAATTGTGTACTTAGACCTCCTTGAGCGGAGTGTAAAATATTGCCTAGATTGGAAGAAAAAATCAATTTATCGATAAAATATTAAAAATGTGGTAACCCTAAGTAACCGAAACGTGCACGTGAGCGAGAGGTGGTCTGAGCGCTGAGATAAGGTCAATGTGATAGATGTCAGATTGGCACCACTACGCCAAACAGCAAAATTGGAGCTCCGAACTGGTCGGAGTAGTGGCTCAATCGGCCAACCTATAATTCTAACACACCCCCTCAGCTGCACCGCAATTCTCACGGAAAGCTGGATTAACCAGGATACTTCTCCCTGCGTACAGGTCTCTGGGACTCATCTACAGGCGAGTGTGCTGCGCAATGCAAGTGTAGGAACGATCTTGAATGGGCGAAAAGTTCTGCCTCGAGCGCGATTCGAACCCACACCCCCTCAAGCACAAATCAGACTGTTAATTGTCAGATTGGCACCACTACGCCAAACAGCAAAATTGGAGCTCCGAACTGGTCGGAGTAGTGGCTCAATCGGCCAACCTATAATTCTGACAATAGAGACTACCTAGGATGAGGTTTGTGGAATCATTGAGGGAGTCCACAGTATAGATAGCGCCATGTTTAAGCAACCACTTATGTTGACTACCTAACTACTTTATATTACATGTGCATTGGTCAACATCGATGTTCAGACTTCAGAAGACTTGTATCGTGAGTTCAGACCCTCACTTGGTCGGTACGTAACTTCCTGTAAAAATCCGAACTGAACGAAGCTTTCCATATCAACACCAATCGTCATTTGGAGAGTTGTGGGCAAATTATAGTACCTCGACAAATCTTGTGAAAGAAATAACCCATCGAACATACAGGGAAACATAGGCAACAACCCTTAAGACAATGCCCCACCATATTTCCCCAGCAAACCATCAGTTGATAGAAGTATCGAAAGGCAACCTTCCTCGGCACCATGAACTTTTGACCAAGTTTTTGCGCGTAGTAAAACGGAGAACTGCTTGCAAACCCACGAGAACACAAAGCAGGCATTTGTAGAGAGAGAGATTCTGGGTGTGATAGAACAGCAACAACCGTAGCAGGGTATCTTCGAAGCAAGCATATTAGATCCTTCCGTTACAAAGAGATGTCCATGAGAGAAGACGTGAAAAACTGAGATTGCGGAAGCCTTGAACGCCATATCACCAACGCCAAACCATGCGTTTGCCCGCCCGTCATCTCAGAAATCAGGATCCTTCTTGCTTCTCCGGCGTGGAACTTCACCAATGAATCCATATTTCCGTGCCCTCATCAATGTGTCTCGAGCCATGTGAACGGCAATAGCGACGGTCAGTGAATTCCAAAGCCAAAGCCCTCTCGCGTTGAACCTGACTTCTTCAATCTGTACGACGCCTTGTTCTGGCGATGCGGCATCGTAGGTGGACAGCACGAGGGTGTGTTGAACCACGGTGAAAACAAAGATGGTAGGCGGTTCCGCAACGTATTCCCCAGTGTCCTCGTCCATGAGCACCTCGCGCCAACGCTGGGCAACGTCCTCTACCCTCTTTCTCACACTATCAGAAACCTCCTGGGCAAAGTTTTTCCTGCCGGAGTATTCATACTCCRGCACCAGAAGCAGCGGAGGAAACTTGCACTTGTCCAGCCCCGCATCTTTCAAAGCCCACTTCCAATAGCGGCTGATGGTTTTTGCGGTGTAGGGCCCCATCAGTTCGCGCTGACCAAGCCTCTCAAAGTCCAAGATGTGCTGGGTGCAAAGGAACACCGACTCGAGTGCTTTACAAGCTACAGGAGAGCAAGCTAGTCAGCATAAATTGGTAGAAGACAGAGATGGAAGTTTGAGTAGCATACGTACCAGCAAGTTCATTCCCATAGGCCTTGATAATAACCTCCTTCCTGCTATCCTCCGGCGCGAAGACATGAGTGAGGTTGCCCTCAGCGATACCCCACATCTTGTAACTCCATCGCCATGAAGCTGGCATCACCGGGTGAAGGCCTCTTAGAAAGATAAGTTTGTGGAGATGACGTTGCTCCTCATTCCAGTCCTCGTATCCAGAGACACGCTTTATGACCTTAGCATAGTCTTGAAGGTGGCGAGGGACTTCTTCATATTGGTCCCAGTTACTGTTGGAGCTATACGCCGGATTGCGAGACGTCTCACGCGTCAAGCGCTTGCTGGGCTTTTGGGTGTGGCCGTTATGATAACCCCGGTTGTCATCAATATCGTCATCGTCGGCGCTGTCGTCATCGTAATCGTTCTCGGACTCGTCTTCCTCATCGAAATCCGCCTCATCAGTCTCGGATCCTTTGGTGGAGGGCGATATGGCCACCTCGATGGTGGGGTAAACCAAATCCTTTGGCTTCCTCCGAGGGGTAGTCTGTCTTCCACGAGCAACATAACCTCCACGAAGCTCCAGTTTTGCGCTGCTGTCATCGTCCGGTGTATAATAGAATTCGGTGAAGCTTGGCGAGCTGATACCTAGCTGGGCTTGGAGTAGAAACATGTCGACATCACCGTCGGCGTCGGTGATAGTGGGGCTGGGAGTGGCCATCGCAGAAGGTCGCATATTTCTTGCGCGTGTTTGGTAGGGCGCATAGCGCTGGGTTCCTGACTTTCGAGGTGAGGTTTTCATGTTGAAGAAAGAAGAGGGAACCGGAACAGAAAAGGAGGAATGATGGGGATAAGCTCAAAGAACGCCAGGCTCCGCGGAACTTTCTGATGAGATGTGAAACTTGGGTGAGGTGAAAGTGAAGAGAAGACCGTAGGTCAAAATCGAAGGGTGATCGAAGCGATCCAAAGTGGGGATGTGAGGGTCAAGTGCTCTTGCAGTTGATTTCTTTGTTCGAAAGATGATGCTCGACAGGGTGCAGAGCCGTGAGACAGCTGGAGTGTTTGCGGATGGGCGAGTTGTGATCAGTCGGCTTTGATGAGGGGTCCTCCTGTCCCGTCCGGATTGGGAGTTGGAGTCTTCTTTGCCTCGAAGTCGGGACAAYGAGAACAATGCTGTAGTCTAGATGAAAGAGCGCTTTTGGCGGGCAACCTGAACGGAACCAGGAAGTGAGCTTTGTTTGCCCTTCTTCAGTGACAGTGTCGGGGAGAGACAAGCATGAGGTAAAAAGCTTTCCGCAATGGCGGCATCGACATCGATGTTGTGTGGCCAAAGCTTGGGCACCACGCATCCAACACCCGATGAGATGTCTTCAACGCCGCACGTCAAGAGAGGTGTAGGGACGAAATTTATAATTGGTTCGGTGATGACAGGATAGCCTCACGACTCCGTTGGAACTTGACTTGACGACGTCGGCGCCCAACCCGACCAGTGGCTGTTTTTTTTTGGTCGAGGTGTGGTCAACACGGTTCAATGAGAAGGTGCCACCCAGTCGGTTGCCTGGACAATAGGGAAGTCGCGATCGATGCGGTCCGATGCATCCCATTAGACCTCTCCTTCCATCTAGTCGACTAACAAGGCTGTGTGCCTGCCGATTTGGTAGCTCCTTCCATCTCGGCTCGGTTCGTGTCCTGTCCTTCCCGCTGCCAGGTACAACGATACTTCCGAGTATTGATGCTGACGGGACTTAAGGCAGCTGCTTGTGTCACCATCCTGATGCCCAACTCTCAACGACTGGGATGGGATGAGTTCTGAATATTTTTGAAGCGATGAGTCGTCCATCCACACACGCTTCCAGTTTGAGCAACATCTTGAAGGCTCAACTCATCCCTGGCTCGGACGGTTGGACAATGCAGCCGAGTAATGTCTAAGGGTCTCCCATGTCAGCGCACAAGGAACATTGAAACACCTGACGAAGTTGTAGACATGTAGCAGTTGCAATTGGTTTATTGGTGTAAATGTGATGTAGAATTTGAGGGCTCACACCATGATTGCAATTGCAGAGTGAATGGTGATTTCAGGCCATTGTTGGTTTGTTCGAAAATCCATGACCGACGTCACCGTTGTGGATGCAGAGAGAACTAAGCTAAAGAGGTATGTACGTACTGTGGGGCAGTGCTTAGGTAATGGGGCGTGACAGGGGAGCTGAAGGCACCCATGTCCTCCGTTTGCCGTGGGGCGACCACTCGTTTTGCGCCTAGGGACGGTGGGGAGTCCGAGCGTTGGGGTGCCGACCACAGTGGGTGGTGTGGGTGGCTCCAATGCTGCTTTGCTTAGTTTTCTTGACCATTCGCGACGCGCCCCGGACTTTGAAATCCCCCCAAAAAAAAGTCCCGTCCCAAGCTCGCCGCAGGCTTCATCCACTACACCGCAAAGACAGCCAACTTCACCCAAAGCTTACCTTGCGCTGTCATATCTAATAGCCACAACACACCCCGATTGCAATTGGATCGACGGTCAACATGACGACTGACTGGAGCAAGCTCACAGTCGTTGACCTACGTCAAGAGCTCAAGCGCCGCGGGCTATCTCAGGCCGGTAAGAAGGCCGATCTCGTCGAACGCTTGACTGTCGACGACCAGGAGGCCCAGACATCGCAGCAGGAAGGAGACGCACCCCCAGAGGCAGAGCAGGAGGAGGACAAGGAACAAGATCAGGAAGCAGAGGCCGCCAGCGCACAGGCTGTTGAGACTGCACCCGAAGATGAAACCACAAAGAGCTCCGGCAGCCCTGCCCCGGCGCCGGTGAAAGCTCCTTCGCAAGAACCTCAGCCCGAAGCTGCCTCTGCCTCCCCAGCTCCTGAGCCAGTTGCTCCCGAAGAGAAGTCAACCACTGCGCAAGACGCCACACAAACAGAACCGGACGTCAAACAAGAGGAATCAAACGAGCCGACAAGAGAGTCCGCCGCAGAATCTGCGCCCGAAGCAAACAATGTTCCTGCGGTCAAAGACGACACAACTGAACAAAAGGAAGAGAAGGTCGAAGAGAGCGTATCTGCCGAATCTGCACCCGTGGCTCCTGAACTCACTAGCGATACATCTAGCAGAAAGCGCAGATCTCGCAGCCCCCCTCCGGAGGAAGAAACGTCTAGGAAGCGTGCGCGCCCTACCGAGCAAGAAGACGAAGACACACGCATGAGTGGGCTTGAAAGTCAACCTGGCGAAACAGTGCTACCCCTCGATGACGAGCAGGGCGGCAAAGACGCTTCATACGCCACTATCCACCCAGAGATCCCCCAGACCGCCGACTCGGAGCAGGTTCCTGAGATGAAGGAAGAACCACAGCACCGCGAAGCTTCCGAACCACGCGATTCAAACTATCGTGATCAAGATGAGGAGTCTCGCGACCGTGTAAAGATCGAGGCCGACCGCAGACCAGAATCCCCCGACCGGGCAGCGTACGACCGGAGCGCTGTAAAGTACGAGGCCGATATGGACGTTGACGAGCGAGACGTTGCCCCCTCCGAACACCCCGCCACCGAAGCGCTATACATCAAGAACTTCATGAGACCGCTCCGCCCTCACATTCTTCGTGAATATCTCGAAGAGCTCGCCGCGCCCCCGGGCAGCCTGCCGGATCCAGACTCCATTCGGGATTTCTATCTCGATCAAATACGCACCCACGCTTTTGTCAGCTTCACCTCCGTCGCGGCTGCCTCGCGCGTTCGTGTAGCTCTCCACGGAAAGATTTGGCCTAATGAGCGGAATCGAAAGGAGCTGTGGGTGGATTTCATCCCTCCCGACCGGGTGAACGAGTGGGCGGAGACGGAGCAATCCGAAGGCGGCCGCGGCAATCTCGCCCGGTGGGAAGTTCGCTACGAACGTGACGAAGAGGACGGCAACATCACCACCCGCCTCGTCAACGCCGAGCTCGAGCCAGCGCCAGCCGTCGTGGCGGCCGCTGCTTCCGCTACCCGTGGATCAGTATCCTCATCAGCCCGCGAGCCCCTTCCCCCTCCAGTCATCCCCTCTGGCCCCGCTGCCGGCCGGCAACATCCCGGCATTGAAGGCGCACCCTCAGGCCCCCGTGGCCGTGGCGGCCGCGTGCCCCAGCCCGCACTAACGGGCGACGAAATGAAGGCGACCCGCACCCACCCGTCGCTGCTCTACAGGCCCGTTAACGCCGAGCTTGCGGAGCGCCGTCTGCAAAACATGCGGTCGTTCTACACCCGCGACCGGCACCGCGACATGGGCCGCGAGGACGAGATCAACCGGTACACGTTCGAGGACGCCGATTCGTTTGTCGATCGCGGAAAGGAGGTGTTTGTTGGGATCAGGCCGCCACATCGCGAGGCGGAGCGTCGTCGTGGTCGTATGGGTGGTGGTGGTGGTGGTGGTGGTGGTGGTGACGGCGGTCGGGGCGGGCCGCCTCCCCCTCCCTTTGGCCGGTCCCGTGGTGGTGATAGGTATTTACCCGGTGGTGGTTCAGGAGGAGGACGTGATGAGCCGCCTCCGAGGAGGGGTGGTGGTGGCGGTGGAGATGAACCTAGGTCGCGATTTGACGGAGCGCCATTGCCCACGTTTGAGGGTGGTCCTCCTAGGAGACGGAGACGCGGTCATGGTGGTGGTGGAGGAGGAGGCGGCGGCGGCGGTGGGTTCCGTGGTGATCGATACTAGAGAGATCGATACTAGACAGCCTGCCTACCTGCTTTCCTATCCCATGGCTCTAAGGAAGAAAAAAAGGCAAAAGGGAGCGGCGTCCGAGACGCTCGAAGCGTCTTATTTTCCAGTACAGTGTTGTAACTCACATTTGTTGCCCAACAGTCTTTCGGGCATGTACATATAGCAAAAATACTTACGGCATGGGTCGCATGGTATGGTTATTCGGCACGGCATGGTTCTCCGACATGGCATAGTTGGGCGGAAGGAACCTAAACAAAAAGACAGCTTTCTACCTGTAAAACATAGAATTGTACGGGGGATAGAGAGTAGTATAAGCGGGGCAGGGAGGAGTTGAAGCATCAATCCAGCGGAGGTAGTGCGATTGTACGTACGCCAAACGAAGAAGACCAGAAATAAAGAAAACAGTACAAAGAAGGGTGAATGAATGAATCGTTGTTCCACGAACACATGTCATGTCCATGAAAGTCCTCTGCGATGAAGGAGGATAGTGATGAATAATGTGATTTCGAAGATCGTTGCTTGTCATCTTATATCTTTTAAGATCTAGCAGGATGATGACTTTTGGCTTGATATACTTTATCATGAAATTGGGGTTCACAAGGGCACATGGTATGTTTACCGTTCAATGAAACCATGTTCCCCAGCAACCATTGCTTACGCTGTCAACATGACCCCTGAATGTCTGAATACAATCGAGTTACATGAAGATTCTGCTGAGATACATGACTGGAATATCATAGGACAATCACCAGGAACGGATAGAATGCAACGACTAGAAGACGTTTGAACATAATAGCACATTGGTATGTATTTGCTACATATGATCCTCTCTGCGCCATAACAGCCTAATCCCGATTGAACTTGCTGATTTCACCCTTGAGGGAGTAAAAAAGATATCATATAGTCCCCAAACCATTATTAATGAGAGAACGTCGCTCAAAAAAGTCCCTTTTACAAAACCCATATTCCTTGTGTTAAAACCCAGAAACCGAAAACCAACAACAAAAACATTTCATCAGAAAATGAAAAGACGTTTCTCGCTTAAGCAGCGTTAGCAAGAGGAGTGGGCTCAACGCCAACACGCTCCTTGCTGAGAATGTCAATCATCAACTGAGAAGGCCTGTTGTCACGGTAGACCTGGGAGTTGCTCTTGAAGAGCTCGACGTTCTCCATGTACTTGTCGAAGAGGTAGGAGGAGTCCATGGGACCACCCTTGGCCTCGGGGTGGAACTGGGTAGAGAAGATGGGGCGGGTCTTGTGCATCATACCCTCGTTGGAGCCGTCGTTAAGGTTGACGAAGTACTCCTTGAAGTCGCTGGGGAGGGTGCTGACATCAACGGCATAACCGTGGTTCTGCGAGGTGATGTGGCACTGACCGGTGGTCAAGTCAAGAGCCGGGATGTTGTGGGCACGGTTACCATACTTGAGCTTGATGGTCTTGGCACCAACAGCGAGGGCAAGAAGCTGGTGACCAAGGCAGATACCCATGATAGGAACAGAGGAAGTCTCCATAAGCTTGGCAAGGCTGTAGACGGTCTCCTGGCAGTGAGTGGGGTCACCGGGGCCGTTGGAGATGAAGACACCATCGAAGTTGTCGGCAACCTTGTGGATGGGGTAGTTGTAGGGGAAGACGGTAACGGAGGCGCCACGGCTAACCAAGCTGCGAAGGATGTTCTCCTTGACACCGCAGTCGATAAGAGCGACGTGGAACTTGGCGTTGGGGTTGGTGACCACGAAGGGAGCCTTCGTGGACACGCGCTTGACGAGGTTGATCTGGCCAGGGTCGATGAAGCCCTCATCCTCATCGGCGTCGTACTCGTCGCCAATGGAGATCCTGGCGAGGGAGGAACCCTGCTCACGGAGGTAGGTGACAATCGCACGAGTGTCAACACCGGAGATGGCGGGAATACCCTCGCTGGCGCACCACTCGCCCAAGCTCTGAACAGCGGTCCAGTGGCTGTACTGGGTAGCGACATCGGAGACAACGATACCGGCGCACTGGATGTGGGGGGACTCGAAGTACTTGAGGAGGTTGAACTGGTCACGCTCGTTCGAAGGGACACCGTAGTTGCCAATCAGGGGCTGGGTGAAGACGAGAATCTGACCGCGGTACGAGGGATCGGTCATCGACTCGGGGTAACCAACAAGGGAGGTGGTGAAGACGGCTTCACCAGAGATGTTGGAGTTGGCACCGAAGGCGGTACCCTGGAAAACGGGGCCATCCTGTACGAGAACATGTCAGTTTGGAGAAGGATGAGGCATCGAGAATGTTAAAGAGGGTTAGTTGTAGGTACGCACCCTGATGGTGAAGGTGGCCTCGGCGCCGGTGGCAGCGGCAGTAGTGCGCGGCTCACGGGCCGGCATGTTCCTGCCCTTGCTGCCGGTAACGGCGGGCTGGCTCAGGTTGCGAACCTGACGGGCGGCGACGCCATTGAGGGCGGAAGCCTTGGGGAGACGAGCGGCCAAGCGAGAGAACATCTTGACTTCAAGGGTGATGGGGTGTGGTGGTGATTGGTAAGGCTGCTGGGTAACGAGAGGCTCTTATGCGTTAAGGGCTCTCCACAGATGGTCTGCAACACAGAATTTATCGTCAGTATTCCTACCCGAAAGCGGTGAGTCAACCCGGACTCGGGGGTCGGAGGAGATGCGGACCTGAGAGATAATCCTATAAACGCAGTAAGATTAGTTTTGGTCAAACACAACAAACAAACGGCAAGCGGCAGAAGTGAGAAAAAGAAGTTCCCCCAGGATGGCTGCTGCGATATCTTGAGAAAAATATCCATTCGGGATCCGTCGAGCTAAGCCTTGAGAATCACAGATGTCCACATCTATAAAACTGACTTGGCGGAATGGCGCCAAGCATCCAGGACGTTGGGTATGGCGGGTCATCCCAACTACTCCGATACAGCATCGCGAGTCAGGCTGGTATGGGGGTTTCATTGCTCATCCGGGGAACTTCTTTGTGGGCTAGGTGGGATGATGGCTGAACATCATGACTATGGAGGGGTTATCGCGTTATCGTACCTGAGAGGTGAAGACTGACGGGCGCCCGTTCATAAGGGCAGATTGTGACAAAACAAGTTCAGCTGAGGGAAAAAGGTTAGGACGAAAGAGTCCGAAAGTCGGGGGAACCGATTGGGGTTTTTGAGTATTTTGCAGATGGGCAAAAGTTGATGACGGAGATTTAGAGTTGTAGAGGAGGGAAACTTGGATGCGCGCGAGATAAAAGAGGGTGCGAAAGTGGGAGAGGCAAATAGAAAAGGGCGACATTTCATTGGATCCGGCAGAATTTTTGAGCTTTTTGTCTTTTTCTGCCGCAGTGGCAGGGTCGGCGCCGACCTGATTGGTCCATGACTCGGTGACTCCCGCTGCTAGCGAGTCCCAAAGGCCGATTTACGGGGACCGAGGGGTAATTGATCGCGTGTTGGGGGAGTTGGGACGACTGGGACCTCGTTGGGACGCTGCGAGTTCCACATGCACTTTGGTGGCCATCACGGTCACCACCCCTACTAGGTAGTCCCGGAGCCTCACAACTGGAATCCTCCATCCGGTCCTCAATATCGCAACCTCCGCCCACAACCCCAGCCACGGCATTCACAGAAAAGCGACTCCAACTCGGCATCTCATGCCCGGGGCGCCCCCAAATCTCGGAGTCGGAGTGGTCGGGTCCCGCCGAGCCCGCCTACTGCCGCAGATAAAGGTGGATCCCCCGCCCTTTCGGTGACTCAAGTTGCGGGGACTTGTAGGATCGCGATTCGCTTCGCTTTCAAGCTTCTGAAGCTCCCAAACCAGGTTGCGCCAGAGCCGCCGTCGTGGTCGGCTGCTGTACGAACAACGGAGGTTGCACGCACACAGCGATAGGGAACAATCAAATCTGGCATCTGGTTCCAGCATATAATCCCGGCGACAGCACACCAATTCAAAAAGGCATCGTCACCAGCTTGTCAAACCACGTAAGTAAGTAGCATCCTTGCGGTGGTGGTACCTTACAGCAGCCGAGCACCAATACGTGGGGGATGACAAGCTCCCACACGTCACATTGCATTTGATACATCGCGTAGCATCTGGATGTTGGGCATTACCGCTTTGGACGAATTCAGCTTCCTCGGCCGAGCACACACAAGATAAAAGCAAGGGGGCAGAACACCTGGCGAGGTTTGCATCACTTGAAAACCGCAAGACACGACACGACACAATACATAGCCTCCTCCTACTGTTGCACTTGACGCGACACGTCGTGCGACGAAGTTGGCGCCAATGTGGCCGGCTAAAGCTTCTTTCATCTCAACTGGCCAGCTTGTCGCGGAAGCATGCATGAATAAGCTGAAGCTCCAGGCCCCCAGCCGTCAAGGTCCCCATAAGACGGCGTGACGTCCCTACGGGTTTTTAGAAACGCATTGTATCCAAGTGCGTATTTACAACATAGCTTTAGGGATCTGAACTTTATTCTTTCTATTCCAAAACAATGTCTTCGAAACAAGATCCTGGGAGTCAGCAACTGGTTGATGTATAACCGGTTTAAAGAGCACCAAGCTCCTTGAGCTTCGAGACCAAGCCATCCACATCCTCGACCTTGCCACCACCCTGTCTCGGGGGAGGCTCTGAGCGACAGAGTTAGCATCAAGCTTCCACCAGCCTTATACGGATCGTAGTCCTTACCGGTGACCTTGATAGTCTTGAGCCTCTTCTCCGCCGTAATACCGTAATCCGCCAGCGTCTTCTTCTCGAGCGGCTTCTTCTTGGCCTTCATGATGTTGGGCAAGCTCGCGTACCTGGGCTCGTTGAGGCGCAAGTCGGTCGTGATGACCATGGGCAGCTTAGCCTTGAGCGTCTCGACACCGCCGTCCACCTCCCTCGTCACCTGCACGGAATCGCCGCCGGTGAACTCGACCTTGCTCGCCTGGGTGGCCTGCGCCCAGCCCAGCAGGCCGGCCAGCATCTGGCCCGTCTGGCCGGCGTCGTCGTCGATGCTCTGCTTGCCCAGGATCACCAGGTTGCTCTTGTTCTGCTCGGCGGCGGCCTTGAGCAGCTTGGCGACGCCCAGGGGCTCGAGGTCCTCGCCCTCCTTGGTCTCGACGTGGATGGCGCGGTCGGCGCCCATGGCCATGGCGGTGCGCAGGATGTCCTGGGCCTTGGTCGGGCCGGCGCTGATGACGCAGATGTCCTCGACGGGGGTCTTCTTGCCCTCGCGGATGCGCACGCTCTCTTCGACCGAGAGCTCGTCGAACGGGTTCATGCTGTGCTTGACACCGGCCGTCTCGACGCCCGTCTGGGCCTTGTTGACTCGCGGCTTGACCTGTAATTGATTGAAGGGTATCCACATCAGCCATCTGTACTCAGGTAGGTACAACAGCATTCCATGTAATTGCGAAGCAGGGACTCCATATCTGGATTGTTGTATGATGCGTGGGCGCGCTGTGGTCTTGTTGCTATTGACTAGGTAGGTAGTAGAAGGATGGAAGACATACCGCATAGTCAATAACCCGCTTGACGGGCACCAATATCCGTAGGGCTGACATTGTTTTGTGATATCTGGGGAAAAGGGTGGGATGAAGGTGGGTGGACTCAATGGCTTGAGCTCTGGTCGCAATCACATCAGCAGGAGGGGAGAACGACTCAGTTTCAATGACAGGACGGGGGGGACGGGGCGGGGAACGGGGAACGGGGTACGTGGGAATGGGGACGTCAAAGCCGACGGCACACCCATGATGACGAACCGCCGTCCGTCCATGCAGCGGACCGACGCCAACCTCGGTCAAGCGCACGGTGCCTACGGTGGCACGGCGTGCACAGTATGATACCCTAACCCTAACCCCGACAGCGACTCTGACCCCTGAGATCCATATGGAGGACGATGTCAACATGTGATGATAACCTCGACAACTACTACTACGATGCCACTCGGTGTTATCTTTCAAGAACCTTGTTGAAATAAGACGTCGTTGTAGAGCCTGTTACGGCTTACAGAGATGGACCACCGCACCAGCTGACACTCGCCTGCCTCTCTAGGCACCTCTCCGATCTTCATAACCTAGCTGTAGATCCTCCGACGCCGGAGTAGGTTCGGGGTAGTTATCCATCCATGTTAACACATCATTTTAACCCTTTAAGTCAGCCTCACCTTAGATACAGAGTAGTTAACCCGTATCAGTCCAGAAAATGATAAAGTAAACATAAATTATATGCTGTAAATAACCCATTCACGCTCTTCCACCTCGCTATTCATCCAACGCTACAGAGCAACAAAGCATCTACCAATCATCCCACTCGTCCTTCTTAGCAGCTGCTGGGGGAGGAGCAGTGGAGCTACTGCCGCTTCCGCCCTTGCCCATAACTGCTGTCCCGATCGAGCTACCGGCCGCCTTTCTCTGGTCCGCTACGCTAGAGAAGTCATCCCAAAACGACCTCTTGCTCTCGTCAAAGTTGCTGCTGGCACCACCGCCAGAAGGAACTGACCTATAGCCACCGCCAGCGGAGTTGGAAGGCCCTCCCTCGACAAACCGGTTGAAGCTCTCTGTCGCGGTTTTGGCGCCGGCCTGTGCTACAGTCTGTGCTGAAATGGCGGCTTGCGCTGCCGCAACACGGGCTTTTGCAGCGAGCTCGGATTCGGCTATCTACAGTGGGCGGAACATGTCCAGATTAGCAAACATGTATTTCGGGAGTGTTGGATACAGATATCGTCCTCAGCCAATGCGTGATGGGGGAAGGGGTTGGGGAACCAGGAATACGCACCTGCTTAGCCGTAGGCTGGATATAACCCTCATTAACCGTCTTCGCCGTCTGGGTCACCGTCTTGGTGAACCATCCGAACCCTTTACTTAGCGCCGCCACGGGATCCTTTTGCAACTCATCGAGTCCCGGCAAGCTCGCGCCGCCATCGTTCTTCGGCTGCGACGACACCGTGTTTCCGAAGCCCTGATACTTTCCTCCCTGGCTCGGCGGCAAGTTGTCCGGTCTGCTGGCGTTGGCAGCCCCCAGCTTAGCAAAGTACTTGTCGTCCACCTTGATTGCCGTTCCCGGCTTGGGGCTTGCCGTCCTGCTGCTCGTGCCACTCAATGGCACACCGGCAGCCGCGCTGCTCGAACTCTGACTTGTCTCCTGCTGCTGGGCTTGTTGTGGCTTCTTCTCCCCAGGCACGTACTCCCTCCCCTCGACCTTGGCGCTCAGCCTCTCCTTGTATTCTTCACCAACCTCTCCGCTGTATCGCTCCGCGATCGTCGCATCGTCCCAGGTGATTCCGCGCATCTTGGTGTCGGAGTGGTTCTCGAAGAAAGTACGCCAGTTGTCATTGCCGCCGAGCCGCATGCGCTCGATCTCGGCCTGCTTGAAGGCGTCCATGGAAACCGAGCGCACGAACGAGATGTGCACGCCCAGGCCGCGATGAACGCCCGCGCACGAGAGGCAGATAAAGATGCCGAACTTGGGCGAACACCATTGCGGGCTTGGTGCACCACAGTCGCAGCAGATGTTGTTGTTGTTCTCCTTCTGCATCGCAGCGAGCTACAAGGGTCACAAGTCAGCTTGAAGGTCCCAGTACGCTTTGCCCTAACATGTCGCTTTTTCCCCTGGGATCGTGCTGTTCATTTCACAACGACGGGACAGCTGATGGATCGGGTCGGGCGCCTTGGGCGGGCTGGTCGTAAACGTACCTTGGACTTCGTCTCCGGGTCAATCTCCCACATCCCTTTGGTAGCCATGGTGGGCAGCTTGTACGTGTGATTGTGCGCGGTGCCTGGTATCGTAGTTCCTCGCTGGGACGACCGGATTGAGAACAGAGTCTCGTCGATGCGAATTGAAATAAGAAGTTCGCAGTCGTCTTTGGATTGCGCTGTGTTGCGTCGCGTGGTGTTTCGGATTACAGTAGGGGTTGTCTGGTGGACAATCAGTCGGACAGACAATTGGCGACTTGAAATGATGAAGCCGCTCACGCTATTGCAGGCACCCCCTGCCCTGCGCTTCAGCAGTTGGTCCTGTCTCGGACGGCCACCTTCGTTTTAGTGGCACCGGAGCGCCAGCCAGGGACGGAAACCCGACCCGAAGTGTTGAAGATCGAGGCATGCTGTTCATTCAGGTTCTCAATCGGCCATCTACACCATGATTTACTACGACTAGAGTTTGGGACTTCATTTTGGCTTTGCTAATATTCTCATCTACGTGATCAAAGCAACCGAATTGTAAGTCTAATTCATAGGCCAGAGAAACATTCATCGAGGCCACATTGCAGGGTGCGTGTATACAAGCCAGCTCGTTCGTCCATCCTTCAGGATCCTACGTGCCTAGCTTCCATCACATCGACCATTCATATGTTTTGTGCGAAGGTCCAGACCTGGCCTTCTCTCATCATTCGTCACTGCGAATAAAGATCAGGGGCGTTTCAGGGGACGGCTTGTTAAACGGGGAGCTGCCCCTCTCCGGCCTGCAGGAACATCTGCAACTGTCCCCAATTTTGTCACAACCACCCAAGGCACGCAAGGCACGGGCAGTGGATCCATTCACTCCTTCAAGACAATGCCTCACGACGGATTCCCATGTTGGGGGTGACAGGTTGCCTGATCGTTACAAACGACTTCACCCATTGATGTGTCAAGGTTACCAATAAGTTCTTGTCTCAATCATGTCTATTTTCCTAGTCCTAGACCGATTTGACCGACCATCTCCACCAAGCCTGAACTTGTTAAGACACCAGATGAATGTAAGCGACCATGAGATAAAAGATGGTCCATAACACACGGATGAAGAAGAGATATCATGAAAATATTAGATTTTTGTTGCCTGCAAAGAGCCGCAAGATAATGATGCCTGAAGTCTACCAGCGATTTGAGGCCTTTGCAAACCCCCATAACCCGTGACGCCAGACATGATCACATTATCCCACCGCCCAATCTTCCCGCTTTCATACCCACTTGCAGATCCCGCCATAAAAAGAAAATCATTCATTCCGTGCCAAAATCGTGAGGGTAAAAATGCATGCGCCCAGTAAAACATAAGACATGTGTCGGTCGAGATTAAAGTAGTGTCTGTGACCGAAATCTTTATTAACTCGTGCGCACGCTCATCTCGTCATCAAATGGAGTGTTTAAGCAGAGGCGGTGACAGCAGCGCCAGCCTGCTCGGTAGTGCCGTTGGTGGGGGCCTGGGCCTGGGCCTCGCCCTCGGGCTCGTTGGCCTCCTCGTCGGTCTTGTCGGGGCTGTCGATGGCGACCTTGACAGCGATCTCGCGGCCCTCGATCTCCTTGCCGTTCATCTCAGCAACAGCCTTCTGCTGGAGCTCCTCGGAGGCAAGGGTAACGAAGCCGAAGCCACGGCCCTTGCGGGGCTCACCCCGGGCCTGAAGCTTCTTAATCATGAAGCGGGGGATGGGGCGAAGAGCAATCTTCGCGGAGGAAGGCTGGTAAGCAGCGAAAAGTTCCTTGAGCTGTGCAGAGAGTTAGCGTGTCTCCAGTCATGGTACAGGCCGGCAGAAAAACTCACCTTATCCTCGGTCAGGTCGTAGGGGAGGTTGGCGACCATGACCTTGGTCTTGGAAGGAATGCCGTCAGCCGGAGGGCCGCGCTCGCGGCGCTCACGGGGAGAGCGGTTGTGGGGCTTGCCGGACTTGTTGTCGCTGTTGTGAGTCTCGTTGGTGATGTCCTTCAGAGCCTCGGTAGCAGGGGAAGTGGAGCCCTCGGCACCCTCCTCCTTCTTCTCGCCCTGGGCAGGAATGTCAGTTTCCGTGTGCATTTCACCGATGGACATGCGGGTAAAACTTACACGATCGCCACGAGCACGGCCGCCACGGCCACGACCGGCGCGACCGCGACCGCGGGTGGACTGGCGGCGGCGAGTGCCCTCATGGCCCTCACCGTTGGCACCCTCGGCCTTCTCGTTAGACTCGGGCTTGCGAGCGAGCTGGACGGAGACCTTGCGCTCGAGGATCTCCTTGCCGGAGAGCTCAGCGATGGCACGCTCAGCCTCGCTGGGGGTAGAGAGGTCGACGAAGGCATAGCCGACAGGGCGGTCGGTGCGAGGGTTCTTGGGAATGGAAACAGACTCACTACACGCAACGAAGCTGGTTAGTAACGGACGAGCACACGTAACACGAGACCAAGAAAACCGAATATCAACCCCACCCTACGGCCATGCCAGCGGCCCACTCTCACAGCCAGAGGAGCGAGGTGGATGACGTGACGTCAAAGGGCCAAAGGGCCTAAACAAGGATAACATGATGGAAACGGGAAGGGGAATGAAGCTTGTGGCGTGCAACTGCTTCCAGCCGCGCAAATACAATCCGAGCAAGGCGGGGAAGCGGGATGCAGGGAAACAATGCAAAGGCGGTGAGAGAACGAGGGCAGGCAACGACAAAGGGAAAAGGGTAGGCCGGACGAGCCAAACTTACACGAGGTAGCCCTTGAAGAAGTCTTTCAACTCCCCCTCCGTTGTCGCATAGGCAAGGTTGCCAATGTAGAGGCGGCGACCTTCGGCGGCGCTGGCAAGGACAGCATCGTTGGCGGCGGGCTTCTCGTCAGCGGACTTGTTGCCAGTCAGAGAGGTGTTGGCCAGAGCGTTGGTAACGTCGTTGACGGCGGCGGCAGCAGCGTCAGTGATTTTCTCCACGACAGCAGACATGGTGATTGATTGTGATGTCGAAAGTTGGCTTGGATGGAGTAGGTGATCCACAGGAGGTGACGTGAGCGTTGGACTCGTTCGGATAGGGAGATGAGCGCCTGGGGTGTTGTAAGGACGTTCACGGACGAGAAAGGTTGAACTCTGGGTCTGAGGGGGAGTCAGAAGGGTAGCTTGGTGCCCTAGATAGCTTGAGGGGGGTTTTGGTTGAAGGTGGTTTGAGCGGACTTCAGATTGCTTGAATGGTTGAACGGGAAGAAGAGAGGAAGAGAAAGGAAAGGATCAGGTGTTGGTGAGTCGGCGCGCTCCAAATTTCAAATATTTTTTGCTACCCTTCGGGGAATTAAGCGAAAGGCAGCGTGGCGGCTTTGGCCCAGGGTACGTCCGGTACGTCCCCATAGTACCTGCCCTACACCTGGACGCAAGGCAGAGTTCCAGCTTCCAGTTGTCACTTTACGCTTCCAAATCGCTGAGGTGGACAACGAACGAGTGTCAACTGGGGTAGGCAGCATGTACCAGCCTGGCCAGTGTGGGCAAGTGCAAGCAGCAGGGTTTTTGGACAAGGCCAAACTCCGGGCTTCCAGGCTCAGTCCGTCCGCTCGGGCGTCAGTTTTAATGTACGACCCTCCGAACGCACCTTCACTGAACAGAAGGCCGGACTGGACACAGTTACAACCACCGGGCCCGGACTGCAGCAACCTCAACAAGCGTCAAGCGCTGCCCGCTGAATTGAGGGGAGGCGCGGGCATGACGGGAACCACTGATGACTGAACATCCGCAAGTGGCAACGACTCAGGGATACGCCATCATCGTCGTGCCAAACGCCAAGGTCTGTCCGCTTGTCCTGCCATTTGGGATCCACAGAAGGGGAAAGGAGCGTGGAGAAGCTCAAGCAACAGGGAAGCACAGTGCGGCGCAGTTAATGCGATGAGGGCGTGTGCATCATGATGGGAGCGGTTGTAGGGTTGGTGAGTCTATCAACTTGAACTTACCTACACTTGTGAGAAAGACCAATGTAGCGTCCTATCTTGGAGGTGTTGTGTCTTGGCTTGACGAACTCGGAAGTCTTTGATGAGGCTTTGTGCTACTATTGTCCCGTCGTCGATAACGGCGCGTTCCGAGTCGATCTTTCCGGGGAAGGTTACCGGGCTGCTGCGAAGGCCTGAATTGTCAAAGAAGGGAAAGAACGAACGAGCTGGGTCGAGAAACGATTCCTGCTTTCTTTTATACCTGAGCAACTGCCCGTTCTTTCCCTTCACTGGTCTCTGATGGGATGATATGCATGTTACAATAGCAAGGCCATCTGGCTCGGATCGCTGCTTGGGAAAGGGAAAATGGCTTTTCCATCTCAAGTGACATCGATGTGTCATTCACGATCAGCCTGCTCAACCTACGACCGTTACAGATATGCTTTCAAGTTCTGCAGAAGAAGTGACTCGCGCTCCATCGTACATTAAAGATGAAACTGGGTGAGCGTTTGAGGATGCGACCGACTATTGAACCAGATCGAAAGGTCTATACTATCGATATAGGAAAAACTGGCATGTACTTCACCAGGGCGAGGCTATGAGATGGCCTTGCTCCTAGTTAACAAGAAGCAAGTGCCACTGACACTTCGAACGGTAAAGGGGATATCCCCGAGGTCAACTATATCGTAATGACATATCGGGCCACAGTTCCCGGTCGGCTGCAGAACGTACTGTATATTCTCACGCTCTTCACTCAACCTGACTCTGGTCATGCTCAAAATGTGAGTATAATCCGATGTTAACTCGGCTCTTTCGCATGTTGAGCTGGTTGCTGGCGGTGATGTATAAAATACTCTAGTCCCGTATCACCGTGTGCCATACTGTGTCTGTTTTCACTGCAGTCCCATTAACTTTCAACTCCACCTGAGCTTCTTGCCCGAGTTGCCTTTCAGGGATTGAAGCTGTTGTCGTTCGGCGAGAGACAGACGGGCGGCACTCAGCCGCACAAAGAACGTTTGCGCATGCATTCTCATTGGCCCCTCGAAATAGGAGTGAGCCAGAAGCAAGTGATATGTGTGATCCAATCGATGGGGTTTTGACGACGGTGAGGTTTGAAACGGCCTCGAGATGGCTCGCCCGGATTTTGACACGCTTCGGCGTCGAAAGTGGCTCCCACTTGGTTGCGGAATGACGTGGATGTGGCATCCGCTTTCTAGACGCTTCCAGGTTCCTAGCGGACGCTTTGTGCTCCACTGTCAAAAACGGGTTGGAGCCGTGCCCCAAAAACATCATCACGATCCTCCACCCATAGAGGGGCCGAGGGGTCTTTGTCAACAGGAAAAAAGGGGGTGGTCTTGGCCATACCGACAGACTACCAACCCAAGGTGTCGGGTTATGCTGATATTTCCCCTCATCCGCACAGGTCTACTTGTCCGGGGTTCATTCATGCGTTGCACGGCGTGGGTGCGAAGGCTTTAAGTCGTCCCCTCCCCAGGCTGTCTAGGCTTTCGCTTGCAAAAGGCAGGACCCCTAAATCACGATGCAGGACAAATGGGAGATGAGAACCACTCGAGAGGGACTTGAGCGGCTCACCGCCTATGCGAGGAAGCTACTGTATGAATGTTACGTTAGCTAGGCCTTTCCAAAACGCATGGTTGGAGATGGTGAAGCAAGCATCACGGATCAGGAAGCTGATGTTGTTGGAGGTTGGCAAGGACAGGCGGTCGGTTGGTCGGTGAAAGCTGCTGCTATCTTGAGGTTTGAAACAGGCCGAAACTGGCATTCCGTGCTAAAAGTGAAAGGCCTAGCCAGGGCTCCGTCCCTGTAGCTTTCAACTGGAAAGTGGGAGGTGTTTACATGCTGGAGCCTGAACGTTCGCAGAACCTCTCGTTTCATCTCCTACCGGCGGCAACTGTCACTTGAACCAAATCCTGTCCTTCACGGTGTGCTATGTCCCGTGTCCCGTCCCGTGTCCTTTCTTCCCTTCCCCGCGCCGCTCCGGGTTTTGGTGGGGTCCGAGATCGGGGCGCCACCTGCGGGCTCCGATAGCCTGCTGTGAGATGTTTGTGCTTGATACGTACAGTGATGGCCTCCCCGCCCCACTATCAACCACAGCTCTTTGCCCATCGACCCAGACGTCCAGTAAATTCGCGAGAAATTGCCAACCTACGCAAAGAAAATACTTTATCTTTCCGAGGGCGCCCCAGCTTCACGGGTGACGTACCCAGTGATCCGAATCGAGGCAGTCAGTTGCGCACGGGTGGTTCAAGACAATCCGCGGGCCCGTGCAGTGGAGAGAGAGCCCAGACCTCGAGTGCCCTTTTGTCGGCCTGTTTTGAGAGCTGGTTGCCCGTCTGTACCCGTGCTTTTCCATCTTCAACACCTCTAGCCTCGGAATTCGCCCAAGACCAATTCTCAATCCTTTAGGTACCGCTCGCACAATTTCTGATTGATCGAGGCTGGGTACCTCAGATACATACATACCAGGGACTGGGCGTGTTTGTCTTGGCTGAGCCCGAATTGCATCCTTCACGAGAAACAGACCTAAACTGTTCCCTTCAGATAACCCTACGATAACCCGGAAGTGAGAGGTGTTCTTGTAACCCTCCCGGTTCTCTCTACCGGAACCCACATAGCAGCTGTCTTTAGGTGGTGAACTTCCCCATATTAGTCATACCTAAACAGGTAGTATCTCGAATATTTACTACCAACGCTAGGCGGTTGGCTGCGCGGTACAACTGTTAGAACTCAAGAAGTTTACTTCAACCACACATCCCTGGCCAACAGCCTGTAACATTTACTGGAACAGCCCAAGCATCACTCATATTAGAGAGAAGATCATGGGGGAATCCGTGTTGGCAGCTTCGGTCGCGAAGCCGGCCACCATAGAGGGAAGAAACATCATCATCCTCTATGGGTCTGAAACCGGAAATGGAGAAGAAATCGCCATGGAGTTGGCCAAAATGGCTGAAAGATTACACTTCAATACTGTTGTCGATGAGATGGATGCCTTCAAGTTGGTGCGTTTCGCTGTGTTCCCTCGTCAATGTATTCTAGATGCTGATTTTCTTCTCGCCAGACGGACTTGTTGCGCTACTCTTTGGCCATCTTTGTCACCTCCACCACCGGTCAGGGTGATATGCCAAAGAACACAACCACGTTCTGGAAAAACCTTAGACGCACAAAACTCAACAATACCAACTGCCTTGCACCTGTAAACTTCTCCATCTTTGGACTTGGTGATAGCTCCTATCCAAAGTAAGATTACGCTTGTTGTCTCCGAACACTCGGGTTGGAACCGCACCAGTCATGGTTTTGAACCATCATAGTATTGGGAACTGACTTCTTCTTAAAGGTTCAACTGGGCAGCGCGAAAGCTTCGTGTGCGGCTATTGCAACTTGGTGCTTCCGAATTTTTCAGACCAGGCGAAGCTGACGAGCGACATGAAAATGGGTGAGTGAAATCCGAGGTCATCTCAACGTGGTCGTTCTATTTAGCTAACACAACTCCGATCTCAGACTCGACAGCATCTATCTACCCTGGTACCAGGAGTTGAGAGAGTCATTGTTATCTCAGTTCCCTCTTCCAGAGGGCTTAGAGCCCATACCAGACGATGCTCAACTTCCACCAAAGTACAACATCCGACTTGTGCCATCGACGGGCTCAGTCAAGGACGAAACAACGAACGGCGAACACCATCTCTCGCAAGTCGAGGACGGCGAGCAGCTAGCGGCAAAATTTGAGCGGATGAGTACCGACTCTCAAGAAAGTGCGGCTCCTGAACAGAAGGAAGGAACCGGCGTCCCAGATTTCCCGCCAGCCAAACTATTGCCAATACCTGGCTCTTTCACGGCGCAAGTTGTTTGCAACAAGAGGGTGACTCCAGAGGACCATTGGCAAGACGTCCGACACATCGAACTCAAAGTTCGCAGTCCAGGACGGAATGGAGCCATATCCTTTGCCGGCCAAACACTCCTAATTTACCCCAAGAACTATCCCGAGGATGTGCAAAAGCTAATCGACTTGATGGGATGGGGCGAGGTGGCCGAGCAGAGGATAGAAATCGACTGGGCCAAGGGCACTCGGCCAAGAGACTACCATTTCTCACAGGATGCAACAGTTCGCGACGTCCTGACGCACAACTTCGACATCACCGCCGTCCCGAAACGGACGTTCCTCGAGTTCATGGCTTACCACACCACCAACCCTCTCGAGAAGGAGCGTCTCCAAGAGCTTACCCAACGAGGCGACAGCGACGAGTTCTACGACTACACCTCTCGCCCGCGCCGAACCATCCTGGAGGTCCTCGAAGATTTCCCCGGCGTCAAGATCCCCTACACTCGCCTCCTCGAGTTCCCCATCATCCGCCCCCGCGAGTTCAGTCTCTGCAACGGTGGCGATCCCACCGTCAAGGACGACCAAGTCATCTCCTCCAACGAACAAGGTCGAGACAACGTCTACAAGTTCGAAATCCTCGCCGCCCTCGTCCACTACCGCACCATCATCCGCAAACCTCGCCAAGGCCTCTGCTCCCGCTACCTCCGCCACCTCCCCGTCGGCACCATCATCCAAGTCGGCATCAAGCCGCCCAGCAGTCCGTTTGCCATGGACGAGTCGTCCTTTTACTCGCGGCCACTCATCGGTGTTGCGACGGGGACGGGCATCGCTCCGTTCCGCGCTCTGCTTCAGGACCGTTGTCTACCTCTAGTCGGCAAGGAGAAAGACAACGCCCAGGTACAAAAGATAGGCCCAACCCTCCTCTTCTTCGGCTGCCGTAACTCTTCCGCCGATTATCACTTCCAGGCCGAATGGCGCTCCGTACCCAACCTAGCCGTCCACCCCGCATTCTCCCGCGATAACACTGACTCCTCATCTACCGAGGAAGCAAAACTAGCCCTCCAAAGAGCAGCAGGCATCTACGACGCCGGAAAAAATTACGTGCAGCACCAAATCCGGCAGCACGCCGCCGAGATTGGGGAGTTGTTGAGGAAGAATCCCATCATTGTCGTTTGTGGAAATAGTGGCAGGATGCCAAAGAGCGTCAGGGAGGCGTTTGAGGATGCGGCGGTTGTGAGTGGGATGGTGAAGGATAGGGAGGAGGCGAAGGGGTGGTTTGATCGGAGGGAGAATTGTGTTTATTGGCAGGAGACTTGGTAGGGTAG
This sequence comes from Neurospora sp. CHS-2018a, assembly GCA_009802275.1. NCBI lineage: Eukaryota > Fungi > Ascomycota > Sordariomycetes > Sordariales > Sordariaceae > Neurospora > Neurospora sp. CHS-2018a. Next base: position 44,829 of record RAKG01000080.1, read on the forward strand.
GTGACTGAGGGCTGAGGTAGTGGTTGGGTGTTGGGTGGGTGATTGGATGGGTGGTGGGATGGGTGGCTGGTGAGGTATGGTATGGAAGGGGAAGGCGAAAGTGGGAGTTGATCGAGGGAGGTGAATGGGGAACAAACGGGTGGAGGGGGGAATGATGGGAGTAAAGAAAGGGCAGAGAAATGGAAGAAGGAGAGAGGATTAGGTGTGAGGCGAAGACGGCTTGTTAAAAGGGGTGATTGGATTGCTTAGAGTTAGGAACATAGGAACACTGGACAGGTAAAGAAATATTAGCCTGGTTTTCCATCTGAAGTGCTCGCGACCGTGAGAACCTCCTAACATCATCACATCACCAGCCGAATTGCAGTCAAATTGCGAACAAGTAACCATATTGTTCGTGGTTCGCATTTAAAATCGTAATTTTACTGTTTTATTTCCGCTATTCTGATGGTCATATTCTGTCTCGCCTCTCCCGCCTCTTCCTCTCATGTCTCCTCGCTCTTTCTTGTGCATCAAAACAATCCACTTGCCAAAGACATCCAACACCTACAGTTTGTTCTTCTCCCGCATATCTGATGAGCATACTGCAGCTCCATATTTCAAAACAAACAAGTAACCCCGCCAAAGTAACGCCGATTTTCTCTCGTAAAACAAAAAAACACGGGACATCATCGCAAATCATTCGATGCCCCACAGGGTATAATTCCGTGTCCCGTGTCCCGTAATCCAAAAACTCCGTCCGGCTTGTATATACGATGGTACAATGATAAAAACCAAGGGAATTCGTTAACAGTGTTCGGAGTGCGTATGCTGATTGCATATATATTACAAAGGCTGTGATGAGCACCGGTATTTTATGATTCCCCGCTGTCATGGGTTAATGTCGTGGGTTGGGGAGTTGAGGTTGATGAATGTCAATGTCATCGAGTCTCTGCCTCCCAACTATACCGCTGCGCAGCCACTTGCGGGACATGAACTAATTCCGAACCGGCCTCAATTCGTTCCATGCTTCGGGGGCTGCGGGGGAAGTCTTCGTCGCGGGGGCTGTTGGTATCGTCTCCTCCTCGTCCTCCTCGTCGTTGTGGTTGTTGTTGTTGATGTTGTTGATATGATGTTGGTGATATCGGCGATGCTTGCTGTTGAGCCGCCGCACTTCGCTGCGCAGCCAACTGCACCTGCCTCAACCTGCTCTCTTCCTCCATGGTAAAGTTGGAACCCAAGGTCTCATTAGAACCGCGGGTTACCGAATCTGAGCGTCTTAGAGGACCATCAACATCGACATCGACATTTCCTGCAAGTTGGTCGTATTGTTCCGCTAGATGTAGTCGGCCGTCGGGCGTGATGATGCGTGGTACAGTCGGACGATGATGCGGATGGTGTGGAATAGGAAGTCGCACGTTTTCCGGCATCGGTCCGAGACAGACTATTTGGGTATGGATGGGATCGATGGGTGTGCGCTGGATCGCTGCGCTGCCGGGTAGCAGGACCGGTCCGCCGGTTGGTGATGTAGGGGATCCTGAACCGCCGTTGGAGTCGGATGAAAGGCTCACGGGTGATGGAAGGTATGTGTGAGGCGAATGGGGGGAGTGCAACGAGACTGGTGAGTGTCCGGAGGCCGGATCGGCAAAACCTGTCGTCGTTGGGAAATGATGTAGCCGGACGGGAGAGGCCACGGTCATTGGTGATGGCAGATCGAATACTCTACCGGCCGCCCAGTCTGCGTTTGGCGACAAGGGCGATGGCAGCGAGTTGGGGAGGGAGTCGGTGTTGGCGTATGTGGGCGATGATCCGGGGGAAGGTTCTTCGCTGGGGCGGTAATGAACGGGGGTTACATCCTGTGCTGACTTCTCATTGGGATATCCAGCAGCACGCTCGTTGTGCTCCGTCGTCGGTGTGTAGGTTGGTACCGGTCCCTGAAGTTGGCGTTCGAGCTTTCGCCGCGCCGCCTCATATTCGCTCATCTCCCGAGAACCATCCAGCCCCAGGTTTGGGTCGTCGTTTCCAATGTCATTGTTATCCAACTCGATCGGCTCAGGTGGAACCGGTAGTTCGAATACCTGATGATGAGCGTCTGCACCGACTTCAACGGGTTCGGTCATGGTCGCCTCCGTCTCTTGCGACGTCGATTGCCTCCTTGACCTCCTCCTTCCAACAAACATCGACAGCATTCGGCTGACCGGGCTCTGCGTTGGTTCATCGTGTACCGGGGCAACCTCCTCCGCGCTGTGTTCCAGTTTACGGGCCTGGTTTTTCTTCGCCTTCGATTTTCGCCGGCAACACAAGAACGATATCAGTCCAATCACACTGCCCGCCGCAAAAGCACTAACCACGATCGCCACCGTTTGTCCCACACCCAACGGCTTTTTGGTCGACTTCTTAACCGGGGGACCCTCAGGATAAGGACTATTCGGAGGCCTTTCGATAGCCTGTAAGGAGTGATTGGTGGCTGAGTTGTCGGGAAACAGCGCTTGATGGATAGAAAATGTGGCCTTGTCGTACTTTGTGATGATATATGCTTCCTGCATGAATACTCGGCCGATTATATACTGATTGTTGTTTGTTTCGTTTGTTGATCGTGTCAAGGGGAAATACGGTATGCTCGACTCGTTGAATTTGATGACGTTCTTCCAAGGATAACGCAGGACCTGGGCAAATGCTGCAGGAGGGAAGGTGATGTTGACCACTCCTGGCATGTTGAGGGGGTAACCGAAGTTGTCGCTGTTATCGTAGCTGGAGACGGTAAAAGTGAACGACAATTCTTCGGTCACGGTGGATTTCATGTGTTTGTACTTGAGATATTGATCTCCTCCGTTCGCAAAGACATAAACACCAAGGTCCTCCCTCCAAACCAGGTCGAGGGCAGAAGCAATACGTTCGCAAATGTCGGTTGGAAGCCATAGGAACGGCGTTGACGAGTCAATCATTGCGGTAATCGAATCATTCATGGCGACGAAAGTCTGAGAGGTCGATGTCCAATTCCCAGGTGCCTTGTCCAACGACGGGACTTGAGCAGTAAAGCCTCGAAGTCGTACCGTGGGCGCTCGGTCATTAGGATCCGCGGCTGAGTTTCCTATGTAGAGCCTGAACGTTGTATCATGTGGCACAAATCTCAGTGTATCATAACCCCCAAGGGTCAACGAGGCATGTGTACCGTTTGCTAAATAAAATCAGTTCTGATCGTTCAAGGAGTTTTATCATAGAGGTAAAACGATCATGAGGCTCAACTACTTACTAGTAGTGTCGCGGTAGTACGCCCCTGCCGTATATCCGTAGCTGTGGCTAGGAATCATGCCATCCACTTCGGCGAGTTGGGTGATGAGAGGGTTGGTAACGTTCGAGCCTATGCTGCCTTGAGTCACGCCGAGTCCGATATAACCTTGATAGTATTCGGTAGCATTGACAGCAGCAATCAGTACACCGTCAATGGAGGTGGCGGAGCTGGCCATTGTGTCGACGAAGGCGACGGTGTCCAAACCATAGTCGCCATTTCTCTGAACACCGATGTGGTTCATACCCAGCTCGTAAGCACCTGCCCCCAAGGTTTGCCATGTCTCCGAGATGTGGTGGTCAAAGACGCCGCCACGAGCGTCCACACATGGTTGGTCTTTTTTTGTTGTGATTAGCTCAGTGACCTCAGTGTATGAGGGCGGAAAGAATTAACTTACTACCTGGGCCTGATGCGCAACCGCCGGCCCCAATAACCCACGTCTCGGACAGGGCAGTGGCAGGTGTGAGATAGACGATCTGGGCGGGAGAGCCCACGGCAAACATGAAGTTTGACCAGGTGCCGTCGATGCCATACCATTCCCCGGACGGTTGAACCCATACTGGTTCCGGTGATGTAGTCGCTTCCGTACCTGCACGGACAAGTGAAGGCACCGATGACAAGAGCAGGAAGCCAGCAGGACAAACGGCGAAAGAGAGGTAGGGTAACCGCATCTTCGCAGCAGCGTGGCCCGAGTTGGCGTTGTCGTAGACGGACAGACAGCCGGACTGGGGACGCAAGCGTCCAGGGCTATGTCTGTCACCAGAAGTACCGGCACGACCAGCAGCAAGAGGGGAGCGAAGGTCGAAGTCGGGGTCCTAAGACATGGAGAAGGACGACCTGGTATTCCATGAGCTGCGATCAAGCTCCGGTCCGATCCACGCCTGTGCCCTATACAGATTCAAGAAGCCGTAACACTCAGTCGAGGAGTAAAAAGCTGTCGTGCTATGTAAGGTAGGTATGTTCTGTTGCCGGTTGAAATTTCGCCTTGTTTCCAGTGTTCCAGGAGGGCAAAACCCATTCGTTCCACTGGCCCGGTGTGAGAGTACCTTGAAGGCGTTCGTCTTTCTGTCTAAGTGCGAGCGGGTTGACTGGTAGCCGGACTGGAACCCGGACTGGACTGGACTTGGACCGGGACCTGGACCAAGAAGGACGAACACATCCAAAAGCGAGGGACCAATGATGTTGAAGAGATGTGCGGGCGAATAGACGAACGGTGGTCGAGGTGGCACCAAAAGACGGGACGGGGGGAATAATCTGGGTCCCAGGGTAGGTAGCGAGCTGTGTGTGTAATGATGGGACGACGGCAAAAACCAGCCGCTCGGATCGGAAGCGATTGCTTGGGATAAGAGAGAGAGGGAAAGAGAGTGGGCAAGAGAAGGGAAGCTGAAGCTTCCGGATGGAGAAGAGGGAAGGATGATAGATTAGATTTGTCGGCCTAGGTTAGGTGGTGTAAGCTGTAAGGCAATGTACAGACTAGGGTAATTACAAACGACGGATTCCAGGTTCCCGGCCTGTCGTGGCACTCTGTTGTACTTGAATACAGGTTGTACAAGACCGTACCTGGTGGGCTCGCTGGGCTTAGCTACTTCAGGTTGGAGGTGGAATGGGCCTGCCTCCCTTGAGACCGAGGAGATGGCCTCTATGATACGAGTACTGGACAGAGCAATTTCTCTGCGCAGACGGGTAGGGAAAAAGATGGTCCTACGTTGTACGGCCGCGGGACACTTGTCTGATTCGGAAGGATCAGCGCTACCAACGCTTGACAACTGGACGACGCGGGTCCTGACAGCACCTCAGTCTCCTCGGTTGGCGGGCTCGAGGCGGGCTGGAAAGAGAGGAGAGACAAGTCAGAGACACTGGCCGTCCGTCACCGTGGTCAGCAGATAGGCAGAGCAGATAGACAGAGAAAAAGAGTCCAGAGTTGGATCCAACCTACAGAGTAAAGTTCTGTTTCTTGCGCCCGTCCTGGCATTCCTTTAAGTCCTTGGCAAGATTGCCGTCCACGGTTGTTTGGAAGCGAGGAAGAGTCGGGGAAGTGTACTGTACGGTAACACACAGGAAATAAACAGAAAAGAGGTTAGAGAGACCATGTAATGACCGGGGATCCAGACGTGTCTCTTCCCCCCCTCCCCGTCTTGGTTGGTGTCGGAGATAGCCCAAGATGCTGTAGCTTAACAAGTGGATATTCCCACTTGTCCATTGTTCGCATGTGCTCATCTATGGGCGACTAAAGATGTAACTTGGCAACCAAGGTGAAGAGAAAATATATCTTGATAGTATGATTTATGCCATGCACATGTCATGTGCCTCTGTTTCCGCCTRTTGTCTGTTCCGAGATGTACGCATGTCAATAGAAGAGTTGAAGTTTGAAGGTTGGAGGTTAGCAACGCTAGGTGCTGTTAGTGCAGATGAGCAGTTACGCTAAGGTAGTGGTGCGCCCAAACCTTAGCTCTTAGCAGAAGCTTACCTTATGTAAAGAGCTTAGCGACCAATGACAGGGGCCCATTCACCTGTAACTTACCGGCCCCTCCTCCAATCCTCCGATGCGCATCTTTCCTTTCCAAGCCGCCGCAATCATCATCAACGTTTTTTTTATGTTGTTTTCCTTTCTTCTTCACACGGCCACATGTGCAGTGTTAGACGTCTCCCTAATTTCATTTTCAGTGACATGAACCGAACTCGTTCCTCATCACCAGGGACACTGCGAACAGCCTCCGAAGGCTATCACCACACCGCGATCTTGCAATACAACCTCCATGCCTCGACAATCTCAATCTCGTCATGGGATTTGTGGGAATCGCACCTGTCGCTGGTATGCAAGGCCCGTAGGGCAATGGCGCAAGGGAGCGGCGAGCGTGCCGACTCCGAGCCCCGATGGCAATGGAATGGGTGATGCCACCTCCGCCAGTCACCTCACCCAACCGCACTGGAACTGACTTGTCTTGAAGCTTGTCTGTCTTGCCTGTCTATCACAACGAGGCGAGCAAGGCTTGCGAGGGTTCCAGAGAAAGACACCACTAGACTGAATGTTCACGTGGAGTTCCATGCCCCGAACGCTAAACCCGAATTCGCATGTTGATATATTGCCATGATGAACAACGGGACACTGGCGACTTATTAGGCAGCCTCCTTTTTGATAGGTAGTGCCTGCACTCCTATACTATGGGCATGGGCTGGTGAACGTTGGGCCATCCGAGTACCTGACTTCACAATCGAGTGGTCGTTGGACCCTCATATGAACCACAACCATGTGTGCCTCCGCATTGCCATTGCAGGCCTAGCAAAAGTTACATACATGCCGTCAAAGGCTGGGACTCCGGGGACTGGAACATGCCACCCGCCCAGCTGTTGTTCGTCATTCAATCTCACCCAGGTGCGAGTAGGGTGCTGCTTAACACACCTGCGACATGGCATAAGCAATAAGGTGCCACCGTGCCTTCGACATGGAAACGAAAACGAGCCTAGATTACCAGGAGCCTTGCTCTCACGGCTCCATTGATACCACCCGGTTGGAATGCAAGTGCCGGTGAGACGGGCTCATGTTCTGGGGTAAAACGAGGGGGGAGTCGAGTTGGGGAGTTGGGGGGTTGCTCTTGGCTTCACTAACCAGGGGTTCAAGAGACGTTACCTATTCCCCGACCTCAACCAACATCTCGTGCTCCGGTCTGTGGGCTATCATGTTGGGTCAACAACGGCTTAGAGGTCGCTATGGATGAAGTCAACCCGAACCGGACCAACCAGGATGAGGGCGACAGAGACACGGCACACCTAATATATTTCGCCGTCAACAGCGTGAGATCACTCTGGATAAATGCGCGGCTGTGATTTTGCCGAAACCTCCTGTCAAGTAGCCATCCGTACCAGCCCGTGTGGCCTTCCACATGACGGATCTCTCTTGCTTGTCCTGCCATACACAACACCCTACCAGTCTACCTCCCGTCTCTGTCATCATCTGTAAGACGCGAGATTGAGCATGTTCGACTACCTAGTCGCGTCTATCATGTGTAACTCGATTGTCAATGACGAGTTCTTGTTGGTGGCAGTTGGTGTCTATATACGAACACCGGCGACGTCAAGGCATTCCAACGGCGATCACGAACGTATGCGTTCATCTAATAACTACAATATCTGAGCATCAAGAATCGCCAACGGGCTGTCCGGTCCTCGCTTGCTGAGTCTTTTCATTGGCCGCGGAACGGGTTTCATGGCTGCAGTCGGAGCGATCTATGCATTCTTGTAGGACGCTCGCAATGTCACCGTAGGTTCAGCTCTCGGCATCTTGCGTCGCTCTAGAGCCCGGCCGCCCAACTTATTCAAATAGTGAAGGTTCGAATCTCTACGACGACACATTTAGGGACAACAAGCATGCAGTGGAAAACCAACAAACAGGTTGAAATGCACTCTCCTCAGATTTCTCTGAACCCCCCAGGATAAAGTATACCGACGATATGGAATCATTGACGCCAGCCCGCCAAAAGTTGCCGAGAGAACGGGTCAGCACATGCGCCATCGTTCCTATCAAGCCAGCACATATTACTGTGTAGATGTTGATATGCACTGCCGTGTGTATGTGAGTATGTTTGGGCGTCTCGGCTTGTCGGCAGCTTGTCCAAACGTTGGCAGTGAGGGTAACCAATTGCCGAAGAATATGGCGTTGCTGTTGGATATCGCCTCCCCTCCTCTCCGCGCCCATCCGCAGCGGCCACACACTCGTGGCGTAAGATGTCCTCAGCCTACTGAGATAAAGTCTTTTTTCGCCGAGGTACTGGATCGTCGATACTTGATGCTTCTGCGTTGGCATGAACACGTCGAATTGCACTGTCGAGATGCTCAAACAGCTCGCCTCTCCAATCATATCGGCAGCCACCATAGGGACATTTGTTTCATGGGGACCTCTCATTATGAAGGAAGACGCCTGCATAACAAACCCAAGACGGCCAATATCAAACAGCAAAAAGAACATGCCTCTTCCAAAGACTGAAGGTATACATCAGATAATTCAACTTGAGTTCACGAAAGGAACAAAAAGATGGCGTCTTTCCTATGTCGCTTGCTGCTGACAGAAAGACACAGCTAGTGGGATCACACCCTTCTGCTGTAACCATCTGAGCCAGGAACGTCTCGGGAGAAGATTCCATGATTCTTGCGGCAAAGCTGCTGACCTGCCGGGTGCCTGTACCGCGTAAAATCTAGACGAGTCGCCGTCTTGTATTTACGCCATGGTGCCATCCACCAAGAGATCGCATGCATATCATCGAGCTCTGGCCTTTCCTTATTCCAGCCACGTCCCATCTCGTCGCATCTTGTCCGAGGAGTCTCTCCATTTCCAAGGTAGCACAAAGGTCTTGGTACGCCTCCTAGCAGACACAGCGAAATCTTGTCATTGTATCGTGCTGTAGGATTTCTCACTACAGTATTGCCCCCTGATTTTGCATGTAATACTGTCACGGAAATCTTATGCACTAAATGGCAGATATGCACTTCCTAGACCGGAGCTAGGCCAGAATAGGAGGCCAGATAGAGGCCGTAACACTAAAATCTGACCCCCTACTAGCGTTTTCAGTGCTCAGAACGGGGTCCTGATAGTGCATATACACCAAAAAATGTCCGAGAATCGTATGCAGTATGCAGTTATGCACTTGTAGTTGGAAAACAATTCTGACAGCCAAATCCTATGCACTAACTAGCGTATATGCAGTCCCTGGTGTATGCAGTTGCAGGGGTCTTTACTGTACCTACAAGACGCCATCGAGAAGCAGGGTAGCTGATGTCGGTGTGGTGTTGCTACCCGCCATATCACAACGGCTTCATCAAATGCAATGCAGAGTCTCCCCTTTTACCAACGCAAGGGAGCTCCAGATGGACTTCAGTGTGCACTTTGCCCAGCTAGAAATTTGGGTGAATCCTTCAGAAACAGAATGTCTAGGAGTTTCAATCTGACCAATGGACGACCGTTCCATACTTCTGTCTCTATCAGTGTCACTCTGGTGGTCGGTAGCCAAGGACTAGGGGACCCTAGCTTTTCTCGACGAATCCTCACGTCGTCTCTTTCCGTTGACCCCTCTCCCCCGGTCTTCCTACATACATACAACTGCAGTGATGCACGGCGTACGATGCCGCGTGGCTCTTCCAGCCCTTCTGGGCATCAGACACCGTGCTTTTTACTGCACCTTGTTGCTCCCAATTTGCTCCTCTCGGAAACCCTCAGTTTCTCCCGGTGTTGTTGTTGTTGTTGCCGGCATTATTCCAACCAAAAACATACTAACAGTGCGGCCTGCAACGTTAAGAGTCCCTACCTAGACCTAATAGTGTGCAAGAAGCCCCTGACTCTTTCGAGATTGTTCACCAACCACACGGAACCGGAGGAAGGAGCGAAAGGTCGCGAAGAGGCGGAGAGAGGCGGAGAGGCGCAATCGGGTTTGGAGAGTGAGTGAGACCGGGTTCTCTGCCCGTGGCCTGCTGCCCGCACCCGTCTCGTCGACGCAGTGTAATAACCACTTGCTTTTCCGCTCGAATTACACAAGACGCTAGATATTATCCGCTCTTTGCAACTGGGATTCCCGTCTCGGACCATTCATCCACTAGTCTCTCTTGTCCTTTTTCTTGCGTCTTGTGTTATTGAGAGTTACTACCGACGGCTCCCCCGTTGTAACTCTCATCCGCCCCCTTCTGACGCCATGGCCGCTACACCTTGATGACACAGGAATTTTGATGGTTCTCTTGACTCGGATGCTGAGGAACAGCGGATAATATTTTATTGAGTGTTGTGTTGAGCAACGACAGTATGGTTGTGGGCAGGCATAAACTGCTCTCGCTCGCAGTACTTTCAGGTCTTGGTGTAGACGCTGTTCGAGGAGGTAAGCATTTGTTTGTTCTAAGGTCACAAAGCTCATTAAATATCTCTAACATATTCCTCAGTCTATCATCTACCTCGAAATGTCACCGTCAGCAGCATTCCGGAGGCTCTTAGCCAGAGTACCACGGTCGATCCAGATGCAACACACATCTCATTATCCTCAGTTGGGGGTACAGTAGAGGTGACGAGTGCTTCTCAAACGTCTACTGCGCTTGAGACACAGACAGTGAGAGTTGGAGCTGTCAACTCTTTGCAACCTAAAACGCAAGATGGGGTGACAGCCTCGGAATCATCGATAGCAGCACCACCAATATCGACAGTGTCGATAAGGTTCGATCCATCTTCAGTGGCGCCACCGGAGGCGGTATCGTCAACCTTTACCATAACAGTGTCAACAAGTCCCTCGGGAATAGATTCCAGTGACGGTATCAAGGTTTCTGGTCACCCCTCCCTCATCGGAGAAGAAGGATCCACGATCATAGCCGGCCCATCACCCTCCTCTTCGGACTTCACCTCGTCCTCCTCCTTAGCTTGGAACTATGCACCAGTTGGGCAAAAGAGCGAGTCGCCCGGTCAGAACGATGCGACGCCCACAGTAGGGGCTGTACCGGGCGGGATTGTCGTGATTCCTCCTGATATTCCTCCATGGGTGGAACAGACGGCGTCCTCTGGCGAAGATGTCTCTTTGGGTCAGCCGCCGTTGGAAACATTACCGGGCGGGATTGTCAACCTTCCTCCTGATATTCCTCCATGGGTGGAACAGACAGCGTCATCTGGGGATGATGTCTCTTTGGGTCAGCCACCGGTGGAAATACCGACCTCTTGGGGCTACGTTCCTGCCACTACTACCTCCGATGTCACTTCCACTCGAGGGCAGTTCATCAGCAGCGGCTGGAATCAGACGACAGCGCCCTACTACAATCAGTCATCAACATGGAGCACATCAGGGTCAGTTACCAGGTCCTCAGGCTTTCCAAACACCACGACAACGTTATCATCGAGTACTATTAGCCACTGTCAGCCATCACATCTGACGGCAACTGTCACAAGCTGGGAAGTTGTGCACATAAGTACGATCACATGGATCGGCAATCCAGCGAACTACACGCAGCCTTACCCGACGCTTATTCCGCCTCCCGTCGAGACCATCCCGCCATGCATAGATCTGGTAACGAGAACAGCACCACCTCCAGGGATTACATTAACCACCTGTTTTACCGTCACTGCGAGTGGCTCGGAGACCAAGTCATGCACATTAACGGTCAGCACCAACAGTTGGGGATACGGCCCTCAGACTTCGACAACGATCAGGTTTGCACCCACAGTTACCTTCATCACAACAGACAAGAACCCGGCGGTCGTGTACTCGCCAATCCAGACCCCTAACTATGGCGTAAACAACGACAACACAAAGTCACCGAGACCTACGGCTGTGAGCGTCGATCCGGTCGACCCACCAGTGTACAACACGTTCCACAGTAGCAACAGCCCGGGCGAAGTAACCAAACCTGCACCCAAGCCAGTCACCGTCATAGTGAAGCCCACGGAGGTGATCATTGGCAGTTCCACGATCACCGACAATCCGACGACGAAGACACAGACCGTCGTGGTGGGCGGTGAAACCTTTACGGTCGGGCCAACCCAGGTAGTAGGAGGTGGTGCCACCGTAACCAGGCCATCTACAACCAAAGGAGGAGGAGGAGGAGCAGCAGGAGGAGGAATCATTTACGCCCCCGTACCCACCAGCACCAAGCTCAACGACCTGCCCATCATCGTGAGCTCCTCCGTAGCCGTGATCGGCACCGGCAGCTCCTCCTTCACCCTGCCCCCAACGCCCACCACAGTCGTCGTCGAGGACCACACCATCAGCATCGGACCCAGCGGAATCGCCATCATCGACCCCAAAGGCAACCCCATCATCGCAACCGTCACCCTCCCCCCACCGCGCGACCAAACCATCACCATCGGCCCCGGCCCCAACAACAACAACGGCCAACCCAAAACCACCACCGTCGACGGAGTCCCCATTACGATCATCAGCTCCTCCGTAGCCATCATCGGCACCGCCAGCTCCACACTCACCTTCCCCGCCTCGGGCTCCTCACCCACCACCGTTGTCATCGACAACAACGGCAGCCAACACACCCTCACCCTCGGACCCTCGGGAATCACCCTCACCGCTCCGCTCCCGCCCAACGCCATCGCCACAGCTGTCCCCGTAACCACAATCCAAACCCTCTCCATGCCCCTCCCTTCAGGGGCAGTGACTTCTCAACCACCACCACAATCACCACCGTCAACAGCAACAGAAGTCCTGATCGCAGGCGGCTCCCTGGTAACCGCCATCGGCCGCTCCGTTGTGGTTATTTACGGGACTACCATTACTTACACCACTCTCTCCTCCCCTTTCACCACCGTCATCGATGGTGAAGACACTATTGTGCTTGACCCCTCTGCTGGTGTCTTAATTACCCACAATCACCCCTACCCAGGCGCAACAGCGGGAGCAGCAGCGGGGGCGAGTGCGGTAACGGTAACAACCCTAGGCGGCCCCAACGCCAACCCCTCGGCTACTGAATTCGCAGTAGTCGGCGGCGCGACTATTACCAAGGTGGGCGCGTCGGTAGTGGTGGTGGAGGGGGTTACTTATACCGTTGGTCCTTCTTTTACCGGCACTGGAGGCACTGGAGGCACTGGAGGCACTGGAGGCAAAACGATAACGACGGTCCTAAGTGGAAGTGGACAGACTGTCACTATTGGACCGGAGGGGGTGGTGGTGGGGACCATGACGATAGAGTATCCTTTTAATGGCGGGGATGGAGGGGATGGGGGGAGTAGTACGACGGTTATTTTCCCTGGTGCTGGTGGAGGGGCGGAGGATACTGCGACGGCTACGGCTGCTGGTGCTTCGGGGTCGGGGTCGGCAAAGAGTGGTGATGAGGATGATGAGGATGCTGGTGTAGCGACTGGGGTGGGGTGGAAGGTTATGATGTTGGGGTTGGGTGTGGCGGGGGCGGTTGGGGTATTTGGGTTGTAGAGAATGGAGAGGTGAGAGTGAGGAGTGAGTAAGTTATGGGTTTAATGCTTTTTTCATGTTCATGTCTTTTCTGATTATTTTCTCCCACACGATATTCCCACAGGGACGGGAGTTGTTGCAAGTATTGGGATCGATCACGAATACCTCTAGCGATGGCGCATTTTGGCGCAAACGGCGAGAGGCCCCCTTCTATCAGGAAGGGCTCTCCATGTTGTTCTTTCTCGGTTCGGTGTTGTCGGTTTGGATGTTGAACAAGAGTGATAAACGGATATGATAAAGGTGTGTGACGACTTTATCGATAAAGAGAAGACTATGTATCCTCCTTCTAAACTATCTAAATAATTTGTATCTATTTCTCTTTCCATTTCCTGGTATTTGCCCATATGCCAACTTCCTGTCAATTAGATACCATTATGCAGTGGAACACATCATTACTTGATGCCGGAGAATGAAATAGTGGCTACGTGTATGAAGCAGTTTGAAGCACAGGATCGATGGAAGTTCAAATAGTATGTAATCTCTATTCGCAATGCAGAAAGCAGATAACCAAGTAGCTGACAATATATGTGCAAGAAAATGTGTTGCGTGGTCTGGTTCCATCCTCCTATATCTCTAAACAGTAAACAAAGCAGATATCTACTCGTCGCATTTCATACTCATCATCATCCGGGATTCGTAATGAACCACCAACTATGTAACTGACTCATTGACACCAAAAACAACAACACACGGGCTGCTTTCCTTTCAACACTAATTCTACCAAGTAGATCTAAATGCTTCCCTCCTCCCTCCTGCTTCCTAGCCCGTGTGTCCCTCCAACCAACCATCCATCCATCCATCGTACCACCCGCGCGCCCACCGCATAATCATTCGTTCCATTCATGACATGAGAGTTTCTTTACCTTTGTATGTGTGTTTTCTTTCTTGAAATGACTGTTGTGTATCCACTTTGTTGTTTCGTTCTTCTTTGCAAGCAAGCAACTCTTTCTCTATGCAAACAGACCCCTTAAAACCCGCACATCTATGGTCTTCTTCTTCTCGTTCCTTACGACTTCTGGAAGAACCAACTCGATCTCTTATTCTCGGGCGGGTTCTGCTGCAGAGTGGCAATGGTGGGGTTCGTAGCCGTGGCGCCACCGGCAACGGCATCGCCGCCACCGCGGAGCGGCTTAGCGATCCTGCTGCCGATGCTGAACCCGCCGAGGCCGGCGTCGGTGCCGAGGCCCCGCGTGCTGCCGGCCTTGGCGGCCTCCAGCCGGTCCTTGACGGCAGCGAGCTGCACCTCAAACCTAGTGCAATAGGAAGACGGAAGGTTAGCGCTGATACTGATGATAATGAGGGCATGAAGCAACAACAGAGGGGTAAACACATACTTGTGATTCGCCTGGGCCATCTTCTCCTGGCTCTCCTGAAGCAGGCTCTCGAGGCTCTGAATCCGCTCATTTCTCGCCATCAATTTGCGCTCGGCAATCGCCACCTCCTTCTTGAGGGCGGAGTTCTGCTCCACAAGCTGGCGCTGAACTTGCGTCAGCTGCTCGAGGTTGCGCTCGAGGAAAGCCATCTTCTTCTGCTGAGCGCGGTTGTTGCTGCTGCGGAGCACGTTGTTATACTGCTCGCGCGTCTCGTCGAGGGAGATCTCCAGCTCGACCACGCGCTCGCAGCGGTTCTGCAGATCGCGCATCAAGCTCTTCTTCATGACGTCGAACTCGGCCAGCTGCTGCTGGACAGTCTTGCCATTGGCCATGGCAACTCCCGCACCGCCGGCCTTGACGCGGCGCTGAAGGTCATCGACCAAAGCCTTGAGGTGCTCCGTCTCGGAATTCTTCAGGGCGATATCAGCCTTGAGCTGCTCGACAAGCTCAATCTGGACAGCCGACTTGTCAGAGAGTGACTTGGCCAGGAGGGCCTTCACCTCTTCCTTATCAGCCTCAGTGAGGTTGCGAGACAAGAGGTCCTCGTGCTCCTGCTGAAGGGCCTCGAGACGGGCCTCAAGCTCAGCCCGCTTGCGAGCTTCCGCATCGCTCGAGGCGGCGCTGAAGCTCGACAACTCAGCTTGGCGCACAAAGCCCTGGGCCTCCACGAGCTTCTCCCTGAGTGCCTTGAGATCCTCGGGAGGAATGGCGTCACCAGCAGAGCTGATCTCGAAGAGCGCATCTAATTGCGCAATCGCATCGGCAACTGCCCGCTCATTGTCGCTGAAAACGTCGCCGGAAAGGTCAAAGCCTGCCATCATCTTGGCCATCTTCTCCGCCTTCTTCTTTTCCTTCTCGTCCAGCACAGCGCTCGTCTCCTTGGCACTCATCTTCATATCGAGCATCTGCTGCTTGACCTCGTCAAGCTCGGCCGTGAGTTCCGAGTTGGCATCCTTGAGGCCGTCAATGGTGATCTGGGCCTCCTTGTTCTCAAATGCCAGTCTCTCCAGTTGCATCTTGAACTCGTTGGACTCGCTGATCAACCTCTCGTTCTCCTTTCCAAGCTTGCTGTCGTGGTCCTTGAGAGCGACGAGTTCTTCCTTTGTTTCCCGTAGTTGCCTCTCGGCAGCCGCCGCAATACTTTCCTTCTCCGCAATCTGGTCCTGCAGCTCGTTCTCGCGACGCAGGAACTCTTCCCGTTCGTCCTTATCCAAGGGCAAGCTGGGAGTTCCAGCTCGGTCTGAGATAGCAGGGGTCTCAGCCCGGTTTTCAGGCAGTAACCGTGACGGTGTCGAAGGACGGGCTGTTGTCGAGGCTGATTTCGAAGGGACGATCGCGAGCTCCAGAGGTGGTACCCATTTCTCCTTGGGTACAGTGTCGCCACCACGCCACACTTGCACTTCGCTTTCCAGGTTGACGATATAGTTCTCGAAGGACGTGATCTGGGTCTTGGCCTTGGCAAGCATCTGCTTGAGCTCGGCCGGGCTGAGTTCGGCGTTGACTTTCGCTTTGTTCTTGATCGATTTTGCTCTCATACCGAAACGCAGCGTACCTAGTGTTTCGGAATCGTTGTAACTACTGGGCGAACAGTTGATAATGAGCGTCGTTCGACTGTTACCACCCAACGATTCTTGCAGAATACGGGTGAGCTTCGAGTCTCGGTAAGGAACGTGCGAAGATTTGCCGTCTGTCAGGGCATTGATGACCATACCAAGAGCACTCAAACTCTTGTTGATCTTCTTTGCTTCCTCCAGCGTCTGGCCACTGGCGCCTGTCTTGCCGATCTTTTCGGAACCAGCCAGATCGACCAAGAAAAGCTGACCGCTCTTGGCCGAGCCCGTCTCCACGTTCTTCTGGGTAATGGTGATAACGAAGATGGAATGCGAGCGCGACGACTCCTGGTTCATGTTGGTCGCAGCCACAGCTCTTGCGTTGCCACCCCTGCGCATGACTTCGTATACTTCCTGGACACTCGAGACGTAGATCTCAAGCAGACCCTTGACGTAGACGCCGCGGTTCTTTTCTTCGTGGACTGGCAGGTTGTCGTTCTGAGGCGCCAAAAGATCACGGATTCGCTCCATGTAGATTTCCATATAGCTGACCCGGACGGTATACTCGATGTTTGCTGCGCTAGACAAGATGCTGGTAAAGATCTGCTCGACGATTCTTGGAATAACACCTCTGCCATCGGGGTCGTCTATACTGGTACCCATCATGGTATAAGATTTACCGGCACCCGTCTGGCCGTAGGCAAAGACAGTACCGTTGTAGCCATTGAGAATATCGTCGACGGTAGGCTTGATCGAGAAATCGAAGATGTCGGATTGCTTGCATGACATGTCAAACACCCGATCAAAGGTGAAGGAACCCTGCGCTTCTTTCGACTGTGGGCAAGAACAGATGGGTTAGCTACTGCGGTCCGACTCCATTCAAAGCGCGTGAAGGTATGGCAAGACAGGCACAAGGGCATTGTTAGGTGCGAGAACTAGGGGGCAGAAGAAGGTGCTCACATCGACTGTACAGGTATCCGGGCCCTGGAAGGAAACGATGGGCTGGCCGCCGGACTCGATTTCGACCCTGTTCTGGGGCCTAAATCGAGCCACGACCTTGATACTATTCGCACTTGACGACATGATGGCGATTCCCTTGCAGCGCTGGGCAGCGCACTGTCATGAAAGGCGGCGCGGCCGTTGTTGTCGGGGAGGATTGGTGGTGGAGTGAGGGGGGGGRGGGGGAGGTGAGGGGAGATGGACAAGGAGCCCGGCCGCCTGCAGCAGAGAGAAGAGGCAGGGTCTCGTCAGTCGGGGTCCAGCTGTCTCTCCGAGTTGGATCCGAATATCACAAAAGGTCGCGAGGTCCGGTTGGGCGCGTGTTCTCGTCGTCGTTTCCCTCCTCCGCGGTCCGTCGTGAGCGGTGGTTGTGGTGTGGTGCAGTTGCGGTGCGGTTCGCGGCTGCGGGTGCGGTGTGCGTAGTAAGAAAGGCAAAAGGTGAAGGTGGGCTTCAATGTGACACACTACTCGCCCGCCGAGGCACGTTAACGTTTCGTTAGGTAACTGAACCCCTTTGGGCCGCAGCGATGGAAAGACAACAACCTAAAGCTATGCAAAGCAAAGCAAACCTTGGGGCATAGATGAAAAGGCAAACGTGTGCAGAATGTGCAAAAAGGGGCTGAAAGGGGTATCCGCAGTTACTGTCGCCGCCGCCGTATATTGTCGTCGAGATGGAAGGGCAGGAAGGGGTATCACACGTGTGGTCGGTACCCAAGGCAATCCAAGGGTCTAGAAGAAACCGAACAAATGTCGAAACGCGATGAAGATGGTGGGGTCCCGTCTTGTCGGTCAGTGCAGAGTCGCAGCCTGAGACGCAGCCTGGACGGCTTGAACGGTCGGGTGCGCAGCCAGGGGGGCTCGGGGCCCTGAAAGCGAACCGCTGCCAGTCGTTGTGCCAGTGGACGACTCGACTCGCTGGGGCCTCTTGGGGCAAGAACGCGCTCTGCGGACCCAGCGGGTTGTGCCTGCTGCCCCTGTCCCTTAACCGGGACGGCACTCGGGGCGGCTGGGGCTGCGAGGCGGGCGGCGACCGGCGGCGGTACCTCTGCCTCTACGGTACCTCCGGGTATAGGTACCTGCCTGAAGATCGGATGTTCGGCCAATACTCTCGGGTGCCATGGAGAAGATATTCCCTTCGATTGTAGAGATATTTCAAAGCTTCAAACTGGATAGGGGTCCTCAGCCGAGGGTAGTGTTCATGGAAAACCCCAATCTGGAACCCATTCCCCAATTTGCTGGCAGGTTCCTGGCAGACCTAAGTGGTACAAGCATACAAGCAGAAGTACTCTCAGAGATGCCTACCTCTACAACTACATCCCAATGCGTTGTTTGAAGCCTCCTTCCCTGCTGTTCAAGTTGCACGTTGCCATTTCTTTTTCCTTTTGGTTAACTTGAAACCTTCAAGATATGTCGTCAAGGTGAGCTTTCCAGAGGCTACAGCTGTAGCCAAAGTTCAGCTACCCACAATATATGACAACCTCACCCCTCATGTAGATATTTGCAAAGCGTCAATTCAATACAAATAGTATACAAGATATGAGAAGAGTTCATCCAAAAGGGTTCTGTAGAGGTAGGTAAGTACGACCAGGACGCAGCCAGCCTGTCTTTCATTCACGCAGGGACCTTGCATTCAAGGAATGCCTGTTAAGGTGAACATGTATCAAGGGACGCCGCTGTTCGAAATGTGCACGTTAGACATGACCCTAAGCCTTATAGACGATATAAACCATGTGGATGTAAGGCGTCAAGCAGGGTCATGTACACATTTGTCACAAAAGCTGGGAAATGCAGGACTCTCTGGAAACTTGTACATCTAAGCCGGCCGACATAACGCTGTATGCTTTTTGTAGTGAAACCTAAAGACACTAGACCACTTCCTTATTCACCTCTAAGACAAAAGGAAAGAACGCTATCTAGGGCTTCTTGGGATGAGTTAAGGTATCCAGGGACTGCCTCGCCAGATATGCTTGTCATGGTATGATACGAGCGCCTAAACTCCAAACCCGGCAACCGCCCTAATGTGTCAGCAAACCCAAGCAATCCCGCTCTCTCCATTGCAGACAAGCAGGCTGACTTTCAGCCATCAATAAGCAAGAGATGCGGATATTTGAAATACAAAGAACGCCCCAAAAGAACGACGCCTCCCAAATGCAATGTGATATCACGACATCTGTCCCATCCTCACGCCCCAAAAGGCAAAACCGCCGGGTATCCTCGAATATGGATCATCTCGTAACTCGTCGTCGGTCGACAACTGACTGTCGGTGTAACCAAAAGATCTGTCTCGAACAGTCCTGTGGGCCATATCAACACCGACTTGCAGCACCCGGGCCTATTATTGGCTTTTCGCCATCGAGGGGCCCTGTGGTGATGAATGCTGCAACTGTTTAATCCTCCCAGCTCTTCTCAACGGTTTCCCGGACTCTCTTGTGGTATTCTTTGCGGTTGTCCTTGTACAGGTTGGAGGCTTCGACGTTCGCAGGCGATCCTGTGTTCGGGTCATTAAGCAGACTAGAGGAGACAGTTCCGTCAGCATATTGACACCACCCAAAATAAACGACATCAAGAGAATATTGTCAAGTCGTACCTCTGAATGCTGGTGAGAACGGCCGCCACGTCGTACGTAGGACTCCAGCGGTTCTGAAGAATGTCGAGACAGAGTTCGCCGGTGGCGTAAACATTAGGGTGGAACATCTCGCTGATGAACTTGACCGACGGAGGCTTGTTGGGATACTGCTCCTCAAAGTGCATCACCAGGCGGAAGGTGCCATCCTCGAAGGGCGTATCGGCGGGTCCGATAATCACGGCGTTCCTGTATATATGGAGACTCGTGTTAGTCATCGCCGTGCCGGGGGTAGACCGCTCATAGCGGCATCGCAGCGGAGACTGTTCTCCTTACCATGTCATAACATTATCGGGTACGGGAGAGGCGGAAACACCAGCGGGAGGATCGGTTTGCATGCGCTGTCGAGAGAAATGGTGAGTATGTTGTGCTCATGGTGGCCAAGTCATCGAGCGGTGTGAACCCAACGGGATGGCTCATGATGTCTCGCACCTTGAAGTCTCGCATAAGCCGGCGGCGGGCAGCGGTTGACATTTTGGCTTTGGTGATGGATGATTAAGTCGGCCCGAACGTATAGAGGGAAAGGTACAAGGTTGATGGAATAGGTCGCGATGCTTTGTCCGAGTCGAGATGGGTCTTGTGGTTGGAGTAGCGAAGACAATCAACTGTTTTGGAAGATGCGGAGATGAATGACGACGGAAACCAGCAGAGCCAGCAAGTGAACGCGCATAACGACCGCTATCTTATCTCGTACCCAACTGATTGGAGGGGGGGCGTCACAAAGAAGCTGGGAGAACGCGCGCCGAGGGCAATGAACATCCAGTGACCGGCTGGCAATTGCCGCTGGCTTCGAATAACCCTTTTTCAGCCAATCAATCTTGAGGATAAAGCGGTTGTGGCACGTGCACGGGATGGCTGCCAGCTGTTGGATTGGGGGTCAACCTATCGCGCCACCGCTGGATGGTTGTCCAGCCAAACATCCGAATCGGACTGACAAATGAATCCCAAGAAAACATCAGAAATTGTGCATGACAGCCAATTGTTCGGGTTGAATCAGTGATTCAAGCTTTCTCTTGTGGCACTCTCGGCAGCTGCCCGAAAACACTTCAACGCCACAACAGAATCTTTGCTTGGAACTAACGCAACATCTTAAATCGCGTTGGGAGTTCGGCCTTTGTCCCGCGCATAAAGTGGTTCGCTTCTGCGCAACACTCACAGACGCGCGCGGGACGGCAATTGCAGGGACAAGCGCGACTGGGATAGATCATAGTGACGCGAAACGATTGTTGAGCGTGCAGTGGGCTTTGATCCCTGAATTTATACGAGCCGTATCCGGTACAGCTATGATGCTGGCACTGGCAGCAGGATACTGCGGAAAGAGTGAATGAGCGGGAGAGCGTCCATCTCCGGATTCGTTTCTCCGCCACGGCCTCAACTCTCCTCCATGTTTCTCCATCCGCCCGGCCACGGCATGGGCACGGCATGGCCCAAACAGGTAGACTGAGGTAGAGCAGGGCATGGTGGATGAGCTTCCCTGTCTGTCAGACTCCACGGAAAACCCCGGATACCAAGCTTTTGTGTCCCATGTGCCCCTTGGGGTCCCCGCGAAAACCACGGTGGCGGCCACTTTTGGCGCTCAATTGGCGGGGTGAAGGATCGCTTTTGTGTGAATCCTCTCCACATGTACCGTCACAAGCCGACCAGTGCCGTCATGGCATCTGACAAGCTCCGAGGAAAAGAGAGCGAGGAAGAGAGCAGTGCTCGCCTCCCCAGCTTGTAGTTTATTAATCATTTTTTTTTTCAACGATACTACAAAGTTTCTCCTGTGATCCTGTTCCTATTCCTATTTCTTTCCTGCTCTTGTTCTGTGTTGCCTCTTCTGTTGTGCTGTTGTTCATTCCCGTTCGGCCATCTCCATCTCCTCTTCGCCAGATTCCCGTCCGACATCTGCGCTGTGCAGTACCGTCCCTGCGTCCTGTAACTCATCGTCACCAGCTGCAGCTTCTTTTTCCGACAGCCAAAATGGTTCTTTGCCACGCCAGGACAGCCGTTGGCTCGGCTTCGCGCACTTCCCGTGCTTCCTCTCGTCTTTTTTCCACCCAGTCTGCCCTCCGTCAGCAGATCCAGGATGCCTACATTCTCAGTGGTGTGAGGACACCAACGGCCAAGGTGAGCCGCTCCGCAAAACTGATTATATCCATAAGGCGGCGCTTTTGCTAACACCTGCCAGTTCAATGGCTCTTACACCACCGTTCCTGCCCCCAAGCTCGGTGCCGTTGCCATTAAGGAGGCCATCAAGAGGTCGGGTATCCCCGTTGAGAAGATCACCGATGTTTACATGGGCAACGTCCTCCAGGGCTCTGTCGGTCAGGCCCCCGCGCGCCAGGCCGTCATCTTTGCTGGCCTTTCCCCCAACGTAGAGGCCATTACCATCAACAAGGTGTGCGCTTCCGGTCTCAAGGCTGTTGTGTTCGCCGCGCAAAACATCCAGCTCGGTCTAGCGGAGGCCCAGGTCGCCGGTGGTATGGAGAACATGACAAGGGTGCCGTACTACGTTCCCCGCGCTAGCGGCATGCCCCCCTTCGGTCACATCAAGATGGAGGATGGCCTTATCAAGGATGGGTTGACCGATGTCTACAACGAGTTTCACATGGGCAACTGCGCGGAGAACACCGCCAAGAAGTTCCAGATCTCTCGTGAGCAGCAGGACGAGTATGCCATCCAGTCGTACAAGCGCGCCCAGGAGGCTTGGGCTTCCGGAAAGTTTGCTGAAGAAGTTGTCCCTGTCACCGTTCCTGGCAAGAAGGGCGACAAGATCATCGAGATGGATGAGGGCTACAACGACATCAAGCTGGACAAGGTTTCCACCCTTAAGCCTGCCTTCATCCGTGATGGCACCGGTACCGTGACGGCCGCCAACGCCTCCACCCTCAACGATGGCGCCAGTGCTCTGGTTCTCGGCAACAAGTCGCTCGCGCAAGAGTTCGGCAAGGGCTCGAGGGTTCTTGCTCGCATCGTCAGCTCTGCCGATGCCGCCATGGACCCCATCGACTTTCCCATTGCGCCTGCCAAGGCGGTTGAGCTTGCCCTCAAGCGTGCCGGCATCAGCAAGGACCAGGTTGCCGTTTGGGAGTTCAACGAGGCTTTTGCCGCTGTGATCAAGGCCAACGAGAAGATTCTGGGTCTTGAAGGCGCTGTCGTGAACCCTCTTGGTGGTGCAATTGCCCTCGGCCACGCCTTGGGTAGCTCCGGATCCCGCATTCTTGTTACCTTGCTTCACCAGCTCCAGCCTGGCCAGTACGGTGTGGCTGCCATCTGCAACGGTGGGGGTGCTGCCACAGCAATGGTTGTCCAGAGGATCGAGTCGGTATAAACTGGGATATCGAGGCGTTAAGGACGGGTGTTTGATGAATTCTTGTATCGGGATGAAGATTTGCAAAGCTTTGGAGTTGGTTGGGCTTCCTTTCATGTACAAATGGTATATTGCGCTGCCAGAAGCAGGGCCGGTCTGCACATAGTTACAGCTGCATCTTGTTGGGTAAAAGCGGCAGAATGGAATTGAACAAGTAAAAGAACTGACCCGCTGAGACTGATGATTGGTGATGTAAATATACAATTGAAGATACAGTGAACAAATCCAACTCGTGCAACAAAAGTCCCAGGGTTCGTAGTTACAGCTTTCGGGTTAGGGTTATAGCCGTTCGGTCAGACACGCATCAATGCAGCACAGTGCAAACACACTCACCTCAACTTCACCTTTGAGATCGCAACTTCACTTGAACGGTCTGCACCTTTGTGTAGCAAACCAAACATCCAGCAACAACTACAACAAGTTATTCATCGCATCATTCCGGATTGTCATTTGAGCGCTCGCTCCTTAACCGCTTCAGTATCAAGATATCAGATTACGACAATACATTACGACGCACCCCGCCCTTCATCCTTCAACAAGATCAGATTGACTTTCGCTCTTGCCTGTGCCCTGGCACGGCCGGGCTAGGACCTTGGAGGAGGAAGCTGGGTTGAAAGACAATCCGACCGGTCACGAGTGCGTCAACTACAGATCAACCACAGCCATGAGCCTTATTGCGGAATTTCTGGCCAGCATCCGCGGGTTCGTACAAACCCAAAATGGCGACGAGCTGCGCAACTGGTTGCTCGTCGAGCCGAATGTTGCCGCACATTATTATGAGCTTGGACAACAACTGAGGTCGTCGTGTCCCGCCAATTCAGGCAATATCGAGAAGCTGGTTGAAAAGCATCTACCAGAGGAGGATGATGTTCCAGAAGGAAGAGGCTCGCCATGGCCCGGCTTCAACTCGTTCATGGAGGAGTACTTGAAGTACTGGCGCGATGTAGACTTCAACGACATCGTTAAACTCTATGGTCGGCTCAGCGACCTGCTCATATCATGTGCAAATGCACTTGCTAATCCAACATATGGCATCATGCTTCTACAAACCAGTATGTCGCTTTCAGAGGCGCTCTCCAAGTTGGTCATGAGCATTACAAAGGAGCCTCACCTCATGGCTCAGATTCAGGGCGACATGACTGGTGATGAAGCTGGCGAAAAGAAGTCGATTGTCGAGCTTGCCGCAGATATCATTCAGAAGATTTTCACATCGTGTCTTACAGATCGATCAAGTACTCGATGGTCACCTCCAAAGGGGAAGAAGATTGCTGTATATCTGTTTGCGAATTTGACACTGAAACTGCTGTTTGCTGTAAGTCCTATGCTCCTCCTTTCCGTGAGATGATACTGGAAGAAATACTCATGACCATATCATCCTGTAGTGCGACAAATCACGATTGGCCGTCCAGATGTTTACCAACCTCTCTACAAGTGGACCAGCACTCTCACTATACCCGGCATCACAACGCGTAACCTTCCTCTACTATCTTGGCCGCTTCAACTTCGACCATGGCCATTACATGCGTGCCCACTGGTGCTTCGAAGAAGCATACCGACAATGCCACCTGCAATTCCTCAAGCATCGCCGACAGATTCTGATCTATTGGATCCCCTCGAACCTTCTCTTGGGACGTTTCCCGTCACAGATGCTTCTCTCACGGCCCGAAGCCGCCGGCTTCGCCGACATCTTCATCCCAATTTGCGCCGCCATCCGGACAGGTAACTTCGTCGCCTTCCACCAGGCCCTCAACGCCAGCAGAGACTGGCTCTGGGACCGCGGCCTCTACCTAACGCTCCTCTACCGCCTCAAACCGCTCGTCTGGCGCTCCTTCACTCGCAAGACGTTCCTGCTTACATGGGAAGGCGCCACCGGAAACGATCCTAACATGATGACCAACCGCGCCCCCGCCCTCTCCCTCGCCGACCTCGTGGTAACCGCCACATACGTCCAGAAGCTCCTAGAGGGTTACGTCCCCGTTGCTGCTGGCACCACTCTCACCCTCATCCCTCCCCCAGGCGGACAGCCGAAGCGGCTGATGCCCTCGGAGGGCCTGATCTTCGGAAACAAGCAACCGGATCTCGACAGCATGGAGTCGATCGTCGCGGGCTTGGTCTACGCGGGCCTGCTTAATGGGTTTATCGCTCGCCAACAGAAGAAGTTCGCCGTCGAGGGCGCCAAGCGCAAGGGCGGAAACGCGGTGGCGGCCGGTTGGCCGTGCCCGTATGAGAGTATCATGGACCGGTTCAGGGAGGATTACGAGGATGAGCTGGCGGCGGCGGATGCGGGAGAGACGAATGAGCCGCCGGGCGAGTTTGAGGATGTGCCGGGGTGGGTTAAGATGGGTTGATGATGAGGGGTGAGATGGAGACAGATTATTGCTTTATTTCTCTTTGCTTTCGACTGTAATGCCTCTATGGAGAAGCGGGCATAGGCATAGGTAGACTGTATCGTCGTAAGGTTGAAGCATCACGTTTTTCTTAGAGATTTCATAGGGCATACCTCTGTAATATGATGTTTTTTCAACTCACCACTATCGATAAAAGTGAATAGCTAGTAGTTAGTTGCCTTTGCCTCGGATTACATGGTCAGAACATTGTGGATATGTGAGCTGATACGAAGACGAATGTTATTTTTAGTGCGAGCTCGTATTTACTTGATGAAGGGGCTCAGAGCCAACGTGGAGCGAGGCAGCTGAGAACCTTATCGGTTGGTACGACCCGTACATGTATGACAGTACCCGCCAAGAACAAGTCACCAAGTCGTACCTGCCTTGTGTTCATAAAATGTTTCAAGTGCTGCCGGTTGAAGATTTCTTTCTTGCGACTTCTTTCTTCGTGTTCATCCTTTCTTTCCATCTCATTCTTTTTCCGCGTCAACTCCTTCCCCTCATGTTCCGAACTTCACCAAACAGTCATCATCACCATCGGCATTATGATTTTGTTTCAAATCGAGGTTGGGGATTAAACAAATTCGTCGTCACGAACATCGTTTGCTCTTTCATTCAGTGTCTCGTCTCAAATAATATCCAATGTCCAACCCAGTCCTCCAGAGCACACCGGAAATCGAGACCCTTGGTCTACCAGACTTCCCAATGCCTTCGGCCACGGAACCTCATCATTGTTTGTTTACCTTTCTCCTCCCTTTCACCAAAAAGTTACGTTTCGACATCCATCATAGAACCGAGCCGTGGCCTCCCACCTCCCACCTTCTAGACGCATCCAACTTCCTCCTCACGGGCTGACAATGCCCAAGGGTCATTTTCCAAACAAAAATATCCAACAAGAAGAAGATATCCAAAAACTCGCCGCACCCAACGCAAAGACCAAAAATAACCAAGAGCTTCAATGGGGGTATATCGCCGAACAAAAAAAGATATCCTCGCAACAAACCGATTCCGAAATATAAGTCGAGTAATAAAAATTGTCGCTTGCAGCAGCAAGAACGACTGGAGAGACAAGAAGGCACAAGATGGCAGCAGCCTTTGGCGCGCCAATTGGGCTGCAGAAATAACAATAGACACTAGGTACTAAGCGTATGTATGGCGGTGTGTTAAAAAGGTATGTAAAGTTTTTTGTCGACTTCCGGGTTTTGACGTAGGCTGATGTCGTCGTTTCAGAGATGTATGTCATGTCGTCGTCGTTTCCCGAAAATCGAAGAAAAGAAGCAGAGTCAGGTACAATTCGACCGGATGTACCTCATATATCAGCCACGAAGTCTGGTGAAGAAGATAATCCGACGTCGTATACAAGAAACGAAGAATTGGGCTCTCAGCCATACAAGGGCCCAGCTTTTTAGACTTGCGCAAGGACGGCAGTCTAAAGGAGAGTTGCAGCGGCAACGATGGCGACGACCAAGCCTGCAATGGCAGCGCCACCTTCTTGAGCCGCGCCATCGTTCTTCTTCGATGTGGTCGAGACAGGTGCCGGCTCGTCAGTTTCCGTTAGTTCCGGTGCTTCCGTTGTCTCGGGGGCTTCGCTAGTTGGTGTTGAATCGGTGCCGTTCTCCTTGAAAATACCACCCCAGAGCGCGGGCTTCGAGGCCGATGGTGTCTCAGAGGACTCAACAGAAGACTCTTCTGTGCTGGTTGCCGAGGATACTGGAGCCGAAGACGTGCGGACCGAAGAAGAAGAAGTGGTGGGAGGAGGCGTTGATGTGGTGGTGGGTGTCTTCGTGGTAGAGGTGGTCTTGGGCGGCGGGGGCGCCTCCTTGGTCGAGGTAGTCTTGGGAGGATCAGGCTTCTTTGTGGTCGATGTCTTGGGCTCATCGCTGGAACCATCTACGTTGAACACCACGATGTTGGCTGTCTGTCCCTTGGGAACGGTGACAACGCAGAACTGGGCACCGCCGACGCCCGTGGTGGAGACCGGGCTTTCCAAGCCTCCAACACCGTGCTTCGAGGGATCGATGGAACACGGCAAACCATTGCAGCCTCCAGAGGGGCACTCGATCTTGACACCAAAGCTGGGCTTCGTCTTCTTCCAGTCGCAGTCCATGTAAATGGGATTCCAGGCAATCTTCACATACGTCTCACCAGCCGAAACGGTGTTTGCTCCAGCAACATAGGGACTCCAGTTTCCGATGGGCTTGCTTGGGCTGCCCCAAATGCAACCCTCAGCGGAAGAGACGCCAGGCGCGTTGATATAGTAACTGAGACGGTCAGCTTGGTGAGTCACAAAACATCATCATCTGTGGGTATGCTTACTGCGCAGCGGTCGAGTCCCAATAAGAGGGTCCAGGCACAGCGATCTTGGACTGACCCTGGATGTCGGTGGGGATAATCATGGCCTCATTACCAGGCAAGACAGTCTGGCAAAAGGACACAGTCTTTCCAGCCTTGTTGACTACCTGAACAGCACCGGTTCCATCCACACAGTATGGCTTGTCGTCGAAAGCCTTCTCGGGTGTTCCCTTATTGCAATACAGACCGCCGTTCTTGACTATGTATTAGCGCTTCAAGTCTCCCTAGGTCGAGGTATGTTTTCAACTCACCATTGACTGGGGATAGACATAGGTTGAGTTTGGTTCCCATTGCGCCATAACCTTTCCAGGTACACACGCATATGGGCACCACTTTCCGTCTTCGCATGGCTCATCGGGGCTCATGGCGAAACCATTGTTCATGCCTCCCGGGACAAACACAAGGTCGGGGTGGTCGGGCAATGAGCATTGGGTTTTCCTCTTTTGCAGCTGAGGCATCTCAACGCTCTCAATGGTCTCCTCGACATGGCTGTGTCTCCTCGTGGGACGTTCATGAAGATGGCGATGACCCCCATGACCGGCAGAGACAGGTTGGGCACTGAAGAATAATGAGGCCGCGCCAAGGGCGGTCTGGAATGTGGAGAGCTTCATGTTGGCTCTAGGGGTGGTTTCCTTGATATCGAGTGGTCGTGGAGCTCAGCGCGTCGAGATATGAGCTCTGATACAAAGTCGGCTGTCGTTCAACTGATATCCAGCACTAACACTTTCCCTATTCAGAACTCGAGCTGGTGTTCATAGGACATAAAATCGTAAAGATGGTCGGGTCGGAACGATCGTGGGAAGATTCGACGGACACTAGAAGCCGAGGCGCGTCGAGCTTCGAAGGGGTCAAGGTCAACGAGTGTGAGGTTCCAACGAAGGTCCGCGGAGGAAAGAAAGATGGAGAGAGCGACAGTAAGAGAGAAGAGGAGGCTTGTCCCGGGCTTGGTGCACGAGAGGGAAAAAGCTAAGCTTCACCCCAGACGGGGGGATGGGATGGGATTGGGATGGGTCGACGGGGAGCCGAGCATGTTGTGGCCCATGTCGTGCCCCATGTCCTGGCGTTTTTCACTCAGGTATCTCCCCGGGGCGGGCCAACAAAAGGAAGCTGCGTGGAAGGGGAAGACAAGCTACCTGCAGGTCGCGATAGACTCAGGGGGTGTACCCAATCAGCGAGCCGACCGCTTCGGGGTCCCTGGGCGCCTCATCTCGGCACCGGGTGGGCTGGTGGGCTCGAGGTGGCATCGGTGGGTGGTGTCCTAACGGGTTCATGCCAGGAACACCTCGTTGCGACCAATGATCGGGGGTGTTGGATATTGTGCCGCTAACCCCAGAGCGGTCGATGAAATGAGGACTTTTACAGCGATGTTCAAATCAAATGCGACAGGCTTGACCCGTCCACTCGTCGTCTCCGACGAGAGGCGCTGGGGGGACGAAGAAGGATGACATGAATGGTCAAGCGACAAGCGATTCCGTTCATGCCCATTTGGGAATGAGATGTGACTACCGACCGGTTTGGGTCGGCACGTAAACTGGAATCTCTGCTTTTCTGTGACGGGCATGGCATTCCTTTTGAGATAGCCCTTCCAGATGTGTACACCTCGCTTGGAGTTTGTTTGTCGTCCTCCCTTTGGAGTTTGGACCCTTTCCCCAAATCCCCAGGACGATCCCCACGGTGAGCGATGAGGTCAAAGAGCAAAAGGGGGCCCACTGGACAGGGCCTGGAACCTCGTGGTCCAGTTTTTCTTACCTCAGGGGTAATTTGGCCGATTTGGGGATTGCAAACTCAATCAGGTAACCGGGGTAACCCATTGGTCGCTCTAACGGTCGTCGTGCCAGACCGCTGTCACGGGCTTCAGGTTTCCTCCGGGTCGGGGCCAGTACAAAAGACTGAACACAAAACATGGCTTGCCTCGATTCAAGTCTGAGAGCTGTATTACATATGGCGACTCGGGGTCGTTGTTGACATCTCGCAGAGTCGGGCGAGTGTGAGTACACGGACGCCCGTTTAAGAATTAGGGAGTCAGGCCACTGTTTAAGTGTTTATAGGGATTGCTGGCTCCGTCGGCCGATCAGAATATTAAGGTTTGCGGGAAACCCGGGAAGCGACAGGTAGAGGTGTGCAACGGTAACGCAGTGTGCAGCGCCATGGGCGGGAGGGAAAGTGAAGATGGTGTTTGTTTTGCTTTCTCAGGGCATTTCTTTGGATGTGATGGGAAGTTGGGAACAGAAACAAGCCATATTGCAGCGCCATGCATGAACTCCCCCCTCCCTCCAACTTTTTCATCTGTTGGTTGACCTGTCGGTGGTCGGAACTTACCGCTTCTTGTCTGCCCAGAGAACCCAGACATGTTGATGCGCGGAACATTTGTTTGTTTGCTGGAACAACCCGAGCTGACAGCCGCGGCTGCCAGAAGCACAGAACTAGAAAAGTGTCTGCAGATCACCATCGCCTTGGAGCTGTCAAACTCAAAAAGTCCAAAGAAGGGTGGAATGTCAGGGGGAAATAGCGGTGTCAACCCTAACCCTTATCACAGATTTTATCCCAGCAACTGCCCAGCCATTAAGGTACCTCCCGTCTTCGTTGACGACATTTTAATCAAAACACCAACCAGACACAACTCACACGTGTCGAGAAAATGCATCTCCGCCTTTTGCGACCATCACTGTCCAGAGAATTGAAGAGCAAAATGTTCAAAGGTTCAAAAATCCATTATCAATTATTTTTATCGGGATATGTCTAGGTAGATATCGGGTATCCTCACTCTCCAGCGAGTGAGTGATTTAGATCTTCCTCTCTTCTCCCTCTGTCCCCCTCTCATCCCCCATGTCATGAAATCCTCCACCCCATCATGTTTTTGGTTCCCATCTCCTCAATCAACTATATTCCTGCAATCATGAATCCATGTCTTCAAATCCATCTATTTAAACGCGCTTGACTCCGGGGACGGCGGAGGGGACAGCAGAGACGGCAGGGACGGCGGGGACGGAGGAAACCTCGGGCGCGACGGCCTTGGCGCCATCGACGACCTTGCCGGCGGTCTCGGGGACAGAGGACACCTCGGGCGCGACGGCCTTAGCGTCATCGACGACCTTGCCGGCGGCCTCGGGGACGGAGGACACCTCGGGCGCGACGGCCTTGGCGCCATCGACGACCTTGCCGGCGGCCTGGTGGACAGAGGACACCTCGGGCACGACGGCCTCGGGGACGGAGGACACCTCGGGCACGACGGCCTCGGGGACGGAGGACACCTCGGGCGCGACGGCCTTRGCGTTATCGACGACCTTGCCGGCGGCCTCGGGGACGGAGGACACCTCGGGCGCGACGGCCTCGGCGCCACCGACGACCTTGCCGGCGGCCTCGGCCGGAGCGGCGGCAGCATCAGCAAGGGTAGGGACGCCAGCGGGGACGCCAGCGGCGGCGTCGGTAACAGGAGCAGTGGCGTCGGTAACAGGAGCAGTGGCGTCAGCGGGGACGACACCGTCAACGGGAGGGATGGCGCCAGCAGCAGCATCGGTGGCAGGGGCAGCAGCGTCGACAGCAGGGGCAGCGGCGTTGGTAACAGGAGCAGTGGCATCAGCGGGGACGGCACCGTCGACGAGAGGGATGGCGCCAGCAGCAGCATCGGTGGCAGGGGCAGCAGCGTCGACGGCGGGGGCGGCAGCGGCGGCAACACCGTCAACAGGAGCGGCAGCATCAGCCGGGACGGCGGGAGCGGCGGGAGCGGCAACACCGTCGACACCAGGGACGGCGGCGGCGGCGTCAGCGGGAGCGGGAACCTCAGGAGCAAGAGCCTGAGGAGCACCCTCAACAGGAGGAACGACGTCCTTCATCTGGTGCACATAATGGCCCGCGGCGGGAACGCCAGTCGAGAGCGGGACAGCGACAGAGGGCTGAGGAGGGGCGTAGGCAGAGGCGTTGTCGAGAGCAGCCTTGGCCTGCTGGCCGGCTACTTGGTGGACATGCTGGACGGGCGAGGGAGCGGCGGTGGAGAGGGGGATGGCGGCCGCGAAGACGGAGGAGGCCGAGGCGGCGAGGAGGTAGGCGAAGAAAGAGGTGGTGGTCTTCATTTTGGATGGTGGTGGTGTTTGGTTGGTTGGGTGTTTAAAAGGTTATGTGGAGAAGTGAAATGCTGAATGTTGAGTTGGTAACGAGTGTGATGAATGAGAAGCTTGGTGGTGAGGATGATCTTGGACAGGAAAGACGGGAGGAAGTACTGGTTTATGTAGATGATTTCCTCGATGGACTTGAAGTCAAGATCATCATTCTCCTTTTGTTCTTTCCCCAAGGGGAATGGAACAGGAGATGTGGGTTGGGTACTGTCTCCATCCATCCATCCATCCATCCATCCATCATCCGGGGTACCTAGTGATGATGAGATGCTGCTCACTTACTCTCTGACTGACCGCAAGAGCAGAAGATGTTCTGGTTCATCACCAGGATCGTTGAACTCCCTCTGGGTGTACGGACCACGGAGTGGCTTGAATTGTGTGGGTACAGTTACACTACAGTTCGGCAATTGTAAGGCTGTATGCTATGTCGTTCACTTTGTTGAGCCGCCTCCTGGCCCCATGTTGTCAAGGAGTAAGCGATGGTCGTTGTTCTACTGTGGTAGAAGATGATCGCTATGCGATGAAACCTTTCAATCTGCACAGGAACGTTAGGAGGTTTTGCAAATTGTTCAGCTTGTTCAGCGAAGATCTCTGTTGTATACGGACAAAGATAGGCAACCTAACAAAAACAAGCTCCATGATATGGATCCCGATCGGCATATCAAAATGGATACCACTGCCAAGGGTCGAAATTGGCGAGCAGAACGAGGCACTACGAGGCTGCGATCAGTTACCTTGATGGGGCTGACCCCTTTGATTACTTTCCTTCCCCCCGCCCTCAACCTCAACTCCATCATCCCGTGGGATTAGCGAGTGGAGATGTTTGTGGAGGAAACAACACTCATGTCATTCATCCCGTAAGTTGGTTTACATTGCACGCCTTGCCCACCACGCATCCGTGTCTGAATGACAAACCCCCACAGTTCCGTGGTCAATAACAAGCGAACCCCTTGAATCTAGCTTCCTGTTTTGGAGTGCGTCAATAATTCGGTGACGGGTTTATTCAAATGTTAAACGGTGGTGGTAGATATTCGGATATTACTGATGTCGATCTGTCACAGGTGAAGACATGTTGGATCACCACGACTTCTGTATGGGCAACACGTGGGTAAAGGTCAATTTTAAAGAGAAGAGATGTATGCATTGTGTTCAACTGTTTCCAAACAACGGAAATGTTCCACTCCATCAACATTCAAATACCCACGAGATAAACCCACCTTGTCCTTATTTCCGGTTATTTCCCCAGCTCAAAGCTCAAACTTCTCCCCAACCAACTCCTCAGTCAACCCCCAAAGCCTTTCCGCATCCTCCTCATCAAGCGCCCAAGGCGCCACAATCTCCGGGTCCTTCGTGAACTGACAATCACTCAAAAACACGCCGTCCCTTTCCTTCTCCAGCTCCGGATCCAGCGCCGCCCTCAGCGTAGTCGAACAACCCTGCTGCAGCGTCTTCAACGGAATCTCCTTTCCCTTCCCCACCCTCTGGTTAATCTCCTCCATTAACTCATCGTTCATATACCGGAGCAAGGGGGTATAGATGCCGCCAGGGTGCAGGGCATACGACCTGATGCCCGTCTTGGCCTGAAGCCGCTTGTTCAGCGCAAGAGTAAAAAGCACGTTGGCCGTCTTGGCCTGGCCGTAGGCGTCCCAGGCTTTGTACTCCTCCGGACGCTTGGTGTAGCTGGGGTCGTCCCAGCGGATGCCGCCGAGGGTGTTGCCCAAGGAGGAAAGGTTGATGATCCGGGTCTGGGGCTTGCCCGCACCGGCTGATGCTCTGAGCTTGGGAAGAATGTGGTTCGTCAGCACGAAGTGGCCGAGGTGGGCGGTTGCGAATTGCAGCTCGAAACCGTCGACGGTGAGTTCGTAAGGGCAAGCCATGACGGCGGCGTTGTTGATGAGGACATCTATGTGGGTGATGGATGCGTCATTGAGGATTTCGCGGGCTGCTTCACGCACGCTGTTCGGCGAGGCAAGGTCGGCAGCGACGAACTTGACGGCGATGGATGGGTTGACGGCGTGGATGGCGTCAATGGTGGGCTGGATCTTGCTGAGGGTGCGTCCCACGAGGATGAGCAGCGCTGGGTTGGCATGGGCAAGCGAGATGGCCGTTTCCGCACCGAGGCCTCCCTCACTTGGGCCGGTGATAAGGACTAAATGTGAGGAACGTAGTGTTAGCGATGGAGCTCTTGGAAGGGCCAGCTGGGTTGAACTTGCATGTGCGTCCGGACACTTGGTCTTGAAGATGGCGTACCACATCGAGGCCGTTCGTGTTGAGATCGAAGTTGATGCCCGACATTATGCTGGACTGTTGATCTTGGTGATGGGTTACTGGAAAGTAAGTTGGACTGTTGTTGTCGAAGTTGTCTCTGTCTATCGTGGTAAAGCCTGCTCTAACCATCCGGCAGAAGAACATGAGAGGTCTGAGGCCATCTTATAGCTCTTTTCCCATAACCCGCCATTACAAATCGCAAGGTTGTTTCACAGGTCCACAACTTCAAATGTAGGCCAAAAGTGTGATACTTGGTGCGGATGAGAGGCCGATGTATGCGGATGAGAGGCCGATGTGTGCGGATGAGAGGCCGATGTGTGCGGATGAGAGGCCGATCTATGCGGTACTGCGGCCGCACCCGGGCCGCTCGGGTATAATTATACGGCACTCGATCATACCGGGCTTAACTCCGTGAAGCTCCCGTCTCATACCCTTTCCGCATTAACATGAAGTGGGTCAGCTAGGTTCGGGTTAGGGGATCGCATGCCGAATAATTTTTCGCTCTTTGTCATGGTTTACCCAGGTAGAGATGGCAGATTGAGGTTGCTTCAGGTTGGTGCGTGAGCGGGTGGTGGTTTGGTTCATACATGATATGGGTCGTTATAATGTGTTTAGGATCCATTATCTTGTACACGTTCAGGGGCGGACTGGCAGGTACGTACCGAGCGTTGTGCACGAACCATGTCTCCCGCGAGCTCGGCATGGTGGGGTGTTTGGGGTCCGTGCCTTTGCGCGTGAACGACCTGGACCGTGTCACAGCGTGTTGAGTTCACTTTCCATTCTTGACTTTCAATCCCAATAACTTTCTTGATCAAGACATTCACTCTTGCCAAACTTCAGTCAAACATTTCTCAGGACTTTCAGGAATCTCTCAACATTGTACCAACTGTCAGATACTAACTAGTAGTAGTGTCTCTGACTTGGATCTCCATTCCGTCAGTTTTCCGTCAGTTACAAGCTTTGCTGGCGTGGGAACACAAATACATACCCGTTGGGCAGGTGGCCAGTGCTACTTCAGGGCTTCCGACCTACCTGGTGTTTGTCTGATCTCGACATCCCATTGCCTGCAGCAGCATCTTTCAGATCACTTCTCAATCAACCCTTCCCCACATTTACCCTTCTTCATTTCAGAATCAAATCAACAGTGTTGGTTTTCACCGTTGATGAGAAGTCTTTTTACCCAGTTACTAGGACGCCGCCTGCGCCTATCATGGTCACCATGTCCGCCTCAAACGGCCAGGACGACGACAAGGACAAGAACCTTTACCTTGGCTTAAGAATCGCACGCAGCGATGGCAAGGGATACGACAACCTCGACCACAATGCACTAGACCCCAAGGAGGACCAGGACGTCGCGCAGCTTGAACGTTGGGAGGTCATCATCGGTGGTCATTTGCAGCATCAGCTCGGCCTCCCAAGCGACAAACAGTACAAGCTCGCCGTTCTACCCAAGGGGTACGAGCTTCGATGCGCCATCAGAAAGGACGGTGGTAGAGACTACTACCTGTATGGTCACCCGGCTGGCCGCAAGGCTGTATATCGGACTCCGGGTGACTTCGTCTTACATGCCCTCTTCCTGCTCAGCAACCACGCTGACCACAGTCAATGTTCCTGCGATCTCTGCGGCAAGATGATTGAGTCTCAGAAGCTTAGGCAAGCCGATCAACAACATGCACAGAGAATCCAACAGGTACTGGGACAAAAGCAAAGACAGCAGCAACTAGAGCAGCAGCAAAAAGAGCACGAGCAACAGCAACAGCAGCAACAGCAGCAACAACAACAAAATCAACAGGTGCAACAGGCGCAACAGGCGCAGCAAATCATGCAACAAAATCAACAGCAACAACACCAGCAACAGGGACAGCAGCAAGCTCAAGCCAACGTTCAGTCACAGGTCTTTGCGGCCCCAGGGGTTACGAGTCTTACCAACGTCTTCCGCGCAGGCGAGTTAGTTTGGTACAAGCATCAGGCTTGGAGGCTCGGCGTGATCCTATCGATCGCTCCTAAGAGGCAAACGCCAGGCCCTGCGCCAGACGCGGCCTTCAACTTCTTGGTGGCACCCTTGGGCCACCGGACGCTGGGACAACAAAGCTTTTATATCGACGCCAAGTCCATGCGCCCATTCCTCACGTTTAGTGTACCCGGTGTTGGCGAAAACTTCTCGAG
Source organism: Neurospora sp. CHS-2018a (assembly GCA_009802275.1). Lineage (NCBI taxonomy): Eukaryota > Fungi > Ascomycota > Sordariomycetes > Sordariales > Sordariaceae > Neurospora > Neurospora sp. CHS-2018a. Next base: position 81,208 of record RAKG01000080.1, read on the forward strand.
CTTGGCGAACCGGACATATGACTCGATCGACTGGCCGACCTTCTCGGTCCAATATTGTCAGAGTCTGGGCCTCACGGATCCCAATCAGCTCGATATCGCCAGGCAGACCGTCGGACTCGAAGCGTCAAAGTTGGCCGCCAAGTACATCAATGATTGCTATTCCACATTCAACAAACTTAACAAGTCGAACGTCAGTGGCGCCCAAGATACTGTTTTCCATGAAGGAGTCTATCTCGGGGCTGAAATGATCCGTGTCGGGGATCCTGTACGCGTCGTTGGAGGCCATGTTGGCAACGGCCACAACAATGGTGGTACTGAGGCGAACGCTGTCATGCTTGTCTCGGAGATTGCTACGGATGCCCACGGGATGAATATTCGGTTCAAGGGTAACCTCTTCCAAACCGTCCGGTCTGTTCCGCCCATGCCACCCAACGTGGTCGCTCCCGAGTCTCTAGGTCCAGTCTTTATTGAAGAAGTCATGTCAAGGAACGAGATCGAGAAGTACAACAAGGCGCGATGGGGCTGGGCGTTGGTTGAGCGGGACGCGGTGCGGACCGAGGTGGACACACTGGGCCGCTTCTATGTGACGCATCGGTTGATGAACATCATTGACCCGGCGCGGTTCACAGCGTCAGTCCAGAAAGGGGTAGTGGAGGATGCGCACGCATACCTGAACAATCGAGCTCATAGTGGGAGCGGCAGATTCAATGGCCCAAAAGCGACGCGCGCCGACTCGTTGGGGCTGGCCGTGAATGCGATGTTTGCCGCACCGGAGGGGATGGATGAGAGCTTCTAAGGAAGTTGGCTATCCCACGACATAGTAAAAATCGTGCGTGGGTTTGTGTCTAGATACGAAAGATGTCTGAACAGAGGACGACAAGCGGCGAGGCACATCAAGCATCAAGAATCATGTAAAGGAACTGTGTGATCTAGTCAACAGGAAGCGATTCGGAGAACCATTGGCAGAGGACGGAGGTTCGAACTTGGCTTACTGGGAGCGTACCTCCAAGTATATGGATGATTGTTGTAAACATCGGACTAAGAATGGGAACACTTGTTATACAGATGGGGCTAAAGAATGGGATGTGAAGAAGTGCGCAGGATGTTTTGCCCTGAATAACTTTTGCTTGATGTTTACACCTGCTCCTGTTGTTAGTGCACTGTTAGTGGAAATTAAACTGGGTTCTAGCCATGGTGTCCCACCTGTGCCTGCCACCCCGCTACAGAAAGATACCACTAACAGCAACTACCAGAACTTTGTTTCCCCGCCAAGACGTTACACGTTAGGGAACTGCAGGGAGGCAATTAGTGGTCTCGTGGACATCGCGGTTTCGAGTTCTCACTCCGACGTCACTCGCTCATACACATCAAGTGGAGGTTGACAACCTAGCCGAGACGTTGTGTTGTTGCTCCTTTCATTTTGCGAGGTTTCGGTTTGCTCATGATTAGCCTCTTACCCTAGAGCTTTTGGTTCTCACCTTGAGTAAATCTTTTCATCTGCAGGAAGGATCGCGAGTCCAAAAAGCCTCCCCCATATCACCACCACTTAAGTTGAATCATCCAAGCTGCAAAGCCGCTCCCATCGCCACATTGGCAACCATAAAACCAACAATCCGGGAATACGTCAGCCAGTGCTATGACTCGCACCACTTCCTGGCTGTCGCTGCTATTGCCTTTGTCGATACCTCTGCTGAGGCCGGCAGTGGTAGAGGCATCAGAACTCAAATGGGATATGGACCAGGTGCCAATCAAGGGCAAATTCGATGAGACTGCTTGTCCAGACTATGCATCCTATGCCACTTATCCCCAGTGAGTCCAGCATACCTTTGGTCAGGCGCAGTCGCTAATTCGTGTGGACAGCCGACCCTATAGCGAAGGTCCTCTCTCCCTCCCCTTCCAGCGCCCCCATGTCAGGTGCCGGACTTTTCAGTCTGACGCCATCGAGAAGGTTATTAAGGATGTCACATCCCGCATGAAGAACCCTGATCTTGCACGTCTTTTCGAAAATACCTTCCCTTCTACTACGGACACCACAGTTAAATTCCACACCAATGGCAGAGACGGCAAGGAAAAGAAGAAGACAGTGACTGACAGCCCCGTCGACGATGATCCATGGATCAGTACGTACGAGGACCCAGGCAAATGGGAGGGGCCGCAGTCATTCATCATCACGGGCGACATCTTAGCCGAGTGGCTGCGTGACAGCACCAATCAGCTGAAGCCGTACCAGAAGCTGGCCACCAAGGACAAGGCCATCTTCGACCTCATCCTCGGCGCCATCAACACCCAAAGCGAGTACGTGATCGAGTCGCCCTACTGCAACGCCTTCCAGCCGCCGCCCCATTCCGGGCTGCCCGTTACCCTGAACGGCCAAGACGACACCGTTCACCCGGCCTTTGACCCTTCCTTCGTCTTCGAGTGCAAGTACGAGCTGGATTCGCTCGCGCACTTCCTCGCGCTGACCAACGCCTTCTACGCCCACACCAAGAGCACCGACTTCCTCAACGGGCGGTGGTACAAGGCGCTTGACTCGGTGTTTGACGTGCTCGAGGCGCAGAGCAAGAGCACGTTCGACCCGGAGACCGGCTCGTACCGGCGCAACCAGTACACATTCCAGCGCCGCACCGACACGGGTACCGAGACGCTCAACCTCGGCGGGATCGGTAACCCGCTGAACAACGGGACGGGCCTGATCCGCTCAGCGTTCCGGCCCAGCGACGATGCTACCATTTTCGGCTTCTTCATCCCTGCCAATGCGCAGATGGCCACGGAGCTCAAGCGGACTGCGGCGATGTTGAAGACGACAGGGAACAAGAAGGATGTCACACGGGCGGAGACGGCGGAGGCATGGAGCAAGACGATTACGGAGGGTATCTGGGAACATGGCGTTGTCCACCATCGCAAGTACGGCGAGGTGTTTGCGTACGAGGTGGACGGCTACGGCAGCGCATTGATGATGGACGATGCCAACTATCCCAGCTTACTGGCGCTGCCGCTGATGGGCTTTGTCTCGGTGGATGATACGACGTACCAGAACACGCGCAAGATGCTGCTGGAGAAGAACAGCAATCCGTACTACCTCGAGGGAAGAGAGTTCATGGGCATTGGAGGCCCGCATATCGGCCTGCAGAACGCATGGCCTATGAGTCTGTTGGTGCAGGCGCAGACGTCGGATGATGACGATGAGATCATGAAGTGCTTGAACCTGGTTTTGAACGCGAGCAAGCTTGGGTTGATTCATGAAAGTATTGATGTGAACTGGTCTCATTCTTATACACGTAAGTGCTTTTTCAAGATCTTGAGGGGATGTTTGTTAGACAAGAACAAAGCTGACATGAAATTCCGACCCCTAGGAAGCTGGTTTGCTTGGGCGAACGGAGTCTTTGCGGATACGATCTTGGATATTGCGAAGCGCAAGCCGCATCTCATCTTTAAGGATGCGACACCTTATGAACCTTGAATATGAAGAGGATGGTGATACCCGTTATTGTTGGATTTTAGTTACCAGTAATGAATTCCACTTGGATAAGAAGCCATTGCACTTACTCGTAGACGGCCGATTTTGTAGGCCTGACGAGTAGCTCGCCTTGATACAATTGGTCCGCTGTTATGCCTGTGTTATAGAACGATGTTCTTTTGATAACCTAAACGTGGTGATGTAACCGTGATGAAATGTTCAACAGATATAAACATCGAAAGGATATAGGAAGGTGAGCCACAACAACCGAAATGATTGACAGCTGACGATAAAATAAGAGAAGGAGAAAAGAGGAAAAAGAAAAAAAAAGAGTTTCACCATCAAGAGGGTGGAACGGCAAAGCAAAAAGAGAAAAAATGCAAAAAGATGAGTCCCCTCGACCGGAATCGAGCCGGTGACCTTTCGGTATACAATCTAGACAATTACAGCCGAACGTGATAGCCAACTACACCACAAGGGGTTTTTCTCATTTGGTTATTATTCCTGATAAAATCTTTGTCTTATAGGGTCCAGACCTGTCCTGTCACCAATTCTGCTCGAGGGGTTGCCGCCTCGGCTGTAGGACGAAGCTAACAACCTACGGAAGCCCACTCACTTATGAACAATCGTCTAGATAACAATGCGGGTTTCGTACAATCAATAACTGCAAATGGTTTCAAACCGATAACATCCAAACACATGAAGCAAACCGACGTCGCGCCCGCGTACGAAGTCAATATTGCGGTGGGTAATAATCATCGCTGTTTGCCGGATGGCGGCGTTGGCCGGTAAGGTCCGCCAAGGAGGAACGGCCGGAGCCCCGTCCGTTATCTCTTGGTGGTTGCAGTGAGACAATCAGTCAGATTATCAGTGATCGCCGCGTCATCTCCTGGACTAAACAGCCACTTGCAACTGCAGTTTCCATCTTCCCGAACATGATGAGCGTGTTCCTGAGGATCGCCCGCCGTCTCCCCGTCTTTTTGACATATGCATTGTGTCATCGGACTCGGCCGACTCCACCATGAGGTAACTGATAGGGGGGGGGGGCGCATTTGGAGCGGCGGGAGGACTTCCGCCCAAAGTATAAGTAACAAACAACATCTCGTCGTTCTTCTGGAGTCTCAAGGGCATCTCAAATTCTTGGGACCATATACGACTGCAGAGAACAAGAGAACAACTCAACATATACCATACCAAAACAAACATCCAGAATGGCTTCCAGCACTACCGCACCCGTCATCACCCCCCTTGCCCATCCCGAGGGCTCTAACCTCGACTTTGGGGCTACAGTAACAGGAGTCGACATTGAGAACTTGACTGGTAAGGCTGCATCAACGTGAAACTCGATATTCGTGGTTATGATGATTTGATATCTACCATTCACATGGGAGAATACCCGTAAAATCGGTAACCTCCTCGGTAAGGCACCACTCAACTTTCAAGCCAGATATTTCACCTGGCTTTGTTCCTTCTTCCCACCCCATACTGACTCCATCAAAAACAGACCAAGACTTCGCCATCCTCCGCACCGCCCTTTTCACCCACCAAGTCCTCGTCATCAAGAACCAATCCCACGTCACCCCTCGCGCCCAATACTCTCTAACCCAGCGCTTCGACCCTCTCGCCGCCCCGCTCTACGGCCACGGCAACGACACCAAGTCGGCCTCCGTCCCCAGCAAATCCATCCTCCACCCCGACCTCAAAACCATCCCCCACCAGCCCCAAGTCCAAGTAATCGGCAACGGCTTCGTGCCCTCCTACGAAGGCCTCACCAACATCCAACTCCGCCACCCTCACCACCGCACCTTCCACGCTACCTCCATCCCCGCCTCCCTTGACCTCACCCACACACGCTTCTACCGGTGGCACATCGACGCGGCACTCTACGGGGGCGTCGCCCGCGCCCCTCCCGTGGTGACCACTCTCTTAGCCGTCAAGGTCCCCCAAGGTCGCAGGCAGACCTGCGTCTACGACGACGGAACGGGCGACGAGCTGGATGTCCCGCTCGGTACCACGGCTTTTGTGTCAGGGTACAAGATGTACGACATCTTGTCGGACACGCAAAAGGCGTTTGCGCGCTCGACGAAAGTCGAGTACGCGCCGCATCCGTATGTGTGGATGTCGAGCGCCAAGTCGCGGAGCACCGGTCTAGGCCTAGTGTCCGAGGGGAAGGAGATGCCTCTCGAAGAACTGCCGGAGATTGAAGAGGATAAAATCCAGATCTTGCCCATGTGCTGGCGTAATCCCGTAACGGGCAAGCTGGCGCTGCAGGTGCATCCCAGCGCGGTGAGGAGGTTGCATTTGGGAGATGGCAGCGTGGTGGAGGATTTGAAGGAGGTGAGGGAGATTGTGTATGGATTGCAGAGACCCGGGATCGCACCGGGACTGGTGTATGCGCATGATTGGGAGGAGGGCGATTTGGTGATTTTTCATAATAGGGGCACGTTGCATAGTGTTGTGGGAGCATTTGCGGAGAGTGAGGTGAGGTTGTTTAGGCAGTGTAATATTGCTGGGAGCGAGTTCCCGGAGGGGCCGGAGGAGTTGGATGGGAAGGAAGAGGAGGAGGTGCATGCGGAACAGGAGGAGGGGGTTGTGGAGGTTAAGGAGCAGGAAAAGATTCCTGCTTTGAGGGTGGGAGCGGTGGGGGTTGGTGTTGCTCCTTGAACTGGGGGAGGAGATGATGAGTGATGACTTGATGATACCTTGCTTAGTTTATTGATTTTGCTTTACAAGTTCTGATACGTAGCTCAAACGGCTTTTCTTGACTAAACATCTTTATACTCGAACTTGATTCCCCTTATGATAGTCAGGGCGTGGCGCTCTCCTTGGATGAACCCAACAAGTACTTACGATCACTAAAGTCAAACAGACGTACCATGCAACATACTAAAGAAACCTGTAACTCCGTGCTATTGGGTTCAAATCTAAGCCAAGAAGAATACCTACATTCGTGTACATGGTATTATCCAAGTTGTTAACGACCCATTCGCCCCTTATCCGGTTGCCCATTCATCTTTTGATAACAATCCAAACCTCCCATTGTCCCCTACCCACATAGAAAAAATGCCAACTTCTCCCTCGACCGAGTACACCACCACAGGTGCAATCCCGCCATTATCTTTACCTACACCACACTCTCCAATTTGAAGCCATCATAGACCGGGGGCATAGTTCTCGTCGGTAGATCAACCTCCTCTCTGAAGCCAGCATAACCTGAGCCGAAGCTAGGCTTCGCTTCAACAAAACTCGAACTCAAAGCCAAGCTAGGCTCCAACTTCACCTCAACCAGCTCATTCCCCGCCGCCCCCGCCGCCTGCGCAAACTCATAATCATAACACATATCCCTCATCGGCGGCGGCTCCGAAATAGGCACCCACTCCTCAAACGTGCCCACTCCGCCTTCACTCTCCGGCTTCCACACATGAAAAATCACCCTCCTATACCCCGTCCTCAAGCCCTTGCCAGAGCCCGGGTTATCTTCCTGCTCCACGGTATGATCACCCGTAATCACACACTCCCTAAGTCTCATCCTATCAGGCGGCATCGGCGTCGTCCCGGGCATCATCCTCCCAACCAACGAGTTGACATCTGGTGCTAGACGAGTAGTAGTACGGGACATGGATTGCCCCAGTCCCTTTGCCTGGGCCATCGATAGCAAGAGCGTCTCCCGGTCGGCGCCGTGCTCGATTTCGATGAGTCGCCAGCCGATGCAGAAGGTTAGTGTTGAGTCCCAGAGTCCTTGATGGAGAGCGGATAAGGTGGTCATGTGCTCCAAAGCGGTCACGCGGGTCTCGAGGTGCCGGCAGCGCATGACGACGAAGTAGAGCATGGGGAGGTAGGCCATTTCGTAGACAAAACGGGGTTTGTTGGTGTTGCTGCTGTTGTTGGGTGGGGATGCGGGACCACCACCACCACCGTCCTCTTCAGTAGCAACAGAAGTCGACCGAGGCGGCGACGGTCCTCGCGGTCGGCTCTTCTCGGCGGCCAGATAGCGGCCGGCCATGTCGACGATCTCGCGGAACAGGGGGACGAACTGGTCGTACACCATCTCGGTGCGGTCGAGCGCCGTGGCGATCCAAATCTTGGTGATGTAGCTCTTCATGCGCATCTGGTAGAATAAGCCCGCCGCGTCCTCGGTGGGCGAGTGCACGGCGCTGAAGATGGTGAAGCGCACGAGCCAGTCGTCGATGGACTTGGTCAGGTTGGCCTGCTCGGTCAGGATCTGGGAGGGGACGGGCTCGTGCCGCGAGGGCCCGATTCGGTAGAGGTCCGCGGAGCGGAGGAAGCGCATGGCTCGCGCGACGAGGAGGTCGAGACCGGACCGGAGCTCGTCGAGTACGGTCAGGGCGCTGTCGGATGCGAGAGTGGCGGTTCCTGCGCCGTGGGTGCCGTCTGACTCCGGTGCTTCGGACCCGTGCCGGAGGAGGTTGGGGAACACGTCGACTGTGCTGCCGTAGAAGAAGGGGAAGATGCTCAGACGGGCAAAGGGGTTTAGAAGCTGGTCCCGGGACAGAATGGAACTTGAGGAGTTTAGTTTGCTCTTGCCCCCGTTAAGCTGGTTGAGGATCTGGACGCCATGATGGCAGTGAGAGATGGCCGCCTCACGGTTGCCCTGAAGGATTTCTATACAGACGAACAGGATACAAACAAAGATGACCATGGCCTCATCGTCGGTCTTGGATATATCCTGAAGGGCACGGTTATAGTGGCCGATGGCATATCGGCCCTTGGGGAACTTGACGAGGGCTTGTCCCTTGACGCTGGGGTCGCCGATGAGCTCGCAGATGGAACTGATGGCGACGACGGCATGGCGGACGACGGGATTCTGGTAGCTGGCCCGGCTGACCACGTGGGTCCAGAAGTCGTCGTCTAGGGAGCCGGAGAAGGTGGGTGCGAGCACACACCGGTAGAACTCGAGGGCGCGGCCCTCCTGGGAGTTGTGACGATGCGTCACGGCCGGGATGATGGGCCGTTTGGCCAAGAGCTCCTGCCATGACTGGGAATGCAACGGAGCGGCTGGATAGCCATCACATCTGCGGCCCGTCTTGGTGCAGCGGAGGCAGCTCGGCTTGGTCTCGTCACATTTTACTTTGCGGATCCTGTCATGACGGAGCAAGTGCAGATGGCAGCGTGCTCTTGTTAGCCTATGGATCCTTCTCTGACTTTTTATAACGAGCAGTAGGTAGGTATATGAAAGTGGACTGAGGTGAGACTCGGAGTATCTTTTGGGTGATATGGTTGCTGTGCTAGGTAAGGTAGGGGAAGACTGGGCTGTGGTGACCGAGCGGTATGGTTTCGGTGTTACATTGGACCTTCATGCCAACAGGATATGGGGCAGGTCCGAGCGAAGCAGCCTCATCGTACGAGGTGGCACACTCAAGTAGGGAGATGATAGGCGCTTCAAGGGAACCGAAGGGACCGAAAGGGATGGACGGATAAAGTAAGATAGAGTAAACAGAATTACGCACTTGCATGTATAACACCCCGTTCTGACCTTTTGCCTTCCTGCCCTGACCATGATTGCTGCTGAACAGTGAACGCCCAAAAGGGTCCGCAGGGAGAATCCCTAGAAGGTATACAGTGGTAGGTACGTATGCGTCTACCGCACCCAGTTCCCAGAATCCCAATTGAACGGATCGCCTATAAGCTCGCTCGCGTGGGGGAACAAAGAAACAGATTCGTCTGTAGGCAAGTGGTGTGTTGTTAGAAACACAGATGAAACGAATGTAGCGGAGAAGAGACGTGCGAAAGTTGGTACTCAAAAAAAAGCGAGAAGCGTTCGGCGAGACAATCAAGGGATGGCGGAGTCGGAAAACAGAGAACTCTATGTCGGTCCAAGGAGCAGCCCACGGCGGAGGTACGAATAGAAGCACAGAGAACCTATCGACGCCGTACTTGCCTGCTATGGCTAGGCCAGTTTTCGTAGGCGACACCGACCTTCCAGGCGTCGTTTATCGGATCTGCTCAGCACCGATAGTCCATTGTTTTTCCCAACTTCAACGGCGTGGATTGGGTGACGGAGAAGACAAACAGCCCGGTGGTGCGGTGGTGATTGGAGGGAGAAGACGAAACGGGACAAGAGGCAGTCCTTCAGCCCTATTGTACTCGCTGCTAACCGCCAATAGATGTCCAGCTGGGTGGGTCAGCTGCGAATATCAATACCAGAAACCGACAAGAGCCACAGCATCGAGAAGCATTCTCACACTGTATCGAGTGGCTGCAAGAGGAAGCTGAAGAGAATGCTCACCGCTTAAACAGGACAAATTGCTCGAAAAAAGCATAGAATTGTAACCTCCAGCGGCGTAATATCGGAATCCGAGGGTTGTTGTTTAGGCAGCTTGGGGAAAACGTACCCGGTCACCACATCCCGGGGATTGTGTCCCAACGAGTATATTTATTTCCGGTTTTAGGCGCCCCTTTCACGCCTCCCTCTTGAAAATGGGAGATGGTCGCTGACAGTAGTGTAACCACCACAAAAACCTGAAGCATCGCGACTTTTCTTCAAATCCGCGAGAGTTCATTCAACATACACAGCGTATCATATATCCCGTGTAAAAAGCCAGATCATCCATCCCATGGTATCCCTCACCCCGAAACGCTTTCCCATATCCTATTACTCCACGCACGTACTCCAGTTACGAAAAAGAAGAAAATAGACAATGCCACTGCCGATTCATATGACCACCCACCATTCCGCGAACATTTCCCCTTTATATCATCTCACATCATCTGAATCTCCCCCGCCAACACCGGAGTCTGCGCTCTCGATTGATTATGCCCCAAGTGCCCCGAATGCCCCTGCCCATGCCCCTGTTGTCCCTGTCCCTGTCCTTGCAATCCTTGTCCCTGCCCCTGAGCCTGCAAACCCGACCCCGATCCGGCACCCGAACCTGACTGTGGCTGCTGTGGCTGCTGCTGGTTATGGTGATGATGACCCAACGGCAAAAACGCGTTCGGCACTTTCGGCACCTGCGGCGACAACGGCCCCGTAGCCGCCGCCACCGCCGCCATCCTCTCCTCCCTGGACCGACTGCTTCCTCCGCCCGTCAACCGGCGCATGCGGGATCGGGTACTCTGCGCAAAGGGGCGGATCATGTTTTCGAGCTTGGAGGAGCCTCCTTCTGTTGCTGACGTTGTGGGATGAAGCGGCACCGCCGGTCCGGGCCCGACGCTAACGCTTGGACTGGCGCTGTGACTACCGCTTACTCCGCCACTGCCACTGCCACTGCCGCTGCCGCCGCCGCTGCCGCCGCCGCTGCCGCTGCTATAGTAGGTACCGTGTGCCGCTCCGCTGGTAGATGATGAGATGTGGTAATTTGGGTGGTGGAAGTGCGGGACGCCAGTACCAGTGCCGGTGCTGGTTGCCGTCGAAGGTCTCTGGTACTGGTCTTCGTCGTTGTCGGAGAAGACGCCGATGTCCTCTGGGTATTCGGCCATGCCGTCGTCGTCGTCGGAGGTGAAGTCTCCGATGTTGGCGAGGTACGAGGCCGGGGCCGAGGGGGAGGTGATGGATCTAGCATGCAGTCCCGGTCGGATGTTGGTCATCAGGAATGGTCGGAGTTGTGATGTGGAGGTGGAGGTGGAGGTGGTTGATGCCGTGGGCGAGGTGATGACGACGCCACCGGGTCCTCCGCCGGTGTCTCCGCCGACAATGCTGCTGATGCTGCCAAAGGTAGCGGGGTGGATCATTGAGGGACTTATGGGCGAGGAAGTGGTAGACCCGGCGACTACAGCTGGTCCAGGCCCGCCCCCCGAAAACAAGCTCGGCCTATCCGCAAAGCCGCTTTGGAATGCCGCGGTGATGTTGTTATTGTTGTTATTTGCCGACGCTTGGTGCAGGATGGGTAGGATCTGCTCGTCATACAGCTGTGCACCCGAGTCGAAACTATCCGGAGAGAATTCTGTAATGGTCCTGGATGATCGTCCTTCGCTGGGCGGACCGGTCGACGAGAGGTCGTCAAAGAAGTCATCAAGGCTATCCAGCTTGGAGATGAGATCGCCCATGGGCTGATGCTCCAGCCCTCGTGTATCGTCCGACATCATGGTATCAGCCCTATCGGAAACAGGGAGGTATCCGTAGGCATATTCATCGTGGAACTCGAACTCGAATTCCATCTCGGCGGGCGTAGGGATATCGCTCTCSGGCATGCCACCCTCCATGTTTTGGGAGTTCATCTGGCACATGTAGAAGACAGCGTGGGTRTTGGCGCGCGTCGACTCGGTCTTGCGTGCCGGCATGGGGATAGCCCAGCCAGATGCCTCCGGGATGCCGAACAGGCTCTGTGCACGCTCGTATTCTTTTCGGACGGCCTTGGACGTGAGGCGTGTCATGCTCATTCGGAGATGATGCTTGTCCATCGATGAGCCAGACATACTCATGATATTGTCGAGGACTTCGAGAGCCTCCATACAGTACTCTGTTTGGAGCAGGCGCAGAAGCGGCGAGATCATGTCGGACCCGTGGCTGGCAATCTCTGGCTTCTTCATGTCCACCTCAGTTATGATGACCCGGAGGATCCGCATGGTGTGAATTTTGACCCAAGCGGTGGCATTGGTCAGCAGTCCCATCAACATTGTTAGCATCTGGAATTCCAGATCAGGTAAGTAATACTCCCGTAGGGCCGCGTACAGCTGGACCACGAAATCCTTGGCAGATGGGTACCGGTGCCCGAGATAGTCATCTAAAGCGACAGCAATGCTTCGCAAACCTTGAATATCGGCAATGTGTAGGAGTGTCTCGACGGTTGGCACAACAGCCGGATCAGGGGACTCCTCCTCCATGGCGTGCAGGAGGCGAGGGAAGTTAGCCAAAATAGTAAAGAAGAAGCGGCCACCGTCTCCTATCAGGGGATCGCTGGGGAGTAGAATGAGCTTGTCGAGTGTTGTCAAAGTCAAGTCCAGACAGGTGGAAGACCGTAGGCCTTTATACAGAAGGGGCTGTAAACCTTCAAACGAGCCGTCCCACTTAGAGGGCTGGCCATCGAGTAACATCCTTCGGACGGTCGGCGAATGGAAGTCCAGCTTGTCCAGGAACTCGTTGAGCATTTCGACCGCCTCCAGAAACTCGCACTCATTGATGGACTCCAAGCATGCGCATGTTGTCCAGAAGAGTTGCGGGAAAGTAAGTAGCTTGTCGGCATCAAGCTTCGCCACGAGTGTTTTCAGAGTCGTCAGCACTTCCATGGAGAATTTCTGAAGTTCAGTATCCTCGTCTGAGATAGTACTGCAGAGCCTGGCGATCATGTCCCCTAGCATGTAGTGATCAAGAGACGTCAATATGCACCTGAAGATCTGGAAAGATCGGCAGGCCAAGTGTCTGACCGGACAAGATGTTGCCCAAGTCAAGGACAGCCTGCCCCACTTCTCTTTAATGCCGGGAAATGTGATCTCGAAAGTCTTGACCACTTCACCGGTCAGATATTCCATGCTCGGGGGCACCTTGTTGTCGTGGGCGCCAACGTTGCCATTGCTATCTTCGTACCCCCATACCACGGACCGGTCATGTCGGCGAATGGCATCGATCAGACTCTCGATGTATTCTCTTGTGGATTGTGGAACGTCATCATCAAGTCTCGAGATGACCAGTTCGTGGATAAGGTGCACCAGCATCTCACGAGCTTGCTCTTGGACAAGCGCTGTGTAATGATCCCAGAGAACCGTGACCACCTGAAGCAACACAGGCACATTATCAGGGACGAGGCAAACTGGAGCCACCATGAGATCAACTAGCAGGATCAGGGAAAGTTGGCCAAGAGAGAAGCCAGCTTGTTTCGTCCCGATAGGGAGCACCTCTGAGAGATCTGCACAGTAAGGCAGGGTGTTGATATCCGGTGGCGGCGGTACGGCTTCCCGCTTGTCGTTTGTTACCATGGACTTTGGCGTAATCTGCATCAGCAGAAACTCTATCACCTTGTTTCCAGGGGCACTGCTTGTGCTAGCGAGAAAGACCACAATCTGCTTGGCATATTCGACAAAATTCTGCTCCCGTCGTTCCAGACAGAGGGACATAATGAAGTCCAGAATCAGCCGAACATTGCCCGGGTGGGGGCCTGTCGCCAGGGCCTGCCAGAGTGCCTGGACCTCATTGTGCAGGGCCGCGCTCGACTTGATGGTGATTTCCAGGAGGTTGGCGAGAAGCACATATGATTGTGCGGTTGGTCCACCATTGGGGTCGACGGTCAGCTCTATTGACTGGATCCAGGGAAGGATGATGGCAACCACATTCCTCTGGGCCACTGACCCTACCTCCTTAAAGTAGTAAGTAAACTCGGAAAAGATGTAAAATGCCAACTCGGTGTGTTGTTTAGCCAGTCTCTTGGATATTTCGAACTGAGCAAGTTTGTAAACGGCCTTGGTCTTGTCAGATATGCTGATATCGAAGTCTTGTATCTTGGAGTTTCGCGACGGTTGTTGACGCTCTTCAACTGTTCGCAAGACTTGTGCCGACTTGGACCGTATATCACTTTGATCGTTACCCAAGGTGAATAAGCAGAGACCGAGGAGCTTCCAGAATGGACAAGGGTAGTCGACATGCTCCGAAAGCACTTCTACCACAACCGTAAAGTAACTGGCCAACACCTTGGGAACCTCCGTCGTGTAGCACTTCAATATGCAATGATCCAAGAGAGCTGGATATTGTTGGTTGTGAACGATTAGGTTCTTGAGAGCTCGCCGCCCAATGAGATTGATGCGGTTGCTTTCCGCGTTGAATATCGCATCAATCCAGTTCAGCATACGGCGCGCGTCGAAGTAGAGAAACGAGCCGCTCTCGGTAAGTACACGGATAGGACCTCCGCACAGCGATGCCATGGCACTGAGGGCAGCTGTCCGCAAGTTTCTCTTCTCGATTTCCATAGCGGCGCTCACATTACCACGCTCGCCTGCACCTTGCTCATTGATGACAGATTGTCTCATGGTAGCTTCCCTCTGCGAGATTTGCGCTTGGTTGGGCGAGAAACCACACCAGTCTTCCATTAGCGTGAAAGCCGACTTGCGGGACTCGAACGTCATCCAGCGCGATGGGTCTTTCGTTCGATTGATGCCTTCGAAGAGCTCTTCCATGAGACCACAGTAGTGCCGCCTTAGTCTCTGGAACTCCCAGTCCATCTGGACTTCGACGTCCATGAGGAATAGCTTGAGGTCTTTGGCATAGGTGACAAGATTGTTGAGAATCCATTCGTCATTGTAGACCTCTGGTAGCTTCAAAAAATGGGCTGTCAGCTTGTAGACGTGAGTGATTTCAGTTCGCACCAGATCCATCTTCCGGTTACGTCTTGGGTTGCTGTTGGTGCGCTGGTGTGGTTGGATTCGCGCCCGAGCTTCGTCATTACACCGGGATACATGTCCCGAAAGTTCCTCGAGAAGGGTGCGGTAAATGTGAATGTTGATCGAGCCCATTGCAGTAACCGCAGCATCTCTGACGGAACTGAGTGATGCCCCAAGCAAGGGGTTTAGATATTTGAACAAGGTCCGCGCCGTCACAATCTTGTCAACGGTCGAAGAGGCTTTGGAACCCTTTCGGCCATGTTGACCATTCTGTGCCGAGCTCGACTGAATATTACCTGGGTCTGCAAGCGTCGTGCAGGCAAAGACGAGATACAGCTTGAACTGCTCAACAAGCACCTCGGGTTGCGTGGTCGGGGTCCTGGCCATCCGAGAGTTGCTTCCATCAGATCCGTAGTACATCCTACCGGATGGCTCAGAAATAATGACTATTGCTTGATAGAGCTGCAGGATTCTATTGCAGACAAGGTCGCGGCCGATCGTGACTGTGAATGGGCACTTGTCATATGCGATCCGGACGAAGTTCGGGAAAATTTTGAACCAAAGGGTAGTGTCGTAGGACACATCACTGGTACAGAGCTCAAGCAAGGCTCCCTGACTGTTTGAGTTCTGCATGCCTCGCTCCAATCTGCTGCGTTCAGCTACAGAGAGGTGGTCATCCTTGAAACTCATGACCTGCATGGAATCGTTCTCCAGGATGTCGATGAGTCTCGTGGTTTTTTCCTCTTCGTGGTTACTGGTCTTCCTCAAAGCCGCGTCAAATTCGGTGATCAGGCGAAGAACCGTGACTGCGTAGTACCGCACACGCCGGGACTGCGAACAGAGAAAGAATAACCCATGTGCCTCTACTTGATCGACCTCAGCCCAAATACCAGAGAGGTCGAGTTTGATGCCTCGTTTGTCAGCGCCACCAGGTTCGTCGCTTTCTGCCTCGGCTTCTTTTGTCTTTTGCCTGATCTCATCGATCCAGATGTGAAGAAGCTCGACATAAAGCATGAGTGTCTTTTCAATGTGCCCTGGGCCCAACATCCCACCATCGGACATGGTAGAGTACCGGTCGTCGAAGTTGAAGATGAAGCGGGCAAACCCCATGGTGACTTGCTGGGCATGGGACTGTCGAGCAATGGCCTTGAGTGATTGCGCTGATGAACGCGCAATGTTTGGTTGGACATGAGCGGTTCCGGTACACAGAAGGTTGATCAGCGTGTTGAATGGGATGTCCACCGACAAACACCGTGGCAGGGCCTCGACCGCGACGTGAAACAACTCATAGAATGCTTGTTTCTGCTCGTACGCGCTTTGTTGATCATCTCGGCGGGCAAATTTGAAAGTATCTGTCATGGGCGTCTTGGGGCCAGGACTATTGAACTTCTCGTCCTTGAACTTTTCATCCAACGCAGCTTGTCCACCAAATGTGTTATCGCAGATTATGGCGATCTTACCGAGTATTTCGCAAAATCGACTGTAGTAGTCTTTCACCGTGTCAGACAGGACTGATACCTGGACCGGTTTCGAGAGCCTCTCTTCTTCGACACCGAGAGCCGGTGTAGCCGCCAAGCTGCTGTGTGGAGATGCAAGCACGGAGAAGATAGAAACTCGATCCATGAGAGATGCGGAATAGGTATAATCCAGAGGGAACGGCGGCTTTCCTTGCTCTCCCTTCTCCAAGTCCGCCATCACCGCGAGAAAAGCGTGTATGCCAACCACCATCCTATCGGGATCAAGAAACTCGATCTTGAGATCCTTGTTGGATGCAAACTGGTCGGCGTTGACCAAGGGGAATATGATGTTGCGAAAACAGTATTCAGGGTACTTATACCCTATAAGCCTGATAATCTGAACCAGCGGCTCAGTGACAGAAAGGTCTGCAGCGCTAAATGCTCGCTTGGTGTTGGGAAGGGCGATTTTCACGACTTCGTCCAACTTTCTCGTAGAGTTCGCCACGCTATCGTTCGTGCGATAAAGGTAGGTCCATAAGAGCCTAGAAATGGCCTGCAAACACAGCGGTCTTGTCATGCGGTCCTGGAGCTTGCTGTTAAGCGGGTAGATCAACTGCATCCACTGACTACCAAGGTTTTCGGGCACATCGGCGCAAAGCATCGTTGCTGTGAGGGCAAAAGAATATGTCCAGTGCCGCGGCCTCATAAACATGTGGGCTAGCCGGGGA
This sequence comes from Neurospora sp. CHS-2018a, assembly GCA_009802275.1. Lineage (NCBI taxonomy): Eukaryota > Fungi > Ascomycota > Sordariomycetes > Sordariales > Sordariaceae > Neurospora > Neurospora sp. CHS-2018a. Next base: position 98,115 of record RAKG01000080.1, read on the forward strand.
GTGATAGTTGTCACCACTTCTTTCCACTTCGGATAGGCAAGATCATTGCTGCTGGCTGTGGCGGCAATGGGAAGCACGAGCATTTCAAGCACCTGGCAAAAGGCTGCCTTTACCTTTTGGCCATGGGACACATTGAAAAGCTTGCCGAGAGAAATGAGGAAGTTACAAGAGCGCTCCCAGGCATCCGGAGGTGAGAGTCTGATCCGAAGGTGCTTCATTCCAATGAGAATCAGCTCTATCCTGCTTTCGACATCTCGCCCACCGGTGGGGATTTTGGTGTTTAGCTCTTGCATGGAGCGCTCCAGGTCGTTGATGAACCGGTCGGCCACACTCGTGAAGCTGATTTCGCTCATAGCACCCAACAGTTGAGCAAAGAGGTTCCAATTTGCAAGTTTCAGCGGTGAGATTAACAATGAATCAGGCTCGGTACTTTTGAGCTGCTGGAAAATGATCTTCTCGAGCTTGTCCTCCATCTCCGGTGTGATGGAAGCAAGTGTGCTCTGAGTAAAGACCTCAAGGAGAACACGGCAAAGGATGTAAATGGAAACAGTTGACCGGCGCTCAGCAACAGCGACGGTTTGCGCAATATCGGCTTGTCCGGCATGCTGGACTTCGGGCTGGCCATTACTAGCAGGACCGGTGGACTGAACGGGCTCGGTATTCCTCCTTTGCAAAGCACCGCCAGGGAGATGACTCCGCGCTTGGTGTAGTTGCGCGCGGGCCTCGCGGGCCTCATTGGCAGCATCACTTTTGCTCTTCCTCCATAGCATCATCGAGTCTATCAAAGGCTTGGGCTTTTGTTTGGCAATATGGCCAAGAGCGACAATGGACTGGTCGAAGGCAGCGTCTACACCGGGCCCGCATATTTGTTCGACATGGGGTTCCGGCTCGTGCAGAGGAATGCTTGTAATTTCCGTCAACTTCTCTTCCGCTTGGGCAATGAAGGACGTAAAGAGCACATGCAGCGCGTAATCACCGACGGTCTTCGGGTCATCCTTGTGCCGAGACGAATGCGAATGGTGGTGGTGGGGGTGGTCCCGTCGAGACCTCCCGCTGGCCATCCTCTCTGGCTTCCTATGTGTCCCCGTTTGTCCTCCTTGGCCAGCGGGATCGTTCATAGCGGTAGCAGACGACGTTCGTTCGGGAATCACGGGCACCGATGCGGCCGTCGTTCCGGAAAGGGCCGTCTGAGGCCTTGAGCCTATGGAAGAGCCGTCGTTGTCCTTGCGCGAGAAGCCATGTAGATCCGCTCGATCGGGGGAAATGCCTGCGCCGGCGGCGGCGATCATCTGGGGGCTGAGAGGGCTCGAATGGTTGCTCGCAAGACTCCCATTTCTCGAATGCTGGATGCCAATGCCGTGTACGATGGACGTCTGTCTGTGATGGCCGTACGATGATGTCTTGGGGTCGACAAGGCGCTGGGGCGCATGGGCGCGAACAGTGCTGCTAGCGGACCACTGTAGTTTTTCGAGAGACGATTCGCGGGAATGCGCAACGCTTCGGCTGTCGGGGGCAATCGGCCTCAGTGTTCTCTGCCAGTCGGTGTTCTCATCCTCCTCTTCAAGCCGGGCAATGGTTCGGGGCGAAAAGTTCAAGGGCTCGTGGTCCGAAGGCAGCGTCTGAGACGGAGCTGTGGCGCAAATTGCGAGTCAGCAATCTGGACCAGAATCTCGATTCTTTACGGTTTGAAAATTTCCGCGACAATTTCTCTTGTTGCGCGCGCACGAGTTGCGAGAACTGAACCCTTCCGGTCTTGGTTTCAGTGTCGCCCAGAGCCACTCGTAGTGGGATGGGAACTGGAAGTTACTACCCCGTCACCCGCCTCGTTGTCGCTTTCTAGCCATGGTCTTGCGCAGAAAAGACTGTTCTACACAGATAGGAAGGAAGGAGAGGATAAGAGACAAGTAGGTAGTCGAATAACGCCATCACAAGACTCACCCATTTTGCCAATGTCTCGCCTCTCATGATACTCCTTCAGCGCATTCAGGGCGGGGTCGAATCCGCGCGCGTTGCCTTGCAGAACGGCAGCGGCAGTGGGTTTTTTCCGGTGAAGTCTGTATATGCACTGATTATTTGGAGGGAGTTGGACAGGAAAAAGATGGCGTCGCGACTGCCGGCGCGAAGGTGACAGAAGCAACTAAGCAACGCAGTCTGGAAGTTCTCAGCCTCTGCTTGTCTGATGGATGTCCGCGGCTAGATTCAGGCGGGCTAGTCCTATCCAGGACTGTTGCCTGTGGCAGCAGCAAGTGGAAGCCCTCCCGTCTCCTGTCCAGCGCGTTCGCTCCCTGGTTCCCGTCCTATCTGGTTGCCCTGCGACGGGAGCCCTGCCACTCAAGCAATGCACACATCGGATGAATGTGTAAACGGCCTTCATTATGCCCCCTGCGCCCTTCTCACTTTGTGATCGATAATTGCACGTTGCAATGGCCTGGGAGAATGCGCTGCTTAAATGGCAGGACAAAGTGCACGCCGCATCGTCAGGGTTCGCAAGGGTTCTATCAACCTGAGTGGGCTGTCACGGCTGTTTTTACCAATGACAGTGCCAAACGCCTGACAGCCAGCCAGTCGTATATCACTTTGGTGGGCCAAGCAGCCCGCAAGCGGACCCGAACAAAGTGCAATCTGCAGGGCTGCAAGGGGTCCAAGAGAACATCTCAGCCCATCAAGAATTAAATCACATTCTTTGAGTGAAGCATTGAGCCAGATGATGTCCTTTCCTAGAGGCATGAGGTTGATATTTTCTTGGTTGGAGAAATGGCTTGACATGGCCGTCAAAAAGACAACACTGAAAGAGCCTCAACTGTAGGAGGGATGTGGGGGTGGGGCCGACTCTGAATACTTGTAACAATACCTGTAACGCCGCGTATACGTACTGCTGTCCGGGCCTCAAAAGCCGCACGATGTTCAACCCCAGACAGGCCCGTCACAAGCAGGTCTCCAATATGGGGGCCCCGGAGTTTGCTCCATCTTACATGGAGCTCTCCGCAGACGTCATGTCAATATGTGTGTGGTTGAACCTCTGAAGCTGCCTGCCTCTGTGCGTTCTCGAGCCGATTTCGAACGAGCTTATTCGTACCTGAGAATACGGACCAAACTGGATTCGTTTGTTGGGGGTGGAACAGGCCTCAAGCATAGAAATATCAAGTCCCGTGAGGTGCCGGTTTGCGACAGCGGAGTGCTCGTTTGCAAAGATACTGGCCGGTGACTGTCGAGAGGACGAGATCACATCCGTATCCGTGGGAATTGCCGACAAGAGCTTCGGAGCGCGAGCGGTTCGACCACTGACCAAGTCCGCAAACCACTCCGGTAAACGATCCGGCTGAACTTTCTCCAGCCTCCCCCAAATTCAAGCCAAGCTCCCCCGCAGCACTGTGTTGATCAGAGGACGCTCGGACCATATCTCGTCGTTGGGGTCAAGGGTCTTTTTGTTACCCCTTTTTAAAGTCGAGAAGGGATGAACACCAAGCCTTTGGGAATGACCATCACACATTTGCAGGCGAATCTTGCTGGCCTGACACGAGTTTCTGCATATGTGAGCTGTTTATGCAAAATATAAGGCATGCAGTCATGTATAAAGGTACTCAGTGCTCGCCCCTACTTTAAGGCAGGACCCCGCTGCAAAACGTGGGGTGCAAGTGCCGGGACCTGGGACGGGGGGTGTTGATCCCGTCACTAGTTGTGCTGACTTTGGTAACGACAACTAAATAAAAATAAAGATAATTTCAACTTGGCCCAGCTCCATACTCGTATTGGCTGTGTAGTAGTATGTGGAATCATGTCATGGTTTCCAGATTTGATGCCCCGAGAACACCAAAGTCATAAAAACATACCCGTGTCAGCGCCGGAGAGCTACGCTTCCTCCGGCCGCGGGTGTCAAGCGGACGTAACCCCACTGCAGGGCCGAGATGTCAACCTACCACTTTCACACCATACGAGGCAAGAGATGGAAAGCGTGGGCGAATAGAATTCAATGTCTTCGGCGCAAAGGCGACTGCCGGTTACCTCTGGGCCTCTGTGGGAGTGAGGAGATGCAAGGAGCCGATAGGATCTTTGGGGACCTGCCCGTAAAAGGCCGGGCCGCAGAAGGAGGTCGACAGCGAGAGAAAAGTAGGTAATGTTTGGCATCCACCAACTTTTACGAACGGTCTTGCTCGAATCCTCAAGCGCTCACCCCACAAAGAGTCCGGGGCCCGAATTAATGGGAAGTTGTGCATGACATCCTCCGCGATCCACTTCTGTTCCTGATCTCGTGCCTCTTCCCGGCCTCGTGCTCGACTACCAAGGCTTGGGCGCCGAATCGGCTGAATGTTGACGAGCCGGCACGGCAAACCACTTCCCGGCGAGTCCAAGGAGTCGGAAGCGGAACGGGGGTGGATAGGATCGGTCGAAGAGAAAACAAACTTGTTCAGAGGCAGAGACTGTGTTTTCAGTGCAAAAAAGTGCATCTTTGCATCGTGTGAATCCCGTTCCGCCAGGTGTTCATGCAGACTCCATGTGGGGTACGATGGGGAACTCTCCGAATGCCCGCTTACCCTAAACGGGAGTTCGGGAGGGCTTCACGGAAAGAGATGCTCTCTACAACAGCGCTCTTCTTTTCTTGCTTGCTCAACACAAACTGGATTCCGTGTAGATGGTCTCAATACTGACATCGTTTGAGGCCGGTGTTGATGTTATATCGAAGGTGACAGAGGGATCTGGGTTCCGTGGAATGCTGCGGCTGTCGGACACACCCCGGCTCTATGTGTAAGCTGCCCAAGCTGAGGTGAGAACGGGTTGTCTTTGTACTTACACGGTATGTAATTATTGGCCTCGCTCATACTGTAAAAAGATCTGTATCGAACGATGGGTGCCTGGTTATCTCTCCAAATTTCGAGACTTCAGATCCCATCTCTTTGGGTTCGTGAGCAAGTACCTCTACTGGTCATGTGAAAGTATCGTAGCCTGAGGTCCACTGTCGCTTTGAGAATGTACCCGGGCCACCTGTAACCATATTGATGCCCAGGGCGGCCGCCGGTGTCATTGAAGGGCGGTTGTCGAGCCTCGAGGAGCGAGAATGGGTAACTCGTTTTTAAGACAGTGGCGGAAATATAAAACAAGAGCATCACCCAAGATTAACAGCACATTCGTTGGAGTAGCAACTTTCGTCACCAGCGACAGTTGTCCTTCCCCGTGTTGTTCGGCGAACTGAAGGCTCCCGTCAGCACCTGGCCTGAATGTACCTTACCCTACGGAGGTGGGTTGGAGTGCAGTGGTCTCAATGTCAAAGTGGGGACCACGGGAGGGGCCCGGTCATCGGGAATTTAGCGCTGAATGACCGGCCGCGTCCACGGCCATGGGTCAGTTTCCAGTTTATCTTCGCTCTCAATCCTTCCTCTTTTAAGGGTGATAGACCGCTGCCATCCCATCTTTCACCCCCTTTCCTGCCTTCTTTTCGACCACCAGCCGCCATTCTTTCCTTTTGCTTGTCTCTTAGAGCTTCGGTCCCGTCGCTTCTGCAATTTCCCTGCGCGGTTCGTCCCAGGTACGTACGTCTTGTTAACAGAAGCCGTCAGCGAAGCAGTCGTGGCATGTCCGATCTTGCCATCTGGCCTGAGCTCCCCAAGCATACGGCACGCCGATCACAGACCACATGTCAATCTCGCGCGAGCAACAACCGGCGCTGGCATCTGTTTCAAAGAGCCGTTTTAGTTGTTCACCGGGCTAACATTTCCCGCAGGCAGCTTCTTTTGGCTCCCTCCTCGGCCAGAAGCAGCCAAGCGAGCCGAGTGCGTTACCGGCCCGGGTCCGGTATTCCTACCTCTAGACATCTCCGTATCCGATAGCTTGTAAGAGTATACCGGTCGTGCCTACTACAGTACCACGCGCATACCGTGCCCCGTCTATATCGCCGTCATGGCCGAACTCGACACGCTGGACCTCGTGGTCCTGGCGGCCATCCTCCTCGGAACGGTCGCGTACTTCACAAAGGGCAAACTATGGGGCGTTACAAAGGATCCTTATGCAAGCTCCCTGGCAAATGCCAGCGGCGCAAAGGCTGGCAAGACAAGAAACATCGTGGAGAAGATGGAGGAGCAGGGCAAGAACTGCATCATCTTCTATGGATCTCAAACCGGTACTGCTGAGGATTACGCCTCCAGACTCGCCAAGGAAGGCAAGAGCCGTTTCGGCCTTGAGACCATGGTTGCTGACCTTGAGGAATACGACTTCGACAACCTCGATACTATCCCCGACGATAAGGTGGTGTTCTTCGTGCTCGCCACTTATGGCGAGGGTGAGCCTACTGATAACGCTGTGGACTTCTACGAGTTCATCACCAACGAGGACGTCAACTTCACTGAGGGCAACGAACCTGCACTTGGCAACCTGAACTATGTCACCTTCGGTCTCGGAAACAACACCTATGAGCACTACAACTCCATGGTTCGCAATGTGGACAAGGCGCTCCAGAAGCTGGGCGCCCACCGTATCGGCGATGCTGGCGAGGGTGATGATGGCGCTGGTACCATGGAAGAAGATTTCTTGGCCTGGAAGGAACCCATGTGGAAGGCTCTCGCTGAGAAGATGGGCTTGGAGGAGCGCGAGGCCGTTTACGAGCCCGTCTTCAGCATTGTTGACAGGGAGGGCCTGACCAAGGAGTCTCCTGAAGTCTATCTCGGTGAACCCAACAAGATGCATCTCGACGGAACCGCCAAGGGTCCCTTCAACGCCCACAACCCGTACATTGCTCCCATCGCCCAGTCCTACGAGCTCTTCTCCGTCAAGGACCGCAACTGCCTCCACATGGATATCGATATCAGCGCCTCTAACCTCAACTACCAGACTGGTGACCACATCGCTGTTTGGCCCACGAACCCTGGTGAGGAGGTTGATCGCTTCATGAACGTCTTGGGTCTCTCCGAAAAGCGCCACACTGTTGTCAGCGTCAAGGCTCTCGAGCCCACTGCCAAGGTTCCCTTCCCGACTCCCACCACCTACGACGCTATCGTTCGCTACCACATGGAAATCTGCGCTCCCGTTTCTCGTCAGTTCCTCGCTCAGCTCGCTGCTTTTGCTCCCGATGCGGAGGCCAAGGCCGAAATGACCAAGCTCGGCGCCGAAAAGGATTACTTCCACGAGAAGATCAGCGTGCACCATCTCAACATCGCCAGAGTCTTGGATATCGTCGGCAAGGGTCAGAAGTGGACCAACATTCCCTTCTCTGCTTTTATTGAGGGGATCACCAAGCTTCAGCCCCGCTACTACTCCATCTCGTCCTCGTCCCTCGAACAGCCCAAGAAGATCTCCATCACTGCCGTCGTCGAAAGTACCCAGCTTCCCGGCCGTGATGACCCCTTCCGCGGTGTCGCCACCAACTACCTCCTTGCGCTCAGGCAGAAGCAGAACGGTGATCCTGAGCCCTGCCCCTTCGGTCTTTCCTACGAAATCACTGGTCCCCGTAACAAGTACGATGGCATCCACGTCCCTGTCCATGTCCGCCACTCCAACTTCAAGCTCCCCTCGGATCCCTCCAAGCCCATCATCTGCATTGGTCCCGGTACTGGTGTCGCTCCCATGCGTGGTTTCATCCGCGAGCGCGTGCAGCAGGCCAAGAGCGGCGAGAAGGTTGGCAAAACTCTGCTCTTCTTCGGCTGCCGCAAGTCTACCGAGGATTTCATGTACAAGAACGAATGGGAGGTAAGTCACACGCGCGCACCCCATACCCCGACTTTTGGGCTTTAAGATGCTAACAAAAATCGAAAACTACAGGAAGCCAAGCAGGTTCTCGGCGACAACTTCGAGCTCATCACCGCCTTCTCCCGCGAGGGCCCCAAGAAGGTCTACGTCCAGCACCGTCTCAAGGAAAGAGCCGAGGAGATCAACCAGCTTCTCGAGCAAAAGGCCTACTTTTACGTCTGCGGCGACGCCGCCAACATGGCGCGCGAGGTCAACACCGTCCTGGGCCAGATCATTTCCGAGCAGAGAGGCATTCCCGAGGCCAAGGCCGAGGAGATTGTCAAGAACATGAGGTCGTCGAACCAGTACCAGGTACGTTACCTCCCCTCCCCTCTCCAGACTGCGTTCTCGTAAAGGAGATGATACTAACCGACTGCTTGTTTTACAGGAGGATGTCTGGTCATAAACTATATACGCGTTGTAGATGCATATGAATAAATAAAGAATGAAATCGGATAGAAAAGGTTGGAAGGCGTGGGGAGGAAAGAACATTATACACATCCTTTTTTGAACCTTTTTTATGGATAGTCGGGATTTTATTTCCAATGAATCATCTTCAGATCCTATAGTAAATACCCAACAAGCACAACGCACATTCAGAAGGAACATCATCATCCCGAATGACGAACGTGACCTTGTATACATATGCCCCGTCCCATCTCGAATATAAACAGCCCCTCCCTTTGTACGTACTTTTGAGGAAATGTCCCACCCAACCGCGCCACAACCACCAAGTACCTTGGCACGAGTCTCTGGCTGGGTATTTCAGCACGATTTCGATGGCAAGACAATATTAACCCAGCCTATTTTCGTCATCTTTTGCAAGCCTCGCCGTGTGTAACTTCGGTGGTCATTCGTCCGATGTCACCGCGGTACTCCGACGCCACCATTTTCATGTGCCTTCCTTCAATCTTCAGCCTTTTGAAACACAAAACCCTTACGGCATCGGTTCCAGCCAATAAGAGTCCAGGCGTTCGAGTGCTTGTGTTACCATCTCGCAAACACAACCATTTTTTTCTAATTTCGTGGCCGTGGGAAGTGGAAGTTGTGTGGTGTTCGCCGTTTGCTTTGCTGCGGACTGGAGAGCGGAGGGCTCTGATTGGTCCGAAAGCGGGGCCACTGTTTTATTGCCGATATTGCGACCTCGCGGCCACGGCAGCCCATTGTTTTGTTTTGTACACTGCTCTTTTTTTCCCTTCCACATCTTTTCTTCTCTCGCAAACTACTACCCCTCTTTGAGCGTCTTTCTGGATTCCTTCTGTCTTCTCGTTGTATCTCGCCCGTTCTCTCTCTTATTCTTCCGACGTCGACCAACGTTCAACACTCGCAGATGCGACCACACAACAGACGCCGTCGGCCGTGATGACTGGCTTCGTCCACAAGTTCCCGACGTCTCGGTCTCGGATCCGGCTGTGGGGATCTCCGCATCGCCTAGGGCGAGCGACAAGGTACAGGGGCTTTGGAGGATCGGAGGTTCGTGGGTTGGCTTGGTTGAGCCTCGACTGGGGGGTGTGCCCGGGTCCAGGCGCTGTTTGAACGTCAGCTCTTGCTTTCATGTTCTGCGCGAGTAGTTCTCGTCGACTAGAAACACATGTATACACGTACTTTATCAGTGGCAGAGTAAAAAGCCGTCGGTACTTGCTACCCTGATTCCAGTAAGAGTCAGTCAGTCGGTCTTTGTCATGATCTTCCATGGACGATGCTTGAAGTGATCACCGTCAAGTGGCCCTAGTGGGTAGGTGATTCTTCAAAAGACAACCCTTCAGGAAGATGCAAGTAAGCTTATCGTAATCAAAGACGACGACACCTTTCTTTTTGCCATCGACTGTCCTCCTGGCCCATCCCACCCGGACCTCCACGGGTTAATATTCACGTTGGGCTCAAGAAGCCACAAAGAATCCGTTTGCCCACCATGAACTCGAAGAACGACACACGAATGCTTACCTCCTGCTTCTGGGCTTTCTCAAGCATGGATGTCGCCAAACAAAGCCACCATGACAAGCAAGACAGAAGGTAGTGTCCGCAACGTCTTTTGTTAGTACCCACGACCATTACCAGGATAACGACACGGCGTGGAAGGAAGAGCATGTTTTGAAGTCGAGCTCTGCGGTGGAAGCCAAGATGGGAGCAGTACAGAGCATCACACCCAACGACACTGCCCATCAAGAGCAAAGAGAACGACTTAGGGCCACCTCCGTTGACGAAGACTGCCGCAGTCGGCACGTCGTATGAATAGCGGAAGGCATGTCCTTATGTCCATCCTCTCCCACACGACCTTCTGAGTTGCTGTCGATGAAGTCTGGGGACAGTCACGGTCAGTCCTCTCCCATGTGGCTGGTACCGGCTGTCGAGCTTGAAATCTTGGGTGATGTCGGCGGGCGATACTCCGGCAGTGACCGGTCGCAGGTGAGTGATGTCGGAAGCTGTGATGATTGTTGGGAAGGCAAGCTAACGCGTGTAGGGTTCCAGGTTGTTGCGATATGCGTCGGTCGGGCTCGTTCTTTCGCTGGTCGAACAGGGACACGTGTCGGACGAGACAACCGAAAGGGAACCGTTCGGTCAATTGACTGGGAAGAAGGCGATCTGTTGAATTGTATCGTGTCAGCTGCCATCGTCCTCTCATCTTGGGAGTTGTGTTGTGCTTCCTTGCCTCATAACTCATCCTCCTCCTGCTGTCAAAGAAAGTCGTTGCTAACAGTTGTGCAGGAATTCTACCCGTGGACGAGAAGGTTCAAGGCCCCTGGGTGCAATTGGTGAAGGTGGATCACCCGGGACCGAGTGCCAGCCTTGCCCGGCCTCCTTCCATGTCTGCAGGTGGTTGCCTGGAATCACGAATCCGATCCGCGACGAGAAGGAATCCTGGAGACACTCCGAGTTCGGCTGGCAATTGTAGACTGTTAAAGTGCACCTACTCCAGCAAGTGCGGGCAGTACCCTGAAATCCAAGTGGAATGGGTGGCACTGCCTTCAGATTGTGTTTATTTCAACTGGTATTTTACAATGCGGCTCTTTCCCCTTTAACTCGATTGCGTATCTGGGGCTCCCGGCATCCCGAATCTCTGACCACCTAATTGGCCAGAAGGCGGTCTCTGTCTACGTAGACGGCAAGAACAAGGAGGAAACACCAAGCCAAGATTCACACCTGCATCACGAGCAATAACCTTCACATAGCGATTGCTTCAAGTTGAAGCTGTGTCATTACTCCCCTAGCCTCTAAAGTGGATGCCACCAGTGTCACTGCCTTTCCATCCAAACCACGGCACCAGTGAAGGGCACTAGGCCCAGTCACGTCTTCCCGAAGTTTTGCAAAGGAAAGAGGCCCAAATCGTCCAGTTCCCTTCCTGCCCTGTCAATGGAACAAAAATGTCAGACTCGGAATTGCTTGTCTTGATCTGTACACCAGTATGGATAACGAGGTCTCTCCTTCCTCCTCTGAGCTCCAATTTGAGCATCGACATTCCGAGTAGTTCTCTGTCCTGTCGATGATCCGAGTTCCTGCTGCGAGTGCAATCTTGAGTAGCATGGTCCGACATCTCCTTCTTCTCATCTCCTCCTCCCTCCAATATTCCTTTTCATCGGGCAAGCTGGAACACAGTATACGGGAGTTCTTCCTTGTTTATCATTATCCTCATCCTCAGCTCTCCTGGCGGATATCGTGGGCCTTGGTGCAGGCTTCAGGGGGAACATCGCCTCCTTCCTTGGCCAGTCTACATCGTGGCTGCCCTCGACATTGTTTACATCGTGAGGAAGCAACCTCAACGGCACTGATCCTTCACTCCATCTTACCTCTAGGTACCAGACGACGATCGACGGGAGTTAAAAGACCGCCCTCCCTCCGCCATCCAGTCCAACTCGACTCTCCTGTCTCTCAACTCTTGGTAGACTCTTCCTCCGATCATTACAGCATCAACACACAATCCATCCCAGCGACCACCACAGTCTCTTCAATTCATCTTGCTTGATAGCTCGGTTCATCTTCTTAATCCCCCTGCGCTCGCTTGCATCAGAGTCTTTGGTACTTACATCCTCCATCGTTGCCGGCCGCCGCTTTCTTGTCACCAAAGCATCTCTCCAAGCCCGACCCAATCAGCCGTTTGTTACAAGGACCGCATCTCGTTTTGGAGGTAAGTCGACGTTCGACGTAAGCATGCTCTGCCTGCGGGTTCATGGTGGCCTCAGGATGGAAGGTGTTTGCCTGCGTTTCCCGGCCAATCACTCCGGTCTTCCGCCGAAGTCTCGGTCCCCCTCCGTCCCTTTTAACTGAAGCTTTGCCCTCTTCTCCTCCTCCCCTTTTCCTCCTCCCACACACAAACCCCCACTTGATCACAAAAATCAAAACTCTCACGGGTTACCACCAAATATCACTTGAATTGGTTCTCTATCATCTTCACAGATATCCATTGAGCTCCATTGAGTATCAAGCACCTCTTCTTTGCATCTTTTAAAGCATCCCCACCATCACATCACATCTCATCTTCAGCGACGCGTCGACAAGCAGTCAATCAAGGCACAATGGTTCGTGACAACTTCCCCTCCATCCCTCAGTCTCTTCCTCATCACATCGCGCCCTTTGAATCATCTTCACCTGTCCAATTGCCCTCAATTGTTCTCTCGGGATGTTCAAGTGATTCAAGCGCGTCACCTTACCCCATTCCTCTGGTCGTGTTTTGCTCAGTGAGAGTGCGCCGAAGCAATGGTCACTTGTCTCCTGAGCATCCTTCCCACCTGTCAAGCACATTCATCACTTGCTTTGAAGTCATCAGTGCCTTCAGGATGGATACTCGGCGAGTGTCCAGCTCATATCCCAAGGGCTTGCGGTCGCGCGACCAATGCGGGGTTGGCCTTCTCTGCGCTCACCTTCTACACTCGCCGTTTCTACTTCTTTGGCGTGATTTTGTGGAATCCAGAGCATGGAACTAACAGTGGCATACCCAGACCAACGTTCTATCAAAGATGTCCGCCCATTATCGCACCAATCCGGCTGTCGTCACCGACACCGGCAACAATCGCCAGGGCAACTATCAAGGCTACCTCACGACCCAAGTTGGCAGTGCTCAGCATGACGGCTCTGCCACCCATGGTCATCAGGCCAACCATGGCGCTGACAACATGAACGCTGTTATGAGTCAGTTCAGCAGCCTTGCCTTGCCTCCTGGTCCTGGCAACTCAGCCGTTCCGCAGAACCAGGCTGGTCACCAATACTACATGCAGGACCAGCAAGTTGCCTACCAGACCTACCCGATGCCCATGCACGTCGGCGTGCCCCCCGAGGCGGCCTACCAGATTGGCGTTGCCGGACAGTATCCTGTTCAGGCCGGATATGCTCCCCTGCCTATTCCTTACCATTCTGTGCCTTACACGCCTGGCCGTGTCGCCTCGTACGGTGAGCGCAGCAGCGAGGCTCCTGGGCTCGAGAACCGTAGGGGCTCGTACTCCACCAACGAGTCCACCCCTGCTACCCCTTTCTTTGGCACTTTCTCGGACCGTGGTGGTAATGGCCGGGTTGCTGTGATCCGCTCCAGCTTCAACACTCCTTCCCCGGAGCAGGTTATTGCATCTGGCGGCGTTGCCAAGTCCGCTCCTGTTGTCGACGAGGAGCTGCTGGCCCTGCTTAAGGAGAACCCTCCCATCCCTGACGCGGTTCCTGCCGTGTTCACCCCGCCCACTCACACCAAGTCCATCGAGCAGTGCTTGGAGAACCGCATCCAGGGCAATCGCAACGTCTACATCCGTGGCCTTCATCCCACCACTGACGATGAGTTGCTGCTTCGTTATGCTTCCCGCTTCGGCAAGGTTGAGCAGAGCAAGGCGATCATCGACACGTCCACTGGAGCTTGCAAAGGGTATGTTGTGTCCCATCGTCCGATCGTTCAGTTTTTCATCCAGGTACTGACCAAACCATTAGCTTCGGCTTTGCCAAGTTTGCCAACGTTCGTGATTCGGAGAAGTGCATCCGTGGCTTCTACCACCTGGGCTATGAGGTTGGCTTTGCTCGCGAGAGCTTTAACGCCCGTCTCAAGGCAGAGGGAGATGAGAGCTCCACCAACCTTTATCTGTCCAACCTGCCCAAGCGTCTGACTGAGGCGGTGAGTAACTCCTTTGGATTGCTTCGTCGTGCGTTCATACAGAATCTAACATCGTTTCAGGAGCTGAATGCTATCTTTGTTGGCTATCACATTGTCTCCAGCAAGATTCTCAGAGATAGCATGGGTAACAGCCGCGGTGTCGGTTTTGCTCGGTAAGTCCCATCCTTTGTTGAGGCTGTTCGTTTATCCAAGGAGATCTTCTAACATGCAATGCAGTTTCGAGACCCGTGATGAGTGCGAGGATGTCATCAAGAAATTCCACGGCGCCCCGATTGGAGAGGAGGGCATGCTGATGCAGGTTCGCTACGCCGACACTCCGGCGCAGAAGGAACTCAAGCGCATCACGGCTGAGCGCCGCCAGTTCCGCACCAACGAGTACAACATTGGCGCCTACGGAACTGCAGATGTCGGCATTCATCCCAGCATTTACAACCACCAGGCCCCGTGGAACCGTCGCATTAGCGCCGGCCACTCATCCGATACGTGAGTCACCCTTCACCTCGAACGTTCAATGAGAGACTAACCTGACCAACTCTGGACACAGTTCGTTTGCTTCCGGCCCCCGTATCCGCATCAACGTCAACAGCGACGGTGGAATGGATTCTACCATGTCTCAGGCTGGAAGCCATGCGGTCAGGTACAGCTCCACCAGCAGCATCCCGAAAGCATCCTCCTGCACTATCTCCCTGGGAGCTCAGGCGTCACTCTCAAGCGAGAACCGCGGCACGCGTGTTTTTGGAAGCTGGAAGATGAATTCGGTTCGCCGTGACAACTAACCGTCTTCTCTGCAGGCCGGGTAAGCTGACCACCGGCGCATCGTCTTCGGATGACGGATCAGCGGACGAGGGCGTCACGATTGTCGAATCCGGTACGGTTGCGAACGGCAGCACTCAGTCGTCGCCCACCATCAAGAAGGAGAAGCCGTAGTTGGCTACGAGGGCTTTGCCTCGATATTCCTGTCTTTGATCTGGCTTCCCTTTGTTCGAGTATACGATACGACTGATGTTTCTTGGAGGGCTCAACAGCTCGGCATCGCTAATCTGTGGCCATCATTATTTTGCTTCTGACGAGAAGTCTGAGCACATAATTGATACGGGAGATGTTTCATCAACTGGCTATGCCAAAGCATATGGCGGATGCTCAATTACTAACCGAAACTTTTTCATGGGATGGGGAATCTTTACAGTTCTGGCACGTGGTAATAATAACTGGGAGGTTGGAGGATTACTAGAAATAACCAGGTTTTCTTGTACGGTTATTGATATTCAGTTCTCTGGGACTTTGTACTTCTAATAAGGGAAGCCAAGCAGACAGTATCAATCCAATGCAAAATCGTCATTGTTGCAAAATGAGGAAGATGGACCACTACTTTGTGACAACTAACCAGTACATGCCATCCTGTCAAGTTCGTCATGGTGCCCAATATGAGAACGATGATGTTGAGGACAGCGAACTTGGGAGCAGACAGTCGAGAACCAAGTTACAACATTAATATTCAGTAACCTGGTCTTCATATGGTAGCCACAGGCAAAGAGACAAGACTGTGCCTACGGACTTGATCAAGTTCTTTTTCGATATCGCGATTTTATGATGAATGTCATCTGCCCACATTGGGAGTTTCGCTATGGACTATCTTTCAGGGGTCAACAACCCACGTGCAAAGATTCATGTTTTTTTCTTTCCAGTGATTGACGCTCAGTTTCAATTGATAATCCCAATGGTGCTGGGAGCAACTGGTCGTGGGAAATGGTCGACTGACTGCTGGACCGTTCTTTCCGCGATTGCTTCAAACCACCCAACGCACCTTCCAATGTTTTCAACAGTAAAATGGCTGACACGAACCCAGAGCTCCCACAAATTGCAAATGGGAAGCAAATTCTTTACCATCGATGCATTTTTCGATGACCGGTTTTCCCTCGTAGTTGCAGATTACCTGTGATTTGAGAAACCAGACAAACTCATCATCTGGAACCATACAACAGATGGAGCCCCAGGTTCCCTTTGAAGATTATGCCAGGCCTCGCCCTTTGCGTACCTATTCCCACAAAGCGAGGACTGCATCGCCCACTGTGCTTCCGTTGTTAAGGACCAGAGAGTTACCGGCGAGCCTTGCTAGGAAGCATCAACGTGAACCCGAGTCCCAGAACAAAAACTCCCAGGACAATGGTGTAATCCCTGAAGAAGAGACCATTGCTTACCAAGCTGAGTACGACTTCGAGGATGCGCATGAGCTAGAATTTGGTATGTCCTCCTACATCTAGCGGTCCTGACTCGGAAAAGATCCAGATTACTAACCATAAATTGTACTGGTACCAGAGCCACAATATGCCTCGGATACTTCCCAAAGCCCGGACGACTATGCAACGGAAGAGGATGCCAGCTTGGAGTATAGCACCGACGAAGATGACAACGAGCGAAAACCCCCAGAAGAATCCAACTCCACTCCTCCTTCATCGGTGAAGTCCAACAGTAGCGCCAAGTATATCTCCAAGTCTGTCACAGATCAGTCGAACCGCCTAAGACGCCGCCCATTCTTGCTCTTCGACAAGCTACCGCCGCGCGGGTTCAAGAGGCTGAAGCCCAAAGCCGAAGACAGCACCACATCAATCTTGTCCGCCAAGTACAAGCTCGGCGATGGGTTCTCCAAAGACGAAGCAAAACCAAACGGATTGGTTCAACTGGGCTTGCGTCCGACGGCCAAGAGGAAAGCACCACATGTTGAATCGAAGGTTGGCGCTTTGGATTTGACACAGTCCAGTTTCACAAGGTCTCCCAAGAAAGATTCCACCGTGGATCAGAAAAGGAAGACGATGACGAAGAAGAGGGCCTACGATAACTCTTTTCTTCCTGACCCCAGACGAGCCGAACGTCAGAGGAAGAGACACAAACTACTGAAGAAGAAGGATAACCCCCTGGAGGACAAAGAAATGCTACCGCCTACAACCGCATTGACTCCAAAGATTATCCTGACCAGCGCTATCTTGAGCGAGTACGCAAATTTGGCAGATGGACCACAGCAGGCCGCTGCTGTTGCAACCTCAGAACGGAAACAAAAGCAGACACAAAATGGAGGAGAGGATGCTTTGGAAGAAGAAACTGATATGCCTCCAGTAGACAACGAGGAAGGCAATATTGATCCCGAGGAGTCTATTGCTCGAGAACCATCTGTTGAGCTGGGCGAGTCTCCGGCAAGAAAGGAGGTTCCTGCACACTCTGCTTCCAATCATCAACAGAAACACCGCCAACAGCAAAAGACTACCGAAGAGCAACAAGAAGATCCAGTTGAAGTGGTTAGCGAAGAGCCTGTTGAGAGACCTGTCCAAGAGCTTGCTGTCAAAGAGCTTGATGTCAAAGAGCCCGGTGAAGAGCCCGTTGAACATCCTCTTGAAAACCCTTCTGAAAAGCCTGTCAAAAAGCTTGTAGAAGAGCAAGCACAACCGGCCAACCATGTCCAAGCAGGAGAAACCCATCCAAAGCCAGTCACCATCAAAGAGAGTGCCAGTGCCGATGCCAAATCCAAGTCTATGTCAGAGTCGGAACATGGAACTGAGAAGAATCCGACTCATACAACAACAGAGCTTCCCAAACTTGATAACAACAGCCTCAGCAGGGATCAACACCACCATCAGAGGAGCCATCAAGAACAAAATCAAGATCAAGATGCGCCACCGTGTGAAGAGACTTCCCCAGGTTCAGGCTGGGAGACGTACATCTCGGAGACTGACATTCACACTCCCACTCCTCCGAGGCCTTTGAATTCGAGAGCCAAATCAGCTGTGCCTTCTTCCGCTTCTCGGGGACCGGGGAATCCGGGGCTTAGGAGGTCGAACTCTGCGGTCTAGTAAGATGATAGGGGACGGGAAATGAGCGTGGCTTTTGTACTTGTATTGAAGATATTGTTTGATTTCGGTGAAGGGTAATGATGAATGATGATCGGGTTGTGGGATGTAGTTGTTCGTCGTGAAGTTCTAATGGCGATGTCAAAGACGTGAACGTATCAGGAGCAGACATGTATCAGGAAGGAGCTGTGTCAACATACCAGTGCCATTGAGTTGAGTAGAGGGGTTCTTCAATGTTTTAATGTAAATAGTCATCAGTTTGTTTCAACGACATGGTAATTACCGACGTCGAGCTTAACTCCCTAGTCAACTAATTCCGTACAACCATGTCAGGTCTTTGATCATTCTCATTTCTATTCATCTGATTTGTCTTGATGATGGCCAGGTCATTCAATTACCAAAACTCGCAATGTCGATCTAAACTTTTTTTCGACGACGTATTTCCGCAAATAGCAATGCCACATAATGACCCCCGCCCGCCCTTTGTCCCATATCATATAAAACGCCGATTGCACCTAGATTATACCCGGAAAGATGTGACACAAGACAGCAGGAAGTGAAGAGAGACGACAGACAGGAAGCGAAAGACAAGTGAACTCAAGTCGCTCACTTAGGTCCCTTGCCCTTGGCCTCCGTCTCACCCAACTCCCTGATAAACACCTTCGTCCTCCCTTCGCTGTTGAAATCCTCCATATCCGTCTCAAACCCGCGACACACGCCAATGGCAAGATACTTGCCGTTATTCGAGAAGGCCAGCGCCGCGACGCTGTCGGGGAACTTCTGATACTGTCTCATCCTGCGCTTGGCCTCGGCGTCCCACAGCGCCACGGTGCCGTCGCCGCCGCCCGAAGCAAACGTGCCGTACACGGGGTGGAACGTCAGCGCGTTGACGGGGTAGACCACGTCGCCGCCGCCCTCCTCCTCGGGCGCCGTCTGCCGGTGGCACTTGAAGGCGTACTTGCGCGCCTGCGACTCGGCCGTGTCCTCGAACCACTCGACCGCGACGCGGCCCTCGATCGAGCTGGTGGCGTAGCCGGCGTCGTTGGGCATGCAGGCCACGGCGCGCGTGAGGAACTTGAGCGAGGACTCGCGCTGTTGCCAGGGGGTGATGGTCGCCGAGGCGGGGTCGGCCGACGAGAGCGCCGAGGCGAGCGTGGGAAGGTCGTAGATGTGTACTAGTCGCGCGGTCATAGCAACGACTACTTTGGAGGGGCTGGCGGCCAGGGCGTGCGGTTTGCCCGGGAGCGAGATGGTGATTGGGGTCGAGTTCGGCGCGGAGGTGTTGTGGACGTGGAGAGTGTGGTCCCAGGAGGCGGAGATGAGCATAGCTATGAGAGAAGGATGGGGAGTTAGTCGATGAAAGCGCAGTCTCAGATGTCTGTCGAGTATAGTGCGTGGCCTTGTGGTTGGACTGTAATGAATCGGACTTACAGTGCTGGGGGCTGTAGACGACGCATCGGACGGGTTTCTCATGTGTGCTCAGCACGGTCTGCTCTCCTGTGGCAAGGTCGATTCTGTTTGATTCAAATTAGCATCCACAGAGGTCTGTGGCATGATGCGGGACGTCCATAGTTGGGTAAGCTATGTATGCAACGAACCTCTTAACTGAGCAGTCCAGACCCGCCGTGTAGGCCTCGTTTCCGTTCGCGCCAAAGCAGACATCAAGGACGGGAGCACGGTGCTCGAACTTGTTAAGTAGGGTGGCATCTTCGGTTCCTTCGGCGATCTCGTAAAGGTAGACGTTCCTATCCCATGAAGAGACGAGCAGACGGTTGGTGTTATCGGGGGCGAAGACCACAGCCGAGATAACGTCACTGGGCGGCTGCGAAACTTCGAATTGCGTTGCTAGAAGTGACGTGATGTTAGCCACGAAGGACATATATGAGTAGTAGCTTCGAAGAGATATTCTGAGCTTACAAGGAGCCATTGTGATTGATGTGGTGTGTGGTGTGTGGATTGAAGCCGATGTGGTGTTGACGCAACTTCGAAGCTGTTGGCAATCGGGACGACGATATGGGGAATTGGTAGAGGGGAGCTTGACCGGGAGTGCGACTCCAGCGACGTCGACCTTGTCCAAGTAAACAAAGTTCTGCCACGAGTCACCGCCTGATTCAAGGTCCCTTCCCGAGCTGGGTCGGGAAGCTGATTGGAAGTTGACGGGTGGAGTGGGTTGCAGATGCCGGGTTAAGCACCAGACCCCTGTCCATCTTGCCGCAGATCCACAAGGCGTTCTAGAATTTGGTGGAGGGGTGGGCGCCGTTCCGTCATCTCAATAAGACCCGACCCGACAATTTTGGTGGGGTTTCATTGCTGAAAGCATTCCCGTCTCTCGAACAGCTTCTCCCTCGAACATCCAAACTTTGCGCCTTTCATACCCACGAGAACCAACAAGAGCGCCACGCCATATTGCCCCAGAACCTCGAAGCAGCAAATCACAATGCCGTTTGGACAGTTAGTACTCGGCAGTCCCGGTGCAGGAAAGAGCACATACTGCGATGGCAGTAAGTTTGCGCCCCAGCTTCCTTCTTTGTGGGAGTACTTGCACGGGTGCTAACATATCCTCCCCACGGCAAGTGCAACAGTTTATGGGCGCTATCGGGCGACAATGTTCGGTAATCAACCTCGACCCTGCGAACGACCACACCAACTACCCGTGCGCGCTCGACATTCGCGACCTTGTCACTTTGGAGGAGATCATGGCGGACGACAAATTGGGTCCCAATGGCGGTATTCTGTACGCACTTGAAGAGTTGGAAAACAACATGGAATGGCTCGAGAACGGCCTTAAAGAGCTGGGAGAAGACTATGTGCTTTTCGACTGTCCCGGTCAGGTTGAGCTCTACACCCACCACAACTCCTTGCGCAACATCTTTTACCGGTTACAGAAGCTGGGCTACAGGGTACGCCGCTATCCTCCTCCCTCCGAATCGCAGTCCTTCTCGCTAACTTGCTTGTAGCTGGTAGTTGTCCACCTTTCCGACTGTTTCTGCCTCACACAACCATCGCTCTTCATCTCCAACGTCCTCCTCTCTTTGCGCGCCATGTTGCAGATGGACCTTCCACACATCAACGTCCTGACCAAAATCGATAAAATCTCGTCGTACGACCCTCTTCCGTTCAACCTCGACTATTATACCGAAGTACAAGACCTACGGTACCTCATGCCGTCACTTGACGCGGAGTCGCCTGCCCTCAAGAAAGGGAAGTTCACCAAGCTTAACGAGGCCGTTGCGAATATGGTCGAACAGTTCGGCCTCGTCAGCTTCGAGGTGCTGGCAGTCGAGAACAAGAAGAGCATGATGCATCTATTGCGCGTGATTGATCGAGCAAGTGGGTACGTCTTTGGCGGCGCTGAGGGTACGAACGATACCGTCTGGCAGGTTGCCATGCGGAACGAGTCATCATTGCCCGATGCCCTTGATATCCAAGAGAGGTGGATCGATAACAAAGAGGAGTACGACGAAATGGAGCGGAAGGAGGAGGAAGAACAGGAGAAACTTCGGGCAGAGCAGGCTCGGGCCGCTGAAGAAGCAGGTCTCGGTACCGGCTCGATCCCTGGCGTGGTGCCACAGATAACCGCTGGCTCGGGTATTCGGGTAACGCGTAAGCAGAAGACATGATGATTGAATAGCATAGCTGTTCATCCATCGGAGACCTCGCCCTCGTCCATCTCTGCGTCATCATGGTCATCGTTGACCAAGGCCAGATTGCGAGCTGAATCTTTGCCGCCGCGGAAGAGAGCATTGAGGGCGTCTGATGATGATGCCTTTCCGGCCATCTCGTCCTTTGCCGCAAGGACAAGAAGCTTGGCACGGCGGATGGCTTCTTCTTCGACTTTGCGGATGGTGCCGCTTACTCGGACGACACGGAAGATGCATGGCCTGCCGTCCTTGACTGGGAGGCGGTCCATAAAAGTCAAGGCGGCCCAAACAAGCCTGTAATGGGCTCGTGAGATACGCAGAATGAAGGTTGAGGTCGCAGTAGAAAGGTACTTGACTATTAAACCAAGTTAGCCTAGCGGCCACTTTCATCAAGTGTAAGTTTTTGGGTGCTAGTGCTGTGTTTACCTTGTAGGCTGCGCTCGACTGAGCCTGAACCGCAGTCCCCAAATAACGCATTAACCTGACTGCGAATGCCCTTCAGGATGGTTTGGGGCCTGAGTTCTCCGACGGTGGGCTGGTTATAAAGTAGCAGATCGGGTACGGAGCCCTTTTGTCCAGGGGGGAGGTCTGTGTAGACAATGTTGACTAAAAGATAGCGATCCTTAAGGCGAACCATTGTTGTGGAAGTTTTCCAATCGGTGTCGTTATTCAAAAAATCGAAAGAGTTTGTCGAGAAACCCGGTATGAATCCAACTAGAGATGTCTTGGTTCGGTGCTGTCGTACACTTAAAAGAAGTCGCGGGGATGCTGTCACTGATGTTCATGAAGTGAAATGGAAGTGAAATGCGATTGGAATCAAACTGCCCAAGAGACACTGAAAGTTACAAATTGTTTGCCGCCGGCAACAACAATCAAGCTCTCAGCGATCCACTGCCTGCAGCGCTCCACTTCCCCACATGTTTTAGCTAATCATCCCCTGTCGACATGGATGCTTATCTTATCAGCTACAATACCAAGGAACATCAACACCATGACACCATCACGATACTCCCTTCTCTGCAGACTTCATGAACAATCGGTACAAACGGGGTGATTCTTTTGGACTCAGTTTCTAACGCTATCATGTGTGCCACATACCCAATAATGTCTTCAGAAACTCCTCCAGCAGCGCTCAAAGCAGCCATCCTTATCGTCTCAACCACAGCAGCTCAAGACCCCGCAACGGACTCGGCCGACGTCACCCTCCGCCAGGTCTTCGAAGAACAACAATCCCAATGGGAGGTCCACGAATCTAAAATCGTCCCCGACGATGTCGTGCAAATCCAAAAACAGATTATGCTCTGGACGGACAAAAGCACTGATGACATCAACCTCATCGTGACCACAGGCGGCACCGGCTTCGCCGTGTCCGACCAGACCCCCGAGGCCGTCTCCGCTCTCCTACACAAGGAAGCTCCCGGCCTGGTCCACGGCATGCTGGCGGCTTCGCTGCAAGTTACCCCCTTTGCCATGATGTCGCGGCCCGTGGCTGGCGTCAGGAACGGTACTGTCATTATTACGCTGCCGGGGTCTCCTAAGGGAGCGAAAGAGAATCTGCAGGCTGTGATCAAGATGTTGCCGCATGCTTGTTTGCAGGCTGCTGGTGCTAACTCTAGAGCTTTGCATAAGGGGGGAGTTAAGAGGTTGGAGAAGGAGGCGGGAGTTGAAGGAGGTGGTGGTCATGGTCATGGACATGGACACGGACATAAACATCACAACCACGGCGGACACGGAGGAGGGCGGGGAGGAGGAGGTTGCGGTGCCCATGGCCACGGCCACAACCACAATCACGGTCACAGTCACGGCCACGGCCACGTCTCTCTAGTCCGGCACACCACCCCCTCCGAAAACACCAAATCCAACGATCCCAGCCTCGGCCCCAGCCGCCGCCACCGCGAGTCTCCCTACCCGATGCTCTCCGTCTCCGAAGCGCTCGACCAAATAGCGCAACACACGCCAGCCCCGCAAATCGTCACCTCCAAAGTCGACAGCTCGCTCGTCGGCGCCGTTCTGGCGCAGGACGTTTCAGCACGCGAAAACGTGCCCGCCTTCCGCGCCAGCATCGTCGACGGCTACGCCGTGGTCGTCCCTTCCGACGGGAACATGCGCGGCGTGTTCCCCGTCGTATCGGTCTCGCACGCCGCTCCTGGAGATGGAGAAAACATGGCGACGCTCAAGGTGGGCGAGATCGCGAGGATCACCACGGGCGCGCCCTTGCCTCCTGGTGCGACGTCGGTTATTATGGTGGAGGATACGGTGTTGGTGTCGACGACGACGTCCAAGACGGAGGATGGGGAGGACGGAGATGGAGATGGAGTGGAGGAGGAGGAGAAGGAGGTGGAGATTCTCGCGGCGGATAAAGTTCATGAAGGCGAGAATGTTAGGGAGGTGGGCAGTGATATTAAGCAGGGGCAACTGATTCTGGGGAAGGGAGATCAGGTGTCTGCTGTGGGTGGTGAGATTGGTTTGCTGGCTGCCGTGGGCGTTGGCGAGGTGCAGGTGTACCGACGTCCTGTTGTGGGCGTTTTGTCTACGGGTGATGAGATTGTGGACCATGATCGTCCGGGAGACTTGCGGCTGGGCGAGGTGCGCGATACGAACCGGCCAACGCTGATTTCGGCGGCGAGAGACTGGGGGTACGAGGTGATTGATCTCGGGGTAGCACGGGACAAGGCTGGGACTTTGGAGGAGACGCTGCGGCAGGCGTTCAGGCAGGTTGATGTGGTGATCACGACGGGCGGAGTGTCCATGGGCGAGCTGGATCTCCTCAAGCCGACGATAGAGCGTTCGTTGGGCGGAACGATTCACTTTGGCCGGGTGGCAATGAAGCCCGGTAAGCCCACCACGTTTGCTACCGTTCCGGTAAAAGATAACGATGGCGATAGGGTTTCCAAGGTGATATTCTCGCTACCAGGTAATCCGGCATCGGCGTTGGTTACGTTTCACTTGTTTGTGCTGCCGTCCCTGCACCAAATGTCGGGCGTTTCACCACCTGGCTTGCCAAAGGTGCCCGTGACACTGGGCCATGATTTCTCGCTGGATAGATCTAGACCCGAGTATCACCGGGCCATTGTCTCCGTGAACAGGGACGGAGTGCTCACCGCGGTCAGCACAGGAGGACAGAGAAGCTCGCGGGTAGGAAGTATGAAAGGGGCAAACGCGCTTCTCTGCATGCCTAGCGGTCCAGAGCCATTGCGGAAGGGTGCCAAGGTGGAAGCATTGCTTATGGGCGGTTTACGAACTGATGTGTAAATGATAGTAGAAGATGACATAGATAACAGACAAAGGGTCACAGCCCCAGGCAGATGAACATGTTAATGAACTTCATAACGATACTGACCTCTTTTTCATATTTGTACAAAAACAATTTGAAAGCTTCTACCCCCCCGGTTTCTGTTCATGTGCGATGATGCCGACCGCGCCCTAATCGTTTAACCATCCCAATGCCTCTTCCAATAAACGCCGGTGACAATGTGACCTTGAACATAGACTTAGACACGCCCGCTAGCTAGCGCCAAAAAGCCTGTTGATTGCTAGCAGCCCGAAGAAGTTGTGTGTGCATACCAAAATGCAAGAGAGAAAGAAAGCAAGGGGAGCCTCTTCTCCTTTCTAATCCATCTCTACTGTGCGCCGAAATCGGGGGCCTTGCCGGAAACAAGCAGGCCGACAATGAGGCCGAAAAGACCCAAGACGGAGCTGAAGATTTCGATAACCAGGATCTTGACGAAGCTGTTATAGACAATGACACGTTAGTAACATGACTTGACGACCTCTTTATCCGGTTCGCGACAACAAACTTACAGCGTAGGGTCAGCAGCATCCGCCAACGCAGCACCACTGCCATTGATACCAACGGCAACACCGCACACCAGGTTGCACATGCCAACAGTCAGGCCGGCCCAGAACAGCGCAAAGCCCGTATAATAGCTGTCACCCGAGTAATATTGTTCGCCAGTGACGGGTTGGAGCTTGGCGGAGAACACGATGGCCATGATGACGCCGTAGATGGCGACGACCTCGCAGAAGATGATGGAGATTAGGTTCTTCGTCCGGATTCGTGGCGCCTTGACACCTCCACCGAGAATGGAAGAGCCGGTGATGAAGATGCCCCTGTTTGTTTGATCAACCCGGTGGTTAGCCCAACTCTTATCTACTAGTCGTAACTGACGCCGTGCGCCGCTGGGGGATGGATGTAGCCTTTTTCTCCAAACGTACCATGCCGCGCCCACCACGGAAAGACCTATGCAAAGCGCAATACCCAGATCCGCCCAGGCGTATGGTGATACCGATTCGAGGAAAGCTCCGACCTATTCAGATTCCATGGGTGTCAGAAGATGACGTCGAGTGGGTAATGTTGGGACTCGGGAGGTTCGTGAAGCCTACATTGAACGCCTCGCCGCTACCGGTAAAGAGCATGTCTGCAACAATTCGTTAGCCATAATATCATGGAAAAGATACAGGCGCATAGCCTTGTTCAGTGCTGAACTGGTTGGTTAAGGATGCAGCCATTCCCAAGATGCCATATACTCACAAGCTCCAATGACGGCCAGAGACGTCCCTATGCCGCCGGCACCGTACGTCAAGCTCATGTTTGCGGGTGTGTAGTATTTGTCGAGCAATGTAGAGCGCTGAGAGTTCGATGGAATCTGACTGAATCCGGTGCGACCTTCTTGGAACCAGCCGTCGTCGATGTCGTCGTTGTTATCGTCGTTTAGGTGCTAGATGTTCATGGGTGGATGGTGGATTTATGGGCCGTCCAACAACGCGCCAATTCGCTACGTACCTGTACCTTCCCACCACTTTCATCCCAGGCACTGCGGTCCAGTGACGGCGGCCTACCAGAGTGTGCCTGCCAGCCACCCGTGCCACCGCGACAGCGCTATAACTTCAGGCCACACGTGACCTGGGACTGATGACGCTGCCTACGTCTTCTGCTGACTCAGCCATTGTCCCCTTCCTCTCTTTCCCCCAGACTATTTAAGCAACCTTCACCTTTTCACCAACAAACATCGATTTATCATCGCCGTCGCCGCCCCGAACGTCGCCGTGCATCTCAAGTAAATCGAATTAGAAGGACAAAATGGCGGCCAACGGGAACGCAAACTACTACGATTTGTATCGCCATGGCAGGTACATATTGCCAGTCTCACCGTGGCCTCTTGCAGGGCCCTTTGGGGCGCTGACTACGCCCTCGGATTATAGAGGACATTCTGTATGCTAACCCTTTCCAGTCTTGGGACGACCCTGACCGATGCACTCGACGACCTCATTGGGGCGGAACGCATTGATCCTCAACTCGCGATGAAGGTCCTCATGCAGTTCGATCGAGTAATTACCGAGGCTCTCAATGAGAAAGTCAAGGCGCGTTTGACCTTCAAGGTGAATATCTTACTTTTCTGGATCTTACATGACCCACGCATATTCTCATTTGTTCCAACTATCATACCGAAAGACATCACTTGTCAGCACCGCATGTGCACTTTGGACAGAAATACAGAACCAATACATCTAATACATACCCTCTGTTCCCTTGTGCTCAAGCACCTCATTACACTGTGTTACGAGAAAGCTAGATGGCTAACTGTTGCTGGCATCTTGCCGGCGAGTAACATACAGGGATCGCTTGATACCTATCGCTTCTGCGACGAAGTCTGGACTTTCCTCATCAAGAATGTCACCTTCAAGATGGATGGCGGTCAGTCAGTGGTTACGGCAGACAAGGTCAAGATCGTGAGCTGCAGCGCAAAGCGCAGTGACGAAAAGTAGGACGGAGGCGATCGAAAACGGGTCCGTACCGGTTCACGCCTCGTCAAACAGGAACCTTACTTGGAAAAGGAACCCTACCTCTACGACTGAGAGGGTGGCACTTTCGATTATCCCGCTAAGAAGGAGCACCGAGGATGCGACAATCACCGCACAGCACGCAGTGTTACCACGATCCTTCGAAGCGGGCGAGCTCCTCAAGAGTGGGCGAAAAGGAAACGTCCAAACGATAAGATCGGCGGCTTTGCGGGATGCACTTAGCTTACGCTGGAACGGTTGCTTTATGAGTTTTGCTTCAGGCTTTCATTATGATTTGGCTTCATCACACATCAGACAGGAGCTGGCGTTGGGTTCGGGAATGCAGCAGACATCATCGGATCGCATACGAACGGCGTTTTTTTCTTGCGAAATTTGGGCTTCAGGAAATCCCGAGGAACGATCAAAGGGGACAGGTTTTCAGTTTGACACACAAGATATCCCATTCCGGTTTCTATAAATCTTGATAGTTTATGGGCTCACGCCTGCATCTAATGGCTTTCGTTCTGCTCTTGGGGATACCAGGCAACCGCTAAAATCAAGGTGCACAAAATAATGTGATAAACAATGAGCAATGAACTTGTGTTCACTGCTTGATAATGACATGAACATGATCCTCACCATGAGCTATGATTTTCTTGTGTAGCAGGAGTCATTCCAATGTCATCACAAGGCTGCCACCCACGCTGCTTCCCAAAAAGGGGGCGCATGTTACCACCGTTAACCCTGACCAATCATTAGGCTACAGAATATTGGACCCGTAAGCTAAACACGGCCAACCTCGTCTGCGCTTGGTCAAGCTCCTGAAACCTGCATCAACCATCCATCAGCCCAGAGCCGGCAAACCGGATTCAAAAAACGCGCGTCACAAGTTTACGAAACAACAGAGATCCGGGGAACCCGCCCGGCAGAATCCACTTCTTCCGGTTCCCGTCCCCCGTTCGCCCCGCCGCATTCGGCTTTTGCCTTGTTTCGGTCAAAAACTCCCGTCCTACTCGCAACAATGCCACGCCGCAGCGCCCGCCTCAACCCCGCCGGCGCCAGTGCAACCGACTCATTATCATCCTCAATCTCAACATCAACAGACTTATCTCCATCATCGTCGGCAGGACTTGCTACATCGACATCGACGGAACAACAACCAAACCCGGCTGTGAAAAGGAGGGGAAGACCACCTGCGGCTAAGAAGATGGATTCCGCTCAGCGAGTGCAAGCGGATGAGGACGAACGCCG
Organism: Neurospora sp. CHS-2018a; assembly: GCA_009802275.1. Classification (NCBI taxonomy): domain Eukaryota; kingdom Fungi; phylum Ascomycota; class Sordariomycetes; order Sordariales; family Sordariaceae; genus Neurospora; species Neurospora sp. CHS-2018a. The sequence goes on from RAKG01000080.1 coordinate 126,425, forward strand.
GCCGTTGTTGGATGGCGGTCGTGCCCAAGTTGCTGATGCGGATTCTGCCGCTGAACCCATAAAGACGACTTGGGCAGGCCGGAATCAGTGGGTTGTGCTTGCCATGGCTAGTGGAGCGTGTGCTGCGTTTAATGGAGCTTTTGCGAAGCTGTAAGTTTACTATGTATTGAGATTGTGGTTGTGGCTGTGGTTGTGGTTGTGGTTGATCATAGTCTGCAGTGGTGACTTCAAGAGGCTAATAGTGTTGAATGTTTAGGACTACTACGGAACTTACATCGACCTTCTCCGAGGCGATTGCTAGGTTGTTGCATCTTTCAGAGGAAGAGAAGATGATTGAGGTTATTGTGAGAGGTGTAAGTGCCGTTCAACACTTTTATGTCTTGCTGCTGGAGTGAGACCATGAACTTATCTGATATTGTTTTGGATGATAGATCTTCTTTGGACTCAACCTGGTCTTCAACGGCGTAGTAAGTCAACTCCCTCCTCACACATTCGCCTTTTGTTCATCCCAACCTTACTCACATTTCCCCCCTCTCACAGATGTGGACCCTCTTCACCCAAGCCCTCGCGCGCGGTCATTCCACAACGCAGGTGTCCATCATGAACACCTCGTCCAACTTCGTCATCACCGCCATGCTCGGTTTTGTTATCTTCTCTGAGGCGTTACCACCCATGTGGTGGGTGGGCGCCGCTATGCTGGTTGCGGGTAACGTAATCATCGGACGGAAAGATGAGAGCGAAGGTGGGAGTAGTGACACGAAACACGGGGGTGGAGATGGACATGGTACTGGCAGTGGCAGTGGCAACAATGATGCTGCTTCCGTGGGCGGCTCGGCGGAAGGTTTGGCTGAGGATGGGTTGGGGACATATAGGCGTGTGGTTCAGGCTGAAGGGTCGGGGAGTCGGGGAAGACAAGGCGATGGAATACCGGCGGTGGATGATGCGGAGAAGGAGGAAAGTGATGAGGATGTCACGGCACTTAGTGGTGGAGCAACTGGTAACAGACAGTGAGAGTTGGTGTTTTCTGATAGACCTCTTCATTATATCTTGGTTGGATACGTTTTGAGCGTGGCATTAGGTTGGTGTTATATAAATACTCCTGATATGTTGAATGATACTGTCCTGCTTGCACAACGGTTGGTTTTGAGCACAGTTTAAGAATCAAAGGAAGTTCAACATTCTATAAGTACCATCACTCATGGCCCAGAAAAGCGCACGCTCTTGTCTTGAAGTAAGTAATGTTTTCTATACTTTCATGATGGAAGAGTATGGGAAGTCTGGTGGTGTTCGACACACGCCCCTGGGTCCCGGCCCCGCATAGCGCTAAAACGGAAACCCCACAATGACTTTGCAGGGATCTTGAAAGGCCCCATTCTTTTTCTGTAGCTCCATCCTAGTGCGGGGCAAGATTTTCCACTGTGCGCTGGAGGGGCGGGCCCCAAAAACTTTCACGAGCGCCTTCATCTTTGTGGTTTTGCAACAGCACAAAACAATCACAAACTCGGTTAAGTTGCGTGTGTCGTAACCTCTCCCTTTCAGGGAAACCAACAACACCAGGCCAGTCATGGCTTTCGAAATACCGGGTCTGAACCCGGCGGCCGTCGCCGAGGTTGCTCGCTGTATGTCATCCCATCTCGAAATGTTTTTGTTCTCTCTCGGTTCTCGTGCCTGCGCGCGAATCAGTGGACGGTATTGGGGTGACACCACCGGAGTTGCATTGGTTCGCGAAAGCTAATTGTACCCTTTGCGCCGACCTACATCAGATGCCGTGGAACTGTGGCACGAACACCGGATCCCAATCCTACTCTCGGCCGTTTTTCTATTGGGTCTACTGAGGACGTACCTCCATCTCTATTCGGAACCGAGACAAGAGCTGCTCGTCCTGCCCAAGATCTACGAAACCGACAAGAAGACGAAAGAAATTGCGCTTGTTGAGAAGGAAATCAAGGACAAGAAGACTGGCGCGGAGATCACAAAGAAGGAGAAGACTGCCAATGGTGGTCCAAAGAGGATAAAGGGCGACAAGGTCCGCGCGAAGAAGGGGACGAATGGCAACGACAGCGGTAGCGAAAGCGAAGGGCCGCGGAAGATTCAGGTCCTCGTCTTCTACTCGTCACTCACGGGCAACACGGAACGGTACACCAAGGATTTCGCAAAGGAGCTCGGAGACTTGCTCGTTGGACAATCGGACGCCGAGAGCAAGGCTGAGAGCAACTTTTTGGCCCCCCAGGTGCTCGACCTCGCCGAAATCGACTACGACGAATATTTCATTTCGCCCCCGAAGCCTACTGCGGACGGTCCGGTCGACTACTTCTACCTGCTTATCATTCCCAGCTATAACATCGATTCCATCAACGACACTTTCCTGGCGCATCTGGACGAGACACATCACGACTTCCGCATCGATACATCCCCATTGGCGCCGCTTCTTGGATATTCCGTGTTTGGATATGGTGACAGAGATGGGTGGCCTACGGAGGAAGAGGGTTACTGCGTGCAGGCCAAGCAGGTGGACAAGTGGATGGCCAAGCTTACAGGGCGCAAGCGCGCATTCCCTCTCGGCATGGGCGACTACAAGCGGGACGGTAAGGAGAGACTGTCAGAGTGGCAAAACGGACTGGTGGACGTTCTCAAGATGATTGAGCAAACTGGAAGTCTTGGAGAGGGCGTTCCCGGTTCTGGCGAGCCCATCGAAAGTGACGACGAAGATATCGCGGAGGATGACGGTGAGGTTGTGTACGAGGAGTCCGAGTCTAAGAAGACCCTCGAAGACGTCGAGGATTTGGGACGCATCATCAAACAATCACAGGGAGATGGACAACCCGCGCCGATTGCGATCGACTTCACCGACTTCGGAAAGACCGGAAAGACCGTCCGCGCAAGGAAGACTGCGACCGTTACCGTTAAGGAGATGGTGCCCAAAGGCTCGCCCACTTACACCTCCCTGACCAAGCAAGGTACCTTCCCTTCTTTTTTTTTCCTTTTTCCCTCCCTTCTTCCTCCTCTTCCTTTCCTCTTTTTCCCTTTTCCGTCTTCCTTGTTTCGTTTCCGCCTTTTTTTCCCTCTCTGACCAAGCAAGGCTACGCGATTGTCGGCTCTCACTCCGGCGTCAAGATCTGTCGCTGGACCAAGGTAATACCTATTCCCTTATATTCTCAATTAATCTATTAATTTCGTATAAATTAATAAATTCTACAGTCCGCTTTAAGGGGCCGCGGCTCCTGCTACAAGTACTCCTTCTACGGTAAGTTTCCTCGTCCATTTGACATCTCATCCTCATTGCTCCTTCAACTTCCACTCACCTTTTCCTCACATCTTGTTGAACAAACATCATCTATCTATCATGTACTAACCGTTGCGAATTTGCAGGCATCAACTCTCACCAATGCATAGAAACGACCCCGTCGCTCTCCTGCTCCAACAAGTGCGTATTCTGCTGGCGTCACGGCACCAACCCAGTCGGCACCTCATGGCGCTGGGTCGTCGACCCTCCAGACCTCATCTTCAACGGCGTTAAGGAGAACCACTACAAGAAGATCAAGATGATGCGCGGCGTGCCCGGCGTCCGCGCCGAGCGCTTTCTCGAGGCTATGCGTATCAAACACTGCGCTCTTTCGTTGGTCGGCGAGCCTATTTTCTACCCGTATATCAACGAGTTCCTCGGCATGCTGCACAAGGAGCGCATCTCCTCGTTCCTGGTGTGCAATGCCCAGCATCCGGACCAGCTCGCCGCGCTGACGCACGTTACGCAACTATACGTTAGCATCGACGCTTCTAACAAGGAGTCCCTGCGCCGCATCGACCGGCCCTTGCACCGCGACTTCTGGGAGCGCTTCCAGCGCTGCCTCGACATCCTGCGCGAGCGCCGCTTCCGCCAGCGCACCGTTTTCCGCCTTACGCTCGTCAAGGACTTTAACCTCGAGGACGAGGTCGAAGGGTACGCGGACCTGGTCGAGAAGGGTCTCCCTTGCTTTATAGAGATCAAGGGGGTCACGTACTGTGGGACGTCGACGGCAGGAAGCGCTGGTTTGACTATGGCCAACGTGCCCTTTTATCAGGAGGTGAGCGAGTTTGCTGTCGCGCTCAACAAGGCGCTCAAGAAGAGGGGCCTTAAGTACGGAATCGCGGCGGAACACGCGCACAGTTGCTGCATTTTATTGGCCAGCGAGCGGTTCAACGTCGACGGGAAGTGGCATACGCTTATTGACTATGAGAAGTTCTTCAACTTGCTCGAGGAGAAACCAGATGGCGACTTTACCCCTGAGGACTACATGAGCGCGAACGCCACGCCCGAATTCGCCGCCTGGGGAAAAGGAGGCTTTGATCCGAGAGACGAAAGGTGGAGGCGCCGAAACGGCGCTTCCCCGGCAGTGCCGACCGCCAAGCCAGCCTTAACGCCGCCCGTGCGGCGTTGAACGATGCCATCCGGGCCATAAGGGAGGAGGAGCCTGATACGGATGAGGAGTAGATTGCCGCCATTCAGCGCGTAACACTGGACATCTGCTCGTCCACATCATCGTGGCCCATCCCCGACACGTAGCGACGACCCAGCGAGATGGTGATGGCCGTGACGATGGGGTACTTATAACAACCATCCGCCCTCGGTCCTTACTTACTGGTTGAATGGGATACAATGGGACGTCGAGTTAGGCGTAAGTGCCGGTGATGGTGGTATCGGTACAAGGTCGCACGAAAACGGGTCTTGGAAGGTTCATTTTGCATCTACATCATGATCACGGCGTTGATGTAGTCGGGGATTAGAATGCATAAACGGCAATGTGTGTCTGGAAGTCAAGACACCCCTGGATCTGAAGGCACCCTTCAGTCTCAATATACCACCTTCCTGATGCATGTTGAAAACTGCTATTGTGAGAACCCCATTGTTGCCTTGTACTGCCTGAAAACCTCAAGCAAGTGCAAACACCACCTCGCCCATCACAACCCGCGACCATCACTCCAAATCATCCCACCTTCCTTCTCAACACCACCTTTCACCACCAGACCAGATAGTCGCGACGACAATAAATGCGCAACATAGGGCAGAAATTTGAAGCACTTGTCGGCGGCCTCCCGGCGGCCTCTCCAGAAGGATATAGCGAAGAACGGAATACCCCTTCCCCCGCCTCTCTCGACCCTCAAACTCTCTCCTCTTCAACACACTTCAGTCACATTCTCACATCTGAGATCAACCTCAACACTTACTCTCAGACATCTCTGACTTTCAACTTCAACACCATCCCACAACAGCAGCTTGAGTTTGACTATTCACCCATCGACAACGGCACTCGCCACCGCAGCAAAGCAAACGCACGAACGAGTCGGTTCCCCTCCTCGCATCTCCCCTCCTTACATTTCAACCACTAATATCTTCCTCACAGAGAAGCGTGTCGGAATCTTCTACAGCGCGAGGCAGAACGCGTCGGTTATCCAACCGGCGAGCTTACCTCTCTATTACTCAAGCAGTGAGGTCCGCTCTCCTCCCTTCCCCTCCTTTCCCCGCCCCCCATCTAACTCTTTTTAGCTTGCAAAGTTCGTTCTTCGACCATCCGTTCTCGCGGCGGTACATTATCGCTCGGCTAGTTCACATTGTGAGCTACGGCGCAAGTATATTTGCAGGAAACAACGGCCACGGCCACTGCACCCATCTTTGTCTAAGTTTTAGTTCACGGTCCCGTTTGTCGAGGTATCTATGGACAGCTTAACCAATCTTGAATAGTTGAGGAGACATTGAATGGTTGAGGAGACAGCCACAAAGGTTGGTTTACCTCCCTTCCCTATCATCTATATGTTCCTCTGCTAACGTTTTCACTTTTATTGCATCAGAGACTCGAGTTGAGTGACCTCGATTCGCTCCACGGAGCTCCAGTTACATCAACGAAGGCGACCAGCGACTCGATAAAGACGAGCAAGTCGAGACCGAGGACATTTCACACCTGCGTTGATATCAGGAGAAAAAAGACGTTCCCACCTACACTCGTCCGAAGGCTTTAAGTACATTCAAAGTCCCCGACGGATCTGGAGCTTTCTTGGGTCAACATCTCATCCTGGCTTTTTGGCTTTTTGGCTTTTGGCCTCCATTCTATTAGCCTAATCACGATTCTGCAATGATCATTCGGTTCAATCACTCAGTCATTGAATCTTTCAACCAGTCACTCAAAATGAAGGGAACAACTCGGAGGTGTGGCACATGTAAAAAAGTCAAACCAATACAAGCTTTTGTCGGCAAAAGAGATCCCAGTAGTTACATAGTAACATGCGACACCTCCCGGCGTCCAGTCATGAACGTCTCGACAGCGAAGATGTCAACATTTCATCAGAAGAGTTATTGCAGGCTCAACAGCAGCAGGGAGGCGAATTCGGACCTCTAGCTGTAACTCGGCAAAAGTTCGAAGCCAGACAACGTCAATACAGCAGTCCAACCTCAGCCGGCTTAGATAGGTGGTCTGAACCCAGATCGTCCTATCGTTCGAGTTCCCCGAAGAATATCGTCAGCCAATGTGGCTCCTGACGGTCCAGTCCAAGTCCCACCTCGGCATTCATCACTTCGTCACCAACTACCCCAGTCCCCTCAGCCCATTGAATTTGAACACTATTAACCTCCCCAAGTTCAACCTCGACAAATTGACACTCAATCGACTACCAATACTTACCGGTTCAAAACTTACACTCCACAATTCCAACTAATCAAGGAAAGGGCCACTCGTGCTGGAGAGGATACCCCAAGGTACAAGCTCGGTAGAAGGCATTCACAGGATGACCAAGAGACCGCTGAAGCCCGTCGATACAGAGACCAGATTCAACGTGAACATCGTCATCGAAAACGCAGAAAAGGAGAAAGCATTACACCCACCCCTTTATTGGCAACATTGATTGCCCGGAGACATCCCGGTCTACAAGAGTCTACCCCCAGTCAGCAGGCACAGGCACAGGCACAGCAAGATCCACCTGGCGACGACGGCAAGTTCACTTGCCCGGAATGCCATATTATTCGACTCATCAGGGACCGGAACCTAGCTACGGGCATCTATATAATATGTGAGACCGAAGACGACCGATTTATCTGCCCGAATTGTCATATCTCTCAACATGCTGTACCTTAGTGGCTACCACCCCTCGATGCTATCGAAGAGAATCTCATTGCTAGGGTACACATCTTCGTTAACATTAACACCATCAAAGGTCAGCAGCACATATACAAGGGTCAGTGTATTAACTTCCCTCGAGACATTGGCTATATCTGTCGTCAATTACCTCGGCTACCTTCGGAAATCGATGTCGTCTTCAATACTCCTCAACCGTACGAGGAGCCGATTCTGAGTCAACAGACGGAAAATTCGCATTTGACTGGGATTCCTCAAACAATATCACCCTGGATATGGCGACATCGAGATTAATGAACAACGTCTCATGGCTTTGCCAAAAGACCGCGATGGATCTCCAGGATGTGGTCAGGCCTTCGGCCACTCACACCGCGGCATGATGATGTCGCACGATAGCCAGAGGTGCTCCTTCCCTCTAACGCTCCTTCCGCCTCAAGTCATCAAGGCATAATCATGGCCAGACTAAGCAGGCACGATTGCTCCTTCCGTCTCTAGGGTTTCCATTGTGGTATCAAGATGCCCGCCCACAACTCCAAATCCTCATTTTCTCGCGTTTCTACCTTCGTCGTAGGAGTCTTGTTTTTGTGGTACTACCGCGTTCTCCGAAGTCTTTACGCCGACAATATTGTCGCATATTGTCCCGAGGGCTTTTGTTGCGACACTGCCAGTCCCAGAGTGTTGTTCCGAGAGGTGTCGGTGTATCTAGAAAACTGTTCTCTCCTTGTGAGATACTCTCCGACTCGCGTTGGTGAGTTTTAAAGCCTTTGGCGTTCAGTGCTCTGGATCTCGACTACTTCGAGGGCTCACTCCGTTACGTACATCACCACCATCATCATCCTCAGTTCTGGTGTTGTTCCGAGAGGTGTCGGTGTATCTAGAAAACTGTTCTCTCCTTGTGAGATACTCTCCGACTCGCGTTGGTGAGTTATAAATTGCCTTTGGCGTTCAGTGCTCTGGATCTCGACTACTTCGAGGGCTCACTCCGTTACGTACATCACCACCATCATCATCCTCAGTCACAATGGCTCCTACAACCCGTTACGGTGCTCAGCGTTCGTCCAAGCCAGATTCTACTACTAAGAGATCTACACGGCGCTCACCAAAGACCCCTTCCTGTTAGTTAAACGCTTTCTTACCTACCTTATATTGCTGGTGCGGGAGACTGACTGTTCATAGCATCCGAACCAGCCGCTCTCTCTCAAGATACTAGGGCAAAAGCTGAGAGTCCGGCCCCTCGCAGGAGTGCCAGAAACAAGGATAAGGGGCGCCCCAACTACCCCTACCCAGCTATTGAGGCCCCCGAGACTCCTACCACATCTTTCACTCCTACCCTTTCCGACACTACCCTTTCCGGCACTTCAACAGCCCCAAGCAGCCTGCCACAAGACAGTCCTAGTACAGGAAAGCTCCAGGGAACTCAAGAAATCATTGCCAAGTTTCACAACTGCTTCCCTGACGGCCACGAACGCGAGAATGTCTCCGGCGAAGGCCTGTTGTGCGGCCCACGGGCTGTTAGTCGCAGCGTGGAACTGCAATTCGGCATAACAGCTCCTACTGTCGAGGAACTCCATGCTTACGCCCAGAGTGACGAGATGGCTGATATAGAACGCACATTCACTATGGGTGATGAGAACGCCAGGCCATTAAACAACGACTATAGTATCGACCAATTGGGGTCTATCCTACAACTATGGTGCAAAGACCATCAGCAAGACTTGGTGCTTGGTTGCCGGATGAGTACTGGATTACTCATCCTCATCGACAACGACAATACCACGGCCGCCACAGGCATTGTATGGATCTACAGTTCCAGTGACGGGCGGGCAACGGCGGACGAATACACCGACCACTACGAAGCTCTCCGTAGACCGACAGTCCCAGGCCCCCAAATTGGCAAAACGTCTTCATCTTCATCAAAGAAGAGATGTGAGTTTATGGTAATGAGTCTCCGTGGGCAAACACATTGCTAACATGCTCGCTAATAGCCTTCGCCCCGTCCACTTCTACTGCCGAGAACTCCGCCAAGAAGCAGCGCATTAAAGATGATCCAGGATACGACTCCAGCAATAGCAACAGCAGCGACGAGGACGTCTGCTCCGATGGCGAGTACTTTGATTGGATCGACCTCGTGTACTCCGACGACGACGACGACGACGACGACGATGAATTGCTGTCTGAAGACGAGGAAGATAATGGCGAATCCCCAGTGGCAATAGCACCACCCACAATATGGACGGACGCACAAGGCCTTCTCCGCGTTGGGAACCAACCTCCAAAGTCACACGCTGATCTAATTTGGAGCGCTCCACAAAGCCACGCTCATGCGATAATACGGTCCAGGATTTTGGGAAACCTACGTTTTACGGACCTATTCTTTCCAGGCGAAACTAAAGAACGTCTGCACGGAGTCATGGAAAAACTCGTTTCACACCTAACTTCCACCCTAACAATAGCAGAGGGTAACGACAACTATCGACAGCGGTATTGTGATTATACCGGTCACATCATGCTCTGGACCCCAGGTCCATGCCACTTCTCGATTGAAGCTACATATCCACTTACTATGTCAAGCGGACGCCTTCAGTACCACGCAAACCCGAATGTTGTTACGGTTATGCGCTTTCTCAACTTTCTTAAACGCGATCATCCAGTCCTAATCCTTCCCACCATCTCATCATTCCTAAATGCCACAGACAAATCGCAGAAGGATTGGGCACTGAACGCGGCGGACAATCTTTGTTCTATCTACCGCCCCTTCTGTCTCGGACACAGCCATAAGAAACAGTTCGATACATGGTCGAATTGGGGCAATACTAAGCTTAGGGAGATGATAGATACTATGCGAATCGGGACCATCACTTTTAAACAACAAGAACAGTTGGATCAGTATGGGGTAAAGAAGCTTTTCAGAGTTGGAGGGCCTAAACTCACGGGCAAAGGAACTTTTTGTAAGACTGATCCGACCGAGGTCTACAACAACATCAAGAAGATCGCAGCGAAGTACAGTATACGCCCCCACGAATTCGACGAATTATGCTTCGTCGATTCCCCATCTGGTACTCGAGTGTTCTACCCATTCTGGCATCGTTCAAGGGAATTAGCAAAAGAGGTCGGTTGGGACTGGTCATCTATATTCACATTTGCGTCTGAAAGACTTATTCGGCTAAAAAGCAAATGCAACCGCAATGGGGAGAAAGCTGGACTCGGCGAGAAGGGCATGGATAGGGTCCTCGTCGTTTACTGGATGACACATTGGATATGTGACAAGATCAAAGCGATCAAGGATTCCAACGAGGAGGCCAAGACAGTAGAAGACATTGCTTGGTGTCTGGTAGACCGGTGGGGGTTACCTATTGTACCGTGGGCAAGCCATACTTTTGGTGCGTCGTTTTGCAAAAAACAAGACGTAAGTACTGAACTTTATTGATATGTCAAAGAACTAGGCTAATCGTTTCAATAGCACGGTATCGCAATGCTTTTCGGTCTCGTCTCTCGCCAGGGCGTTGTAGCTGTCGATCCTGTCAACGATTTCGACCTATCCATATCTACCATCACGATCGACAGTTACGCCACCAACGCCGCAATGGGCTTCCACAGTACCGACTATTGGCCCAAACTTCTGGCACTCCTACGTACAGTACCGGTACAAACTCCCCTTTGGCGGATGGACGATGACTTGGGGAAGTGCAGATGGGCCAGTAAAAGTACTACTACTACTGGTATTACACCCCGACCCCCGACAATAAGGTTTACTATGCCTCTGCTCGACTTGAACCTGTGGATGTCGCAGCATCAAGAAGACATATCAGCCTACTTCAAATGTCCGACTTGCAATGCCCACTTCAACAGCATAGGGCAATGGATCGACCATACTCGTCGAGAACATAGTGACCCCTCTGCCGCGTCAACAGATCAACCTGGCTTACCTCTAGACAAGCCATGTCCGGACCAACCAGCAAAGGACAAAGCGTATTGGGATACTACCCTTACGTGCGACCAATGCGGCAAAGCCTGTAAAATACAGGCCGATCTTGATAGGCACAAAAAGCAAGTACATAGTACTGAACGGCCTTGGAAATGTACGGAAATCGGTTGCGACTATGCCGGTAAAAGAAACAAGGATCTTACCCAGCACAAAAAGCAAGCACATAGTACTGAACGGCCTTTCAAATGTATGGAGACCGGTTGCGACTTTGCCGGTAAAACACAGGGCCAGCTTGACGGGCACAAACGTGTGCACAGCGCCGAGCGGCCTTTCTCGTGTGGGAGTTGCGGTGGACGCTTTAAACGTAAGAGCGCTCTTACCAAGCACATAAAGCTAAAGCAATGTGTGCACAGCGCCGATCGGCCTTTCTCGTGTGGGAGTTGCGGTGGACGCTTTAAACGAAAGGGCGCTCTTACCAAGCACATAAAGCTATATTGCAAAGGGCGGATAGGACAGGTGGGGAATTGTTGACGGGCTACGGATTGCGTGACGAGGCATAACTTCTGCTTCCTTCCTTTCTTCTTTTTTCTCCCCATAGCCAAGCCGGGAATGTACCTATATCATAACCCATTTGCCCGCAGGCAGTAGGTTGGAACTATGCTCACTCGAGCAAGTTGAAGAACTTCTCATAGTCAATAAGCGTATGCCACTTCCCGTCGACGTTGAACCGCTCACTAGCCAACAAAATACAACGACGTAGTAGGATAGCGGTTTCCCCTTTCCCTCACGATCAAACTTGACTCGTCAAACACTACCTCACCAAGCGAAACCAAGATGGCTGACCCACCGGACAACGGACTTCCCAGGCACCCTCCCGACGAAAGGCAGCCCCCCGATAGGCAACCGCGGATACCTGGACATCCTTCCCCCTGAGCAACATCACGCTTCCTACTTAGAATACCAGACAGTCCTTAAAGGTTTGTTAGCGCGGTTCTTGTGATAGGGGTCTGCAAAACTTTACAAAAAAAATAACGGAATAACCATATTCAAACTAAAAAATTAGAGGAAGTGTGTGAAGCGGGGAAAACGCATCGGGTTGATACTAATCCAACTTCTTGTATGAAAATTGGTGGAATGTTGGTTGAGTTGCGAAGAGTACGTTATGAAGTCTTACGCTAACGAACTTTTTAGGACTGATGTGTACGTAGAGGTACCTTTCTGTCGTTCTGATACGCAACGTCCCAACGGTCCTTTTAAGGGGACGTGCGCGTGCACGGGCCAGAGAGTTGCCGGCAGGGCAAGGCGCCTGGTTGGCTGCACCCTGCCGCACCAGCTGGGGGCTCGCCTGACAAGCCTGCCAGGCACATTCAGCCACGGACACCAGCCCCATGATAGTGGCTGAGTGAGTGAGACTAAATTTAGCCCCCCCACAATCTTTTTCCCTTTCTTCTCTAGTCTTCTCCATCCAGTCGAATCCAAGACACCACCGCGACCACGCTGTTTAGTCTCACCAGTCATCGCCGTTGCAGTTTTTTCGTGTCTTTACAAGCCGTCGACTACTAGGTAATACCTAGTATTATTTACGTTCTCATCCTCTCACTGTTCCGTCCTACTTGGTTTTGGCAGATTCTCAGTATAATCTCACGTGGTTGCACAACGCCACTTTTCAGTATTGCACCCTCTGGCTCGCGCTGGTAGGTTTCTCCTTTCGTAAGTCTGCGAGGTATTGATCGTGGTCGAGTAACGCCGCGTCGAGTGTTACTGGGTGAAGCTGTACGGATCTTCGTCATCGTCTTTGCGTGGTGGTACAAACGCCGCGGTCTAAAGTATTGACTCACTGGCTCACGCTGGTGTGGTTCTCAACTCCTTAATTGTGAGATACTTGGGCCGTGGTAGTAACATCGCGTCGAGGTGATTTCGGGGTGAAGTTCACTGGGGAGTGCCGGGCAGTGAGAGAGACCGTCGCGCACATTATATCAAGTAAGCTATTACCATCCCGTGAAGATCAAAGACCTACCAACCTACTAACTTTGTATTCTAGCAACAGGCAGATACCATTCACCATGTCTGCAACCACCACCTCAAAGCAGGGAAAGCCTGCCGCCCAAAAATCCACCAAAAAGGTCACCTCACAACGCCTTGACGCCGTCATATGCACATCTGGTCTGAGTGGCCCCTTCATCGGCGGTTGCAGGAAAGCCCAGCCAGGCAACAAGAAATCCCAATTGGGTGAGAAGGAGGAAAAGTTCGTTCTCGACGATAAGTTGGGCAGCGACGTCGACGTAACCCTTGTAACCAGCTGGCACAATGGAAAAAGTCACTGGTATGGCTTCACCTTGAGCTTCGACCACAGCGCGAACAACAAGGTCAACGAGGATGAAGGGTTTGGGGCCCGTTATCAGCCAACGACCAGCAATCCAGACATGGCTAAGCTCGAGCTTAGTGATCAGTACACCATCGTGGTAAGCTCTTACTCCTATATGCTCTGTTTCTGTCACGTCCAAGACACTAAACATTGTATTAGGTCAAGCTCCCTTACAACATGGACGAGTATACAATCAAGATGCGGGACGTCTCAAACAACGTCGAACTTCCTCAGCAAATCCGCGTGCTCCCTACGGTTACCGAGGTCGTCATTCAGCTTCACGAGGGTAGTAAGTTCTTAGTCGAGGGTTTCGGTCTGCCGTTCGCCAACCCTGGCCATGCGAGCGACAAATGGATCAACCAGCACATGCCGATCATTGGCAACACGGATCTCCTCGGTCTCCTCTCTGGTTCCCGTCTTACTTTCCTCGTTGCTAAACTCGCATCGCGTATCGAGTTTGGAACCATAGTCGTAGAGCCAATGCTATTCAGCTACCGAGACGAAGGGTTCAAGTACCCCTTCCCCGAAGACCAACCGTTCCATATTGAATCATTTGCAAAGATGATTGAGGAGAATATGGTATGTGCATGTGGTACCCATTGCGTATACAATTACTAACTCTGACTGTTGTAGGGTGAACGATTCAGGCCTACCTTTACGTTCGATGACGACGCACAAAGTGCTTGCAGTAATAGCCTAGCTCACGTCAAGGATATTTACTGGCTGTACAAGGACTCGTGCAGTATTAGTAAGACGAAAGTTCACGCCTATTTCGTTCTCGAGAAGGAGGAACCGGCCAAATCGGACGCTACCGTGTACTTTGCCGTGATTCGGCTCACTCAAACGTTTCGGGACCAGTACAAGGAGCGTTGGGAGCAGCTGATCAAGGACAGAGCAGTCTCCCTCCAGCTTGGAGGCGTTGACGATCCTCTCGAAGGTAAAATCATGGAGCGCCCGGAGACCCTACCGGCCCTCGTGGAAAAGCATGCCTTTGCAAAGAAGAGTTCCATGGACAAGGACGCCGTTGCAAAGCAATTTCGGTTCGACCTTGTCGTCAAGGTGAAGGTAAAAGACGGACACCGAAGTCTCTTGAAGACTTTCGAGGGGCGTGTCGAGGCCGAGGAGGCATACGAGGTTCGTTCCCATTGTGTGGATTTTAAGGGACGTGACGAGTTACTGACCATCTACCAGACAAGCGCGACGCAGTAGAACAGTGTCACGCTACATTTCGATGTTCTCCTCTCCGACTTGAAGCGCAAGGTTGAGGCTGTTGAGACTTTCCTGCCTGGAAGGAAACCTTGCCCGCCAGTCAATGATTCGGGAGACTGTCCCCCTGAACTCGAATTCAAAATGGCCATCGCCAGGGGCCTGATGCGCGGCACGGGTTTCTACAACATCTTGACCGGTTCTAACGAGCCCCTCTCCGAGGCGATGCATGCCATGACGCTGGGCACAGAGGAAGCACGACCGCCCCAACACCCCCGCTCCCTTCCTATCTTCAACTTCTTCCAGATCCATGATCCGGTCCTCAAGCAGGCTATTTTGGACGAAGCACTCCCCGAAGACAAGCTCAGGATGGAAAAATACGGAAGCAGGCGCTACTGCAACGTCGCTTTAATTAGCGCACCTGGTGGTACAGGGAAGACGACAGCCCTCAGTACCCTAACGCTCGGAGGTCTCCATTGTTTGGACGGCGGGATGGTCTACGGCTCGGGTCCTACCCATACGGCTGTTACCAACTTTGCGTTAAGAGTATACAAAAATGGATGTTCTGTTGCCGACAGGTGCAACAAGGTTGCTGCGTCTACGTCCGGTCAAGCAAGCCTCCAATACCACTACCCCCTTGTTGTGCGCGGATATTCGGCTAAGGTTGAGGTGCGGGCTTTTGAAAAGATCCTGCTGAGCGGAATCGCGGACGACACAGCATACAAGTCCCAAAACCCCAACGATACGCCTCGTTGGCGGCTAGCGCTGTCGCCATCCAACTGGTTATTGGCGATCTTGAGGTCCAAGTCTCTCAAGCAGAGTCAAGAAGCCGGTATCATCGATACTTTACGTCCAGAGCACGCGACCTTCCTCCACGACCTCCAGAAAGAGATCGATGGGGGTGACGGGGCGGTGGCTCGGATCAGACAGCTTGCCCGTGGTGAGATAACATGGGAAGAGTATCGCGATGGGGACAAAGTCGATGAGCACCTCCTGAAGAGATGGCTGCAAAGGATCGTCAACAATGCCAATATTGTTATGACTACCCCGGCCACAGCACAGGGTACATGGTTCAAGGAAGTTTGGGGGGTAGCTAAAATTATCGCTATCGACGAGGCAGGCTGTATGCACAAGGCTGACCTCTGCTCCATCTGGGGCAATACCCTGAGGCCTATTATTCTTGCCGGCGACGTCAAGCAGCTCCCCCCGACAATGATGGAGCTCGAGAACCATGACGACGCCGGTAATTATTACAACCGTTTTGGGCTATGTGGCCGTGTATCAGCTTTGGCCTGGTTACAGGCTGCGGGGCTCCCCACGTTCCGCCTTCTCCGACAGCTGAGGATGTGCAATGGCATGTTCGACCTCCCGAACGAGCTCTTCTATTCCGACTACAAGAACATGGCATATGGCGAGGTTTGCAATCCGGCCCATCCTAACCATACCGTCGGTAGAGTTTTCGAGCAGTACCTGCTCGGCCGCGATCCAACCCTCACGCCGAGCCCGGATGGTTGCCTGTTCCCTGTTTTCTGGCACATGCCGAAAACACGAATTGAGGTGGTCGGCACTTCAAAGTTGAATCGGATGCAGGTAGAGGGCGCTTTGGAATTACTTAACGACTTTGTTGAGAATTCCGACTGCGCTTCACCACAGGACTTTGTGGTTATTTCGGCCCACAAGCCCAATGTGGAATACGGCAACCGACTCCTGAAGTCCGACCGCCTCCCGCACCTCCGTGGCATGCCCCCGCTACAAACCGCCGATTCGTTCCAGGGTCGAGAAGGATCAATCTCGGTGGTCATTACCGGCACTAGAGACGGCATCACCCCTGGTTTCGTTGCAGACGAAAATCGTCTCAACGTTATGTTGACACGCCAAAAGTCGGGTCTCCTCATTATCGGAGACAAAGATGTCACCGGGGTCATCGAGGGTAAGGCAAAGGACGTGCAAAAGGCAGACAAGGCCTCAAAGACGGGCAAGGTCTTCTATGATACGAACGGGGAGAAGAATCACAGCAAGTTGAAGCCTTTGCGGGACGTGATTGTTTGGCTCCACAAGAAGGGACGGATCTTGGAGATCAAGGGAGAGAAGGGGAAGGATACCTCTAAGGAGGATGATAAGAAGCTTGCTGATAAGGAGAACAAGCTTGCAAAGGAGGAGATAAAGCTCGTAGAGGAGCAAACGGCTGCTGACTCGATCACTGAGTATGACGAGTTGGATTGGGGGAATTTGTATGATCTTGACTAGGTATTATGTCGATTAAGGGTGTTTGATGGCTTAAGTTTATATTGCGGCGATGGAAGGTTATACTGGGCTAGAGCATACTGGAACCTTGGCATGCCCTGGTTCCGACACAGCTCTGGGCAGTTAGATAGTTTGCCACGGATTCGTCTCTCTCTCAATCAATTATTATCTACAACCAGAATTACTTGCTCAGTGACATTGTTTATTGACATGAGTTCTAGGTTGTGATTAACGGTGGTTTTTCAAGACGACTCTGTCACCTGAGTACGATCATCTAGTGCAAAAATGATCCTCGTCTAGTGCAACTACAAGAAAGTCCCTGGGCAAGAAAGACACCATCTTACATCTACTCATGTGGGCTCGAAACGCCAGTCACACCCCTTTGCGCAATGGGTCTGAGAGGCGTTTCTAGCCCAGACGAGTACGTCAACTCATCCTCTTTCGTCAATAGTGTTGTCTCTTCACCGGGCAGCTTTCAGATCAGAATTTTCCTTGTCGCTCGAGTTGATTGGGGCCTACTGGGTTGGTGTCCAACAACAACAACAACAACAACAACATCTCTTTCATCACTGCAACCATCGTGCAACACCACAAATCATCTGGAATCTTTGATATCTTTTGCTTTTGAACCCTCAAACGAGTGCGACGACTGTTTGCACGACTTTTCTTTGATGCGCTGAATCGCCCATCACTTTGTGGTCGGGCCGCGATCGCTACTCCAAGTAATCCTATTACCTTGCATCCCTCAACACCAACAAACAAGTCGCGATACCATTCATCGACCGTCAATCCCGCCAGCACGACTATCAAACGGACTCCCGACCACTGTGGGCAATCCGACAAGCACGTTATCCAACTGCCCGACAGACCCGCGACCCCATACAGACTTTCAAAAGGGTAAACACCTTCTACCTGAATACGATTGACTACCCTCACCGCCACCAATTTCCATTTCAAAACCAGGTCAGCGCCCATTTACTATCAATCAAACAGTTACGACGACGGCAAATGAAGATTTTGGCATCTGGCTGAAATGTCTAACACCTGTCGGGCTACCTCCTAGAAAGGTATAAGAATCCCCCTCCCACCCACCCTTCTATTCCCAAACTTTCTCCTCTTCAACACACACACACATCCTTACATCTGAAATCAATCTCAACACTTAATCTCAGAAATATTTCACTTTCGAATTATCTAACTTCCTCCAATTATCACCCGACTTTTCTCGGTATCCGACGCCGAATCAGACCTTCAAACCCGGTCGCTTCCACATCTTACTCTACCCGAGCGCGAGACGTGGGAAAGGCGAAGACTTGTCGAACTTCTTGAAACGACTTGTCAGTTCTAGACGCCAAGCTTTCTTTGCAGAGGATAAAGAGAGGGTGTTACACGAAGAGATGATGAATAAGTGGTGACAGTAGGACTGACGATGACTGTTAGTATTGCCGGGAGCCTCTACCTGGAACCTCATACAGCGATCACAAGTGACTGTGCAAGATACGGAAGGTAGATGATTGATCTCTAAGGTGAATATTGGAGGAGGAGGGCAAGATTGTCCGCAGTTTTGTGGCAAGCTACCCGCAACACAACCCTTAATCTCGGCCTTCGCTTCCTCCTTAGGCTTGGCGTCTTCCCTAAGGGAGAAATCTGAGTTGCGGGACATATTACGAAGGTCTTCGTGCTGACTTACCGATTCGTAATCGCTAGTGGCATCGCTTTCCTCACTATCACTACTTTTCTAATCTGTGCTGACGCTCTTGGATTCTGATCTGGACGCGGATGTCGAACGGCGGTCCTTGTTAGGTGTGTTGGTACTAGGAAGCAGGACTGAGGCAGATTAGGAAGTCGGCTTTTGTTTAGTGGAGGCAGTACCGGGGCCCGATAACGTGGGAGAAGCTGTCTGCTAGGTTATTACTATCTTAGGCGAACTGATGGTGCCAACCGCAAATTGATGAAACGAAGTAGAAATAGAAGTATTCGAAGAAGGGGTAAGCGTAGACGGCTTCGTAGACAAGGGCAGAGAACCGTTGCTTCCAAAGATGCTGGAAGTAGTGTTGTTGGCCTTGACGGTACTAGTCGCCGCAATGTTGACGATACTGTTGTTGCCGAAGAGATTGACGGTGTTTTTGTTGGTCCCAAATAAACTTCCACCACCAGTGCTGTTGCTTCCAAAGATGCTGGAAGTAGTGTTGTTGGCCTTGACGGTACTAGTCGCCGCAGTGTTGACGATACTGTTGTTGCCGAAGAGACTGACGGTGTTTTTGTTGGTCCCAAATAAACTTCCACCACCAGTGCTGTTGCTTCTAAAGATGCTGCTAGTAGGTCTGTTGGCCTTGACACTACCGGTTGCACCGGTGTTGACGATACTGCTGTTGCCAAAGAGACTGACAGGAGCTATATTAGTCCCAGATACACTACCGCCACCAGGACTGTTGCTCCCAAAGATGCTGCTAGTAGTGTTGTTGACCTTGACACTCCCAGTTGCACCAGCGTTAACGATACTATTGTTGCTAAAGAGACTGATAGGAGCTGTATTGGTCCCAGATACACTACCGCTATTAGGACTATTACTCCCGAAGAGGCTGCCAGTAGTCTCTTTCGGTTTGAAGACAGTAACTGTGCCGTTAGAAGCTCCAGATCTGCTTGATCCAGAAGCAGATGGGCTGGCAACTCCCGTACTACCAAATGATATAATGAATCTTCTGCTTGCCCGCTAATCTGCTAGTCTGAGTTCTTTTAGGAGAATTTCTTGGAAGACTGTTGAGCTGTGATGTTTTGTAAAGAGCCGGTTGCGGGTCGGCCGAGATGATCAGTCTCCTGAATAATAGTGGGAGCGAAAGGGATAAAGGCTGTGCCAAGCGAATATATTAAAGCGGAGGGTTGCTGCGCCTTTGCATGGGTAGGAGGATGCGTAGGAGGCGGTTTAGGGGCCATATTGACGACTAACGACCGTGATCCCGTTTATCTAGCCGACGATGCTTTGCTCTGAAACGACGCTTGGATGAAAGAAAGTGAGGCCACGGGCGAGTGAGCGAAGATGAAAGCCAAAAAACCAAAAGCTGGTAGGCCGATTGAGGCGCCATAGAGATGGGGATGAGCATAGTAAACAAGAATGATAGGTATCATTGTTATCTGGTGGAAAGATTGGTCAAGCCTTTTTTACGTTCTTGTCTCATTAAGCACCCCTGAAATGGCCTGCATGCCCCGTACCTGCCTGTCCCGTATGCGTATGCTGAAATCACCGTCCGTTTTCCTGATGGGACCCCGGTTTCGCTATGTACATGATGCTACAGGATAAAATAGGAGACGCAACCACCATCCCGCGCATCTCCGGAACATGAACAGAACAGAAACAGAAATATTGTACAAGGTGGTAGGTAGATAGTCCGGGTGAGCGTTCGAACCTGAAACGCTCGTCGAGATACTAGCCAGCCAGTGATGAGGGAGGGAGTGTGGTGCCCGTAAACCTGCTGACCTGTTTGGTTGCAAGAGTGGTGATTGTGAGAGAGAAACACTGACCGGGGAGGCAGCCGAAGCTGTGGTGCAAGGGAGGTGGGTAGAGGGGAAGTAAGTGTCAGACAAGCATAGGACCGCTGGCCTCCCCTTTTTCTTCTAGCTGGCTGGGTATAAATCGATCGGGGGTCGTCCGTTGGAATGCTCGTCCTGTTTCCACTATTCCTAGCTTTCTTCCTTTCGTCCACAAAAGCCATCGTTGGTTGCTTGCGTCACGCGCCGTTTCCCAACAACCGTAACCACCAAATCCCCCTACTAACCCCCTTACGGGACTGCGGGGGGACCACCACAACATCAACTGACACCTCCGGACTTTTTGGGAGGTGGGCTATTGTTGTCTCTCCCTAGCGTTTTGCTTCTTGCTTTTTTGGGTGGACTGGTTTAGTCGAGGCCGACACCGGGGGCGGAGGCCATCTCGCGCATGAGCTCGGCAACGTCGACGCCGCCGGTGTAGTTGGTGCCAATCTTGAGGCTGGGGTCGTAGGCGATCATCTCGGCGAGGATGTCGAGGATGGGCTGTTGTTCGTCGGGTCAGTAAACATTCCACCCGTGCTACTCTCAGTATTCTTCTTACCTTGGCGACGGTCTTGTCGTAGATGTTGATGAGGTCGCCGGGCGTGGGGTAGACCTTGAGGGCCTTGTAGAAAGCGAGAGAGGCATCGACGGCCTTGGTGGCTGTTACGGACGGAGTGTTAATCGACACATTCCTGGAGAGTCCCTTCTTCTCGTTTGTCCGGAAACACTTACGATCCTGACCCAAGATCTCGCCAGCCTGGACCTGCTCGAGGAAGTAGGCCTCCTTCTCGTCCGAAGTGGTAGGGAAGCCCTCCTCCTTGGCCTCGTCAACCATTTGCCTGACCCGTTGTCTCTGGGCCTGCTGGCTCAACTCGGCGTATTCCTTCTCCTGGCGAGCCTGTCGCCTGGCGCTGCGCCTGAGCTGTCTCCTGAACTCGGGGTCATTGCGCCTCTTGTAGTCGAAGTAGACGGCGTAGGCTGGAGGGTAGGGAAGCGCAAGGCATCAGCGACTAATGTTTACTTCTCGAGACATTGGTGACGTTGTAATCGAAGTGTAACTAACCGAGGAAGCCCGTGGCGACAGCCGCAACGGCAGCGGTGGTGTAGGTGACGGCTTGCGACGGCATCTTGCTGGCTGGTTGTGGTGGTTTAGACCGGTGATGGTGGATGCGGGGGAGTGTCAAGAGAGAAGAATTATAATGGTAGGGAAAGATGCTCGATTTCTCAGTACCGGAAAGACTGCTGCAAGTGGGGGTCAGTATATGACACAGGCTCCACGGGAAGGTTCAAGCAACATCAAAAGCGCTCCCGAAGATTGGATGGTTAGAGGTAAGGCTGCAGGTCAAGACATTGCACATACCGTAATTATCGTACCCGTACACTACACGAATTGTTGTTCTTGAGATTGTTCCAACTTGGATTCCTTCAACACGACCTGATCCGATTGTCGACGTGATATTTTTTCAAACTGCACTCCGCGTTACCGACAAGCTCACGGGCCAATGACGCTAGCAAGGACTTGAACAGTGGTGCACGAGCCAATGGCTTTCCACGGCGCTGGCAACGGCCGGGGTTACCAGAAGGGACGTCCACGGCCAGGTACGTACAGGTACCCGCTTTCCAGGGGGTGTGCCCATCCGGACTGCGGAGACGTTTCCATTGCCATCGGGCCTGGAGGTCGTCACTTGTCTGCCTCCATGTCGCTTTTGAAGCTATCAACAACCACAGTCAATCCGGTGGTCTGTCGTTCCGCGACCCGAAACCCTCCCGCTCTCCGACGCCTCGCCAGTACCTGTATGTCGGTACCTAGCGGCGCGATAGCTCCGACGACAACAACGACACACCTCTTCCTTCGAGTCCCATGTTCCGACGGGTGATTAGCGAATAGCGACCACCACCATGTCCGAAGAACGATCCAAGATATCGCTGAGAAGCGGTGGCAAGCGGAAGAACCGCCCAACCATCAGCGCTCCCAGGCAGATTTCGGCTCCGATACCACAAGACAATGGCATGCCTCAACCCCCTCCGGGGGCCACAATGGCTGACGAACCACGCATGATGCGGCCACGGCCTCCGCCCCCGGGCGGCAAGGTAAGAGGAGCTCCCTCTCATCAGCAACGCCGATGGCTAGAATGATGGGACTAACTTGTGTATCTGTTACTACCGATAGACATCAGATTTGGTCAAGAAGCGATATTCGACTCGCTTCGGTCATATGCCGACCGACTTTGACCCGTCTTCAAATCCGATGCCTGCTCTTCCGGACTTCGAAAAGTACATGCAAGCCCAGGTCGGCCCACCACCATCTAGAGGAGGAGATGCTGGAGGACTTGGACCCGCGGAAAGGGAACCACCTAGGGTGGACATACGGACCCTGAGAGACCCTAACTTTGCGCCCGAGCAGTGTAAGTCATGAGGGTTGGACAAGGATAGGGGTAACGGATCGATTTGCTGACTTGCTACTAGATGTGGCCGAGGTTCTCGGTGAAGCGACCGAAGACGAGATACGGGACTACGAGGACGCTTTGAAACAGCTCAAGGCTCGAGCAGCTGCCGACCTTCAGCAAAATGTTTATCAGAACCGCACGCAGTTTATCAAGATCAGCAAGGAGGCCGAGAAGCTTAAGGGAGAGATGCGTACCCTCCGCAACCTTATGTCGGAACTTAAGACGAACACTACCGCCCTTCGGGCTTCGTCCAACAGCGCTGATAGTTCTGGGGGGTTGGGACCCGAGTTCTCAACTGGGCTGAGTAAGAGAGACAGGCGAAGCTCCATCACTGACCGAACCGCCTTATGGAGTGCTCAGATGCAAGTCAGTATTATCTCCAAACTCGCAATCACTCTTGCCATTGCTAAACATAACGATAGGCTCTATACAAAACCGTCGAAGGATCACAAAAGTTCTTACCCAACTCACAAGGCCGCCATGTTGTTCAGAATGCAGGCCCATGGGTTGAACTAGATAACGCCACCTACAAGTCGAGGCGATCCATGCAAATATTTTTGCTCAACGATCACCTGTTGATTGCTTCGCGCAAGAAGAAAAAGGTTGACGCTCCTGGAGCGGATGCACGCGGGCCCATGACGAAGCTCGTTGCTGACCGTTGCTGGCATCTCTTGGACGTTGAGGTTGTTGACATGGCTGGAACCGGAGACTCGTCAAATGGCCGTAATAAGCTTGCTGATGCGATTATGGTCAGAGGTGGTGGCCAGAACGAGTCCTTCATTTACAGAACCGAGAAGCCCGAGGACCCCGAAAAGACGACGTTGATCCTCAATATTCGGAAGACGGTGGAGGAACTACGCAGGAACCTTCAGTCAGAACGAGATGCGACTAATAAGGCGAAAGAAACGATCAACTACTTTGCCTCGCGCGATCCAGGCCTGCTCCAAAAGACGGAGCTTCTGGAGACCCTGTCCGATATCAAGGACATGCTCATCGAGGTTGATGGCAAACAACAAAATCTACGCTGGGTTGAGAGCCAAATGGATGAGCTGGATATTAACATTGCCCTTCAGCAAATCGAGCCAGCCGTTGCGCGAATCGAGATGTTGAAAAACCTCGCCTCCGGTCTGAAGAACAACGTGATTGCGCAAGACTTTATCTCGTTCAAGGTTGATGAGAGATGCGCCAGGCTTGCGACGCTGGTTGTTCGTGAGCTGATGAACAGCCATAATGACCAGAAAAAAACCAAGAGGAACGTGACGTGGTTGGCCAGGTTGGGCTTCGAGGATAGAGCGCGGGAAGCCTACCTTGAGGCCCGAAGCGAGGTCATTCAAAAGCGATCAAGGTATGTTTGCCCCAACCAGTAAGACATCTTACTCTACAGGCATTGGACTAACGCCCTAGTAGGCAATGCATATTCCAAGGAGATCTGCACCTATATATCTGGGAGATCTCATTTGTCTACTTCACGGTCATCCGGAATACGGTTATTTGCTTCCAGAGTTGTTTCCCACCACCTATGATGAGCGCCTGCGTCAAGTGGGCCAAAGAGGAAGTCGACGCCTTCAACGTCATCCTGGCACGGCAGCTCAGTAGTGCGGAAGAGGGCGGCGAGGTATGGACCGAGTGTGTGAACAGGGCAAAGGAGCACGCGAGCATGCTTTCTGATGTTGGTCTCGACTTTCGGAACCTGGTTGGGCGGAATGTTGGTACATCTGCTACAGTGTCTGGGGGTGCTCCGGTTGGGCTGGGTCTGTCCTGAGCTGTGATGGACCCAAGTTACGGAGACAATTGATCTACTGAAGTGATATTGGAGATATATATAAAGAGCAAGCTAAAGTAATCGTAGTATATCAACGCTGAGAGAAATAGGAGCATCAGTACCGGATCCAGGGCCTAGAATTGAATGTGTCTTCACTCTTCAGATCATGGTGGTCGAACAGAGGGGGAATGAGGTTTCCTGTCATTTCTGATACACATAGGGCAGCGTTTCATCTCAACCACTTGTCGTAGTCCCCAGGATGAGATTGATGCCATATGCGATTGTTCATAATTGATGAATATATATATATATATTAAACTTCGCTATCATGTTGGGCTGTGACTTTCGTGCCCTTCAGTTTCGTGCCCGTGAAAGCGAGTGTGCCCCTTGCCCCTCCCTAGCAGGAGGTACCTTACCCCGATAAATGCGTGGAGAAGTACACGCGAGGCAGGGACGCTAGCGGGGATTCCGACTGCTGACATTGGGCTCTCCTCAATTTGCGGGTACCTGGGCACAATCCATTGAACCCGGGCAGCTTGTGTCCAGCTCGCGCAATCCAGCCAAATGACGGAAGCCACCCGGGCCAGGCTTGGGCCCCGGCTTCCCTCCCAAGCCTTCAACCTCCCGGCTTCAACCTGAACTCACCCCGGCAATTTCACCAGCACAGCGCCAGCAGGGTCGGGCGGGTCTCCATTGTACCTGCTAACAAGGAGCCAGAGGGGAACGTTGACCAACCTTACAAGGGCGCGCAATCTCTCAGCTGCTGCCCCAGCCCACTTCGTTTGTGTGGTTACTGCACCACCCACCCACCTCCACCCACCACCACCTCTTCAACTCGCCTACCTTACCAGCCCAGTCACCACCACAATCCGCTACCTCTACCTAGCAACCTGACACACGAAAAAAAGGGACAACACCACGCGAAACGTCACGACGACTTTCTGCACCCCAGTCTTCGATTGCGTTCCCAGTATACCCCTCTGCCGAGATAGGATATCTCTCACGGCGACGGCCAGCCCTTTAGACGCCCAGCGCCGTCTTTGATTCAGTGACAAAGGTCAATCTGGAGCATCAGCTACCACTCACCAGTTCCCGTCCATCTTCACCCCCTGCGGTCCAAAAGGAGAACACGGGAGGCGACTCTGCCTTGCCCTGCAACCCGGCTCACCCTCCACCTGCCCAATTTTGAGCTGCTGCTTGATCCGCGCCGCGCCCGAGAGATTACAACGTCATTGCCTTCAACACCATCACCGCCCGCTACATCGACGACATCCTGATCACTGTCTTCTTATCGCCCACGACCGCCCGCACCTAACCCCGCAATAGCATCCAGCAGCCTCTAGCAAGCCCAATTGCCCACCACCATGGATACGAATATGGAGGATGTCGGGCGCGTTCCCGCCGAGCTTACCTCGTCCAACTTCGAGCCAACCACCATCCCGACACTGGACGGCTGGATTGAGAGCTTGATGAACTGCAAGCAGTTGGCCGAGTCTGACGTCCAGAGATTGTGCGAGAAGGTCGGTCCCGCCATCATTTCGCCCGCCGTTTACCACCGCGATCGCGCCCGCGCCGGCTTGGCTTCTCGCACATTAAACCCCCCCTGCCGCTGTCGCTGCCGCTGCTGCTACCGTGGGGAAGGGCCGTTCTGCCGAGGGTTGTCGGTCGCGTGCGCACCGTTGTTCGAGGTCTGATGCTGACATGATGAATTGATTATAGGCACGCGAAGTCCTCCAAGACGAATCCAACGTTCAGCCGGTGGTATGTGTCCTGTTTCGCCAACATCTTCTACCCAACTGGCCTGGCGCGCTGACTGATGACAGAAATGTCCCGTTACCGTTTGCGGAGATATCCACGGTCAGTTCCATGACTTGATGGAGCTCTTCAAGATCGGAGGTTCGTGCCCGGACACCAACTATCTATTCATGGGTATGTCTCCAACCTCAGCAACTTCCGCCATGCCATGACTAGTTTCTCTAATGCGATCCGTCCCGGTGTATAGGAGATTATGTCGACCGTGGATACTACTCAGTTGAGACCGTCACTTTGCTCGTCGCCCTCAAGATCCGATACCCCAACCGCATCACCATTTTGCGCGGCAATCACGAGTCGCGCCAGATCACACAAGTATACGGCTTCTACGACGAGTGCCTGCGCAAGTATGGTAATGCCAACGTCTGGAAGTACTTTACCGATCTTTTCGACTATCTTCCTCTCACCGCCCTAATTGACAACCAAATCTTCTGCTTGCACGGCGGTCTTTCTCCTAGCATCGACACGCTCGACAACATCAGAGCGCTCGACAGAATCCAGGAGGTTCCCCACGAGGGCCCCATGTGCGACCTGCTGTGGTCGGATCCCGATGACCGTTGCGGATGGGGAATCTCGCCCCGTGGTGCAGGCTATACCTTCGGCCAGGATATCTCAGAAGCTTTCAACCACAACAACGGGTTGACGCTTATTGCCAGAGCGCATCAGCTTGTGATGGAGGGTTACAACTGGTCCCAGGACAGGAACGTTGTCACCATATTCTCGGGTAAGCAGACTCCTTCAAGACCTGCCTGTTGTTCCCCTTGGACATTTCTAACATGATCATACAGCACCCAACTACTGCTACAGGTGCGGTAACCAAGCCGCTATCATGGAAATTGACGAACACCTGAAATACACATTGTACGTCCGATATCCTCGGTGAAACACTCTACAGTGCTCCACCAGTGTCGCTAACCAAAATGCTAGCCTGCAATTCGATCCTTGCCCGAGGGCTGGCGAACCTATGGTCTCGAGACGTAAGATTCCAACTCTATTCACTCTCCGAAACTCACCAAATCCTCTAATGGGGCCTTTCGCTGATGCTTTGACCCACAGGAACTCCCGATTACTTCCTTTAATGATTAAGCCTGCCTTCGCCTCATTGTGTTATGCCCTGAGAAGAAAGAATAAGGGACATAGAAGAGCGAAAAGTCTTAATGATACATTTCTTCGCGCAACCATATATAAGCTCCGCGCTAGATGGAGCCAGGACACGATTCCCATAACACATGTTCGTATAGTGAGCGTTGTGTTTCGCGAGACATGATTAGACAACAAGTAATGTATCGAACATCGGGGTCCACGCCAAAGCCCAGTGTCTTCAAACCGGAGTCACGTCTTACTCCTTATTTGCTCAGCCAGTCAGTTAACCTTTGGTGTACCCTTCATGAATAACTGGGGAATGCAGGTGTAAAGACGGAAAGGAAAACAGGCCTTGATCATGCCAGTTTATGTAGAAATCGGATAACCATTTGTTCTAGATTAATGCATTCGGGGCGTCATTGCTTTCCAGCTTGAGACGTCTACTTGTTTTCATCTTCCATCCACACTGTCCGGCGTAGGTTTTCCTTACTCAGTGGGCTTCCCAAGGAGGAGTGGACATTTTGGACTTCATCGGTGAGCTCGGTGAACTAAACAGGTGAGACGGCTCATATACATGGCGGGTAGGCATGGGTAGTGGTGCAGTACATGATAACTCGTCACCATGATCGACATCGGAGAAATTCGGCGCTCTGCATATGTGGGTGCATATCCTCGCTTCCTTCCGACAAATCTTGGGTGACAGTTACAATTCACCTCAACTGTTCACAGGTAGGTACTCCAGCCTTCGGTGGGTGTTCTCTGTAATCAATGCCGGGTCTCTGTTAATATCTGCTGATGGACCTAGTTGATTCTAGTCACCATAGACCCTAAACAACCAAGAAACTTTCGACAAGATCAACGTACTGACAACGGTCGTTAATAGTGATGGTCTCCATCACAAATACGTCGTCTGCTGGAAGCAATGCGTAAGCCCTGCTTCCCGAACTCGCATATTGTTGTCGATTCTTGGAACTGGATAACATCCAACATATCAGGCGAAGAAGGCGCACAGCAACGACAAAAGCCTAGATTCAACTGGCTCTCTACAGATATGGGTTCAGACACCTGGTGTGCTTCGGTGGTTACACTTCGTGATGTCAGAACTGGCCCAGGTCGAGAAAGTCGAGTGCTCTACCTACGCCACCTCTCTTGGTCAAGGTTCTCGGGGAACGTCGTTCTCCTTGGTGGATTCTGCTCCTGAACGGGACGTGATTCCAATCAGCGCAGGGTCTTCCTTCACTTCTCACTTACCCATCACCAGCCTCGAGGTACAATGCCGAAGCAAGTCATGCATCTGCATTGCCAGTGTTCTGCCACTGCGCTGTGCTTGTCGACCCTTGCTTGCTGATGGCTTGTTTGGCCTCCAACAGCAGATCTTTGCTGGTGTCTGTTAAACCTCGAAGAACACCAGGTCGAGCAAGTGGCATCATATCTTGTGTGTACTGGATCACAAAAGTAAAGCTGAGCTTCTCTGTTCGTTCTTTAAGGAACTGGAGTCGAACACCTGCTATGTGATCACTCAACCGTCAGTCATACTTTGCAACAGTAGACTCAATGGCCACTTCTCTTCTTGTTACCTTCAATCTTCCGTCGACGTTCGCCTAGCGACAAGTGAAGAAAGAGGATGTCAAGCTCATCAACAAGCGGTTCCGGGGGGGCGGGAGGGAATAGCGCACCCGTATGTGAACCCCATCTATCCCGACATTAACCATGGAGGTGTAGTTCATATGCTGGCCATCCAACTACTCCGTCGTCATTTTCTTCCCTTCACTTCTCGCAAATTATCGCTGACCCGTCTTGAACAATCCCAGCCTGAACCAGACGGACCCCCCTATCTCCCTCACCAGGCTCAGTTGGGCGGCAAGCCCACCCGGTCCATCGATGTCCCGGTGTGTGCCGTTCTCCTGGTTATCTTCCTGGCCCTGGCCGCCATGAACATGACCATCTTCCAAATCAACCGACGGATAGGCTTCAAGTTTCTCTTCTCCGGCCTCCTCTTCGGCTTCTGCATGGCCCGGGTCGTCGCTCTAGCGACACGAATAGCCTGGGCCCTCTACCCGGACGACGAAAACCTCGCCATCGCCTCGCAGATCTTCGTTGCCGCCGGCGTCCTCCTCCTCTTCATCACCAACCTCGTCTTCGCCCAGCGGATGATCCGCGCCTACCACCGGTTTTTCGGGTGGTCACCGGGCGTGACCCGTTTGTTTAGGGGCCTGTTCATCAGCATCGTTGCCGTTTTGGCTATGGTCATCACCGTCACCATCCAGAGCTTTTTTACTTTAAACCGAAGGACCCATCGCATCGATAAAGGAATCCAGCTCTTCTGCGGCGTTTATTTAGCTGTGATTGCCGTTTTGCCTATCCCGCTCGTCTTAGGAGCTGCCTTGGTCCCTAGGAGAACGCCCATCGACAGGTTCGGCGTCGGCCACTTCCGGACTAAATTCGGTTTGCTCACGTTTACCTCGGTCCTGCTGGCGACGGGCGCGATCTTCCGCGCCGCTACTAGCTTTGTCGTTCGCCCGTTGAACAATCCGGCATGGCCGCAGACGAAGGCGGCGTTTTACTCCTTCAACTTCGGCATCGAGCTCGTCGTTGTGATCACGTACCTCCTCTCGCGGTTTGACCGGAGGTTTCACATCCCTGACGGCAGCTCTGCGCCGGGTCATTACTCCATGTCTGAGTATGGAGTGTTGGCAGGGGCAAACGTAAATGCAGGGACGCGCAATAGTACCGTCAACGGAGCCGGTGCCGCTACGACCTCTAGTGACGATACCGGGAAAAGGAGAGTGAGTCGTGGAGTTCCGGATCCGATTTTGGACGCTCCGGAGACGGGGACAGCAGCAGGATTTACATCAGCCGATTTACTGCATATCTATGAGCCGGCTGGTAGCAGGAGGGGCTCGCATTGGTCTTTGTTGTCGAAGAGCCGGAAGAGTTCGAAGAGCCGGAAGAGTGGTGGCTCTTCACTGTATGGAGGAGATTTCTCACCACCGGAGTTACCATTTAGTGAGACTCGTGAGAGTGTGGCTGCTTCTGCGCCTGTCGGTGACCCTGATTTGGAGTGGATGGCTAGGGCTATGGTATGTCTCCTTTGTCTCCTCTTTCCTCGCTTTCTGGTATGCAAGATTACTGACTGACTCGCCTTGAATCGATGTAGCGCGAGCTGTACGGTGACGATGAGGAGGTGTAGTAATGGTTTTGATGTTCTTAGTTCTGCTACTTGGGGGTTGCGGTAGGCTTGGAGGAAAGCACAAAAGATTTTGCAACTGTACATCTCCCAGTTGGTTCGTCTTTGTTGTTGGGGAAACTGGCGTTCTTTGCGCTAGGATCTGATATCTCACAAGCGAAAACATGTCTGATTCACTCGTTAAATGCTTTGCTGGGAAGGGTAATCATCAGAGAAGTTCGGAGCTCAGGTAAAAGAAAGGGATGGGATGTATAAAAGTTTTTAGCAAGCAAAAGAGTAAGTACATGACGTTCGGATGAACACTTTGTTGGAGACCTTTCCTGGCCAATATCAACCCAATCGAAAAGTCAATAAACTGTACTCCATTCCGCTTGTAAAACATCGTCTTGCACTCACATTTCTTCCATTCTGAGCCTTCATTTGATGTTTGACATTCTTTTCAGGCGTAACTCGGGAGCAGTTTGGGCAACCCAAATCTGATCCTTGTGCGCTTATATGCTTCTTGTTTCATGCTGTAGCTGCGTAGTTATAGGGTGTATATACCTCTCTCTTTCTCTCTGTCTGCCGAGTCAATCGTTTGGATGGTATCCAGAGACACGGGTTCGGTACTCGGAACTTTTATCACTGATGCGCTCGCTCGCTTGGTACCGTGGACCAATCTTTGGTTAAGGGGGCCTTCCAAATGAGGTGTTTCATCAGGGCAATTTTAATATCAGATCAGGGCTGCAGTGTCCTTAAGTGACATTGTGGCAGACGGATGATGATCAAGCGAATGGATGCCGGAGTTCGACATTTCTTCACTACAGCATGAGTGCCCCTGGAAGCCTGGACCAAGCACCACGTTCGGCACCCGAAATCCGGGGAAAATCAAGACGAAACCCCACTCTTGTAGGACAGGGGTTCCATTCAAGTTCGCGCGGCTATCGTTCGTTTCATTTTTGGGACGGGAGTTGGAGAAGCCCGATAACCGACACGTGCTCTGGACTCTGGACTCTGGACTCTGGACTCTGGGCTCTGGGCTCGATGTTGATGACGATGCCTGCTATGACTTTACTCGCCCTTTCAATAGAGGGCATGATGTCGGGTTCTCTGTTACGACCGTGGCTGGTATGCGTACATCATTTTCATATCCTCCAAAGATGAAGGTGGCCAAAAAGTTGATAAAGTTGAAATTAGAAAGCCGCTGGGATATTTGATAGCCGGCAACTACGGCAAAGAGTTCAGATGGTAAGCTTGTCTGTGTGTGTTGGGGTGGCGCACACTCGAAGAACACAAAGTACTGATGGATTGAAGATATCGCATTTATCAATCGGTTATCGAGCATCTCTGTTTATCATCGTACGGCCCGCGCCTTCCATTGTTCTCACCGATTGATTCTTCAAAGCTCCTGCCTTGTCTCAAAGCTGTTCCTGAGCTTTGCAGATGTTGCAAGGAAGGAGTTTCGGAAACTGCCCTCTGACAGGGATGCTAAACCCAAAGCGCTACGGCTGTCTAACCTGAAAAGGAAAGGTGTACACAGTACCTTCGAGCCTGCAATCGTCAAGCGAGATTGGACCGTTGCGCTCACCAATCCGCGGACAGCCACCGAGGCCCAAGTCAGGGTCAAAGTCCCGAGTGAAAGTCAGGGCAACAATTCTCTCGACCACCAGCAGTTCCAGTTGGCAGTTGCAAGTGACAGATTCAGTTCTGGATTCTGTCCATCAATCCAATTCCAATTCCTCCCTACACACACGATTTCTCGATCCGGGAATCGTCGTGACTCGCTCAGTCCTCTCCACAGACCGTCGCCTTGGACCGCCATCATCAACTCCGGGTTGGGATCGCTGCCGTGTCCAATACCTAGGTCGCGTCGCGCTATCTAGAATACCTTGGTCGGGTCGGTAATCGGCCCTCATCATCTATTTCCCTCTAGGCCACCGCCCGCCAACATCTACGAATACCGGTCGCGGTCGCGCAATAATCTTCTTTACCATCTGCGCGGCTTGTTCCTGCGCCTGGAGCTGCACTCGCCCTGTGTCTGATCTTCTCCCTTCTGTTGCGACGGGTGTGCCTTGCCTTGTCAAGCTTGCATGCCACTGGAGTCGGCGCATTGCACCTCATCCAACCACCCGACTTTGACGGCACCCACACCTTCCCCAACATCCAACCTTCCTCCTCAGGCACCCCGACGGCACCTCACCACTCCAGACCGACCTCCCGGCCTCAACTCCAAACACTCAGCTGCATCCCAGGTTACCCAAGTACAAGCGGCCCTGCCTTGCCGACGAAAAGGGCCCAATTGGCATTGCAGCCGGCGCTGTGCACCAGTGTGCGACAACAACACCATCGCAACAACAACGATCCCTTCCGACCGACTTGTCCCTTCCTCAAAAGCAAGGCACTGCCGGTCTGCCACTCTTTCGCATAGTACCAGCTACCATCCGATCTCTACCTACGCCGCCCAGTCTGGCACTTGGAGTTAACCTCACAACATACGCCATCTCAACAACAACAACTTGGACGTCGGTCATCGTTGCGATCACTTCCCCACGCTAGCCCACAGCTCGGTTACGGGCCGTCGCCGACCATCTCGACGCCAAGGGTCTTTTTGGTTAGGGATCTAGTTCGTGCGTGCAGTATCACTCACTCCAGCAGATATTCCCAACTTTGGGCCCACCGTCATTCATTTCTGATTTCGATCTTCGATTATGAGCCATGATACAACTTGGGGAAGAACATGACGTTAGGAGGTTGGAATTGAGAATCCCCGGGCCGCGATTGGACGACAACAACAGTCTCGATTACGCCAGCAAAAAGGTGTTGGTTGTCGGTACCGCAAAGGGAGCCCAACGCCAAAAGTTAGCGCCAACATACATCACCAAAAGAATCAATCACATTTCTGCGAAAGGAAAGGTTTCTCGCAGACAAAGCAGCACAAAAGCACTTCTTCTCACTTTCCTGTCAGCATTTCCGACAGCCATGGCCCAGTGCGTGCCACTCAAGGGATCGACGGCGTGCTCTGCCTTCCAAGTGTCTTCGATATCGACAGATGAGGACTTGGTGAAACTATAGTACGTTGGCTCTTCTGTCATTGTGATGATGAAACCGCAGAAATATCCGGAAACTGACTTATGTTACTTTCTAGCCCGTTCTTGAAGGACGTCAAAGACACCGCAACGTTTGACGAGCAGCTAAAGTCTTATGTACAGACGAACTACGTTCAACTCAAGTACGTCAGCTTGACCTTGAAAATACCCGTTAACTCCATTCTAACATCGCCTCAGATTCCAAAATCTTTTCGGTTGCGGGGGGATTAAGCTCACCAATACCACAGAGCTATATGCGCGATTCGCGACTACCGTACTATGTAATGGCGTCATTCAGAATTCCGTCACGAAATGTAACCTTTCGGCAGCAAATTCCCGACCAATTTGCGCTGATACTTGCGTTAGTAACCGAGTAATACCATTGGATGACCTTTGCTGACTTTTCCAACAGGCACAATATGCGATCAGCGAGGCTAACATCGTCGCTGACAGCTCTCTTTGCGAAAATCCAAATGACAACTACCCAGATCAAATTCGAGCCGACTTTACTACGTGTGCCCTGCCGGCAGACTCCTTATCTGGTAGCGACTGTATCTCGGGGATTGCGAATGAGCCCGACAATTGTGGATACGGAGACAGTCTTTTGGGCTTGTGCGGTTATTGCAAATCTGGGGGGCCGAACGCGACGGATACGTGTTGCTACAATTCCGATGCCGAGGCCAGATGTGCCAACGTCATCCTCCCTTCGATTTCGCCATCAATAACTTTGAACCCCGTTCCAAGCGCTACTTCGACTAGCGAACCGGTAACAGATTCTGGCAGCAAAAAGGGGCTCTCCGGCGGCGCGATTGCTGGAATTGTTGTGGGCGCGGTGGTGGGTTTGGCTCTGTTGGCACTGCTGATCTTCGCGTGCATTTTCTTGAGGAGGAGGAGACGTGGCAGCCAGGACGGCAGCATTCTCAACCAGCCGACGCCTGCTAGGAAAGGGCCGTCAACAGCGCAAATGACACAGAATGACGGGCTGAATCATGGATTTGCAGGGCCACCAGGTGGAAGGATAGCCCGGATGTCGGCCCTCGAGGGCGATGCCCCGTCCCCCCGCTCTCACCGAGACTTCAGCTCCGGGTCTGGCGAGAAGACGGCAGCCGCCTATGCTGTTGGTAGAAGTAGCAGAAGGAGAGGCGATGATTACTCGTCTTCCGACGGATACCGTGACAGCCCGATATCTGACCGAGGTATTGGCATTCTGCGACCGCCGCCGACGATGAAGAGGAGTGGCTCTCTGTCGAGCGGTTCAGTTCTCGCAGGCGAAGACGGTGTCTCGCCGATGTCATCACCCCAGGGCGGTGTGGCCAGCCAACAAAGCGAGCAGCTGCCCTTCTTCAAAGACTACTATTCTCAGGACGAGATCCATCCAGGCGACAAGGTTGCCACGCTTTGGGCATACCAGCCACGGGCTGCTGACGAGTTCGCCCTTGAACGGGGTGACATGCTCAAGGTCGTTGGTATTTGGGATGACGGATGGGCAACTGGCGTCATGGTGGATGAGACTGCTGAGGAATGGGAAAGTCGTCGCCAAGCCCAGCGAGATAGT
Organism: Neurospora sp. CHS-2018a; assembly: GCA_009802275.1. Taxonomy (NCBI): domain Eukaryota; kingdom Fungi; phylum Ascomycota; class Sordariomycetes; order Sordariales; family Sordariaceae; genus Neurospora; species Neurospora sp. CHS-2018a. The sequence goes on from RAKG01000080.1 coordinate 161,704, forward strand.
GGAGTCTCCAACACGTCTGGAAAGATGCGGGATGTGTCGCCTCCTGTGAGCGGAGAAATCAAGGCATTCCCGCTGGTGTGCGTGTGCCTTCCCGAGCATTGGCGGCGAACGATTGAGGGAGATGGCTCAACAGAAACCGGAGAGAGCGCTCAGAACCAACTATAGTAACGAACGGACTCATGAGAGGAACTTGAGTGTATGAGGCCACGGACCTCTTGAATAACTGTCCAGACGACGACTAGTATTCTACTATACGACGTTGGGTACGGACTTGGTGTCACGGTATGCTTTATTGCAGCTTTACTCCGGATACCCACAGGCCTCCCCTTTCTCCGCTCGCTGCATATTATCACTACTCGATTCATAATGACCTGTTACATTCGAGCTGTCATCCGTCTGCCGCCGGTTATTTCGTTGGTTGGATGAACAGACGCTGAGAGCGGGAGGCCTGACGAACAACGACTGCACCACCATGTATTGCATCGATTCTCTCTTTTTCTTCTTCTCTCTTAATTTCTATATACCCCGGTTTGTGGAGGACGATGTGTATTTGCTAGAGTGGAGGCTATCATAACTGGATGTGGGGAATCTCAAAGAGGAGTATTTGTAAGGATGGCGAGAGATCAGTATCATACGTTATGACCTTTTTAGATGAAGCATTAAGACATTCGCAGAGCATCCATTTTCTTTCAAATGGACGTTATGGAGTTGAGCTCGGATGCGAGTACGTAGTTCATTAAGCCTCGTCTTATATCACAATGTCAAGTCCATCTCTCAATGCCTCATAATTAGGAGGACATCGGAGACCCTCCAAACCTTCCCGCACCTCCTGCGCATGACGATCAGAGAGCTCCTTCTGTTCCTTCAGCATACGACGCTTCTGCTCGCGAGTACGCAAAAGGCAAGACTGAAGCTTCTTGATCTTTATCTCAGATTCAGACCAGTCTGGCTGGGGGTGGGTGAAATGAGGTGTGGGCATATGACGTTCATTCAAGCCAGCCAACTGCTTGATCTCCCGCATCAACCATTCCTCATCCTCCTCGAGACGTTTAAGTTGAGACTCCTTAATGGCTTCCGCGACTAAATTACACCAGGTCAGCTCAGTCAGAACCCAAAAACAGCAAACCATACTTACGCCGACTAACACGGTTCACGCCATCGCAAGAACACTTGCATGAATGCGAAGGATCCATAACACAGGATCGACCGTTGCGATGGCAGTTGGAGCACGGCATTTTGAGAGACTGACCAAGCACCTCAATACAGTCTGCAAGAGTCTCAAAAGTAATCACAGTAGTAGTAGTAGGTAGGAAGGACGTAGAGGTACTCAAGATAGGGCTGAAGTGGGCCACCTGGGTCGGGTGGATGCTCGATCAATCAAAGTGGAGAGGCACTGGAGAAGAACAAAGAGCGCCCAACCCTGAAGCAAGCAGGCAAGCTCCGCGGCTGACGCGCTTATCTTATCGGCATCCTCTCATACGTAACCGGCTCCGGTGACATCCAATGGCGCTACAACTTGCCTGAACAGTACCGATTTACCACACCTACAACTTACATACAATTGCTGTTTGACGTCCACACGATCACATCTCAACCAAAGAACAGAGGAACACTGCTTGAAAGGGCAGCTGACAACACCACCTAGCGCGACACAACCCGCTTCAGGTGCCGATAACGTCCCCATTGGCATATCTCGCTCCCTTTGACGTCCTGTAGTTATACCGATAACGACCTTGCGTCCTTCGTCATCCTGTCGCACCGAGCGAAGCTCCAAAGAACAAACACCACCCCATATCCGTACACACATAAATTGGCGAGCCTTCCACGTTCGAACTGTCCTCTTTCGCGTTCTCCGCCAGCCTGTCGACTCTCGGATGGTTGTCCCAAGATGCGCAACAGCCTGACGATCCCGCCGTCTAGGTAGCTGGTTAGCTCAAGCTTCCTGGCTCTACTACACACCTCGAAACCATGGGTCAGGGTTTCTCACTGACTGCCCCTCCAGCGGGGGCAGCCGGTATCGATGTCCCCGAATTGGCAGACTTGACCTACGAGAAGGTCATCGGCCAAGCCCGCTTCATGAAGAGCATACGTGCCAGGCATAATGATGGAGTCGTGCTCGTCAAGGTGCTGGTCAAGCCATATGCCATGTCACTGGTACGGTACAAAAAGAAGATTATCYGTAAGTGACAAATGTGCAAAACTGTGCTATTAGACGTTGGCCAATTCTGACACGGGGAAAAACAGGAGAAAGAAATGCGCTTGCCAACGTGCCCAACGCCCTTCCATATCAGCGAGCGATCGAGACCGAGACAAACGGCTATCTGGTCCGACAGTTCTTTTACAACTCCCTATACGACCGACTCAGCACCAGGCCATTCCTCGAGGATATGGAGAAGCGTTGGCTGGCTTTCCAGCTCTTGTGTGCCTTGCGCGACTGCCACGCCAAAGAGATATACCATGGAGACATCAAGACGGAAAATACGCTGGTGACATCCTGGAACTGGCTCTACATCTCGGACTTCTCGTCGTCCTTCAAGCCCGTCATGCTGCCGGAAGACAACCCCGCCGACTTCTCCTACTTCTTCGACACGTCTGGCCGGAGGACATGCTATTTGGCCCCCGAGAGGTTTCTTCCACCCGGCCAGGAGGCCGATCCGAACGCCAAGATTACATGGGCCATGGACGTTTTCAGTGCCGGATGTGTTATTGCCGAACTCTTCCTCGAAACACCCATATTCAACCTGAGCCAGCTGTACAAGTACCGAAGGGGTGAATATGACCCGTCCATTTCACATCTCAGTCGCATCCCTGATAAGGACCTGCGCGAGATGATCGCCCATATGATCCAGGTGGATCCGCAAAAGCGCTACTCAGCCGAGCAGTATCTCGAGTTCTGGAAAGACAAAGTGTTCCCGGGCTATTTTTACAATTTCCTACATCAGTACATGCAGTCGATTACCGACCTTTCAACTGGGAACTCGAGAATTGGCGAAGCAGACCAGAGGATCGAAAGGGTCTGGAACGACTTTGACAAGATCTCCTACTTCCTTGGCTATGAGAATGGGGATGACCCATACGAGGATCACCTGCCGTCCCCAAGGTTGGGGTTAGGACTCTTCCCAGTCCGACTCAACATTCCCAACGCTGAACATTATGTCTCGGCGAACAAGCAACCTATCACTGACGATGGAACACTGATCTTCCTTACCCTGGTCGCGTCTTCCTTGCGCAACACCGCACATGCGACCGCAAAGATCAAGGCGTGTGATATCATGCTAGCGTTCGCTGAACGGTTAACCGATGAAGCAAAGCTGGATCGAGTCTTGCCGTATCTGATGACACTCTTGACCGATAAATGTGATAGGGTAGCAATATCTGCCCTGCGCACCATAACGCAGCTTCTTGATTTGGTCAAAGTCATCACCCCCGTCAACTCGCACATTTTCCTCGAGTACATTCTACCCCGAATGCAGGTTGCGCTCTTGGGATCACAGGGGGCCCCGAGCCCTGTGGTTAGAGCCACGTATGCAGCCTGCCTAGGGAAACTGGCCACAACCGCGTACCGGTTCCTAGCAATGGCCGCAACGCTCAGGGCCGATGGATCAGTAACCATTTCGGATCCAGAACTGGAACCAGGAAACGAGACCAACACGGCTCTCGATGGGCTGTTTGACAGTTCCCGCCAGGACCTAGTAGACCTCTTTGAGACACATACGAAGATGCTCATCGAGGACCTCAATCCTTTTGTTCGAAGAGCGTTTCTCAGTTCAGTACCGGATTTGTGCATCTTTTTCGGTGTTGCGAAGGCCAACGACGTTATTATCGCACATCTCAACACTTACCTGAACGACCGTGACTGGATGCTGCGATATGCGTTCTTCGATACTGTTGTGGGAATTTCCGCATTTATGGGAAGCAGTACCCTCGAAAGCTTCATCCTACCTCTCATAATCCAGGCGGTGGATGATCCCGAGGAGTTTGTCGTACAAGGAGCGCTTCAATCGTTGGCAGAGTTGACCCGGCTGGGGCTCTTGACCAAGGAGGCCTTTGTTGACCTTGTCGCCCTTGTCGGACGGTTTACAATGCATCCAAACATCTGGATTCGCGAAGCGGCCGCTCATTTCATTGCAGCCGGAAACGAGTTCCTGAGCTCTGCGTATCTGAAGGTTTCGGTTTACCCACAGCTGAAGCCCTTCTTGAAGCCAGATATCATTCCTGGTTGGTCGGAGCTCCAGCTCCTTGATTCGCTTCAAAAGCCGCTCTCGCGTAATGTTTTTGAACTGGCTATGCAGTGGGCTGCAAAATCAGAGAAGAGCGGCTTCTGGAAGCCTCCTAAGCGGTTGTGGGATGCTCGCGCTGTAACGAAACTCTCCAAGACAGATGAGGATGAGCAGTGGTTGAGCCGTCTGAGGACTGCGGGGCTCTCACAGGCGGACGAGATAAAACTCATTATGCTGCGAGAGTTCATATGGCGTCTTGTTCAGATGAAGGGGAGAGATTCGACCGAACTGCAAATGGAGAAAAGATCTGAGCTCGAGGACATCATCCCTCTGCGAAATTTGGGTATCACGCCTCAGACCGTTATGTTCGAAGAGGAACCCATTCGCTATCCTGCTCCGCAATTGGACGACGACGACACGGCTCCTAAGACGATCCAGGAGGCTCTCCTCGATGCGTCGTTGACCATTGGTGACCCACTGAGTCAAAGGCGTCGGGCCGCGCTGGATAAACAAAAGTCTAAGTCGGGCAGTCGATCAAATCTTCCATCCATCTCCGTGGACGGCAGGCCTACTACTGACAGCAATGGCGAAAACTCAAGAAACACCTTGAGACGGTCGGCGTCTCATCAGAGCCGTGCATCTCTGCTCTCCCCTCATGACGACATGGGATCTGCTCACTACTCCCCGTACGAAACAAGGAGGGCTTTGAAGCACCAGTCTAGTGCAATGAGTCTGATGAATCGCAAGGACAGCGCCAAGTCCGTCCCTGAGACTGGTACTACGGAAACCAATGCCTTCGGTGAGGTTGAAGCGCCGCTCACTCAGCATTACCAGGGAACTCACATCAGGTCCCCAGATTCCGAAAGCATGCCGCCAACGCCCGGTATCAAGCTGCGCGTGAATCACGACTACCATGGGAACGATCCGCATATTCTCAAGATGCTGGATACCATGTACGTCGAGAACTACCCGCACGATCTTGCTGAGTTTGGTCCGGAGGTTACACCCATTGGGCGCCGCAAGACTGGTAAGATCATCAGTTCCCAACCAGGGAAGCAAAGAGAAAATGGGTGGAAGCCGAAGGGAGTGACTATCGCCTCGTTTGTTGAGCATGTCGGTGCCATCAACCGGATCGTGGTTGCTCCGGATCACCAATTCTTCCTGACCGGTGGCGACGATGGGACCGTCAAGGTTTGGGACTCGGCCAGGTTTGAAAAGATTAACATCCACAAACCTCGCCTCACCCATCGACACGCTCCCGGTGCTAAAGTTCGCGCACTATGCTTCATTGAGAACACGCATAGCTTCGTCAGTTGTGCCACGGATGGCAGCGTACACATAGTCAAGGTTGAGACCTACTTACAGGGCGAGAGCTATCGGTACACTCGTCTCCGCACAGTCAGAGAACATCGCTTTGTCGACGGCGAGTTCGGCGTGTGGTGCGAACACTACAAGCGGGACAACGAGTCCATTCTTGTCGTAGCCACCAACAAGTCGGTCGTCTGGGGCATGGAGCTCCGGACCATGACACTGCTCTTCAAACTGGAGAATCCGGTACATCACGGCACACCAACCTGTTTCTGCATCGACAACAAGAAAAACTGGCTGTGCTTGGGCACATCCCACGGCGTCCTGGACCTGTGGGATCTCCGATTCAAAGTGAAGCTCAAGAGCTGGGGCGTGCCCGGCAAGGGTTCCATCTACCGGCTCTCCATCCACCCATCCCGCGGCCGCGGCCGGTGGGTGTGCGCCTCGGGCGGGACAGGCCAAGGCGAGGTCACAGTCTGGGACATCGAAAAAGCCACATGCCGCGAAGTCTACCGCGTCGGCGGAAACAAGGAAGGCCCCAAGGGGTACGACGCCTGGCAAGTCGACGAGGACAAGCCTTCCGACGGGCAAGGGCAGATGCTCTCGCGGTTCGCGACCAACATCGAGCCCAACGCCATGGGCAACGCCGACCGCGGCGTGCGGGCCCTGGTGTTTGGGTGGGGCATCACGGATGCGGCCACGGTCGAAGAGCAGCCGCCACCGCCGCTGCAGGAACGAGACGTCCGCTACGCATTTATGATCACGGGCGGCTCGGACAAGAAGCTCCGCTTTTGGGACCTGACGCATGTTAGCCAGAGCAGGATCTACTCGGGTTTGCAGCTGGGCGAGGCGGCGCCGAGTTACACGGCTAGTCATCCGACTCCGTCTTTGATTCTCAATACCGAGCGCTTGCATGGCAAGTCGTCTGGTGGCCGGGCTGGTGGTTCTGGTGCTGCCGGGACCGGAGGGGGTAGTGTCACGGCGCAAGGAGTTAATGGGAAATCATCGTCTTCGTCCAACTCAGCAAGCACTTCCCAACAAAATATGCGTCCGTCTAGAACCAAGATCATCTCACAAGAACATTTCCGGTTGTTGAGGAGTCACTTGGATTCTATACTGGATGTGGCACTGGTGGAGTCTCCTTACCCCATGACGGTTTCTTGTGATAGAGGGGGTATGGTGCTTATTATTAGGTGAGGTGAATAATTGGGGCAGTGGTGGTAGAGTTTCGTCGTGATTCTGTTTTAGGCGTTGTTATTGATTTTGTTTGGTTGTCCATTGGGACGATGGGCATGCATGTAAAGAGGAGAGAAGGTTTATCACAGCGTAACGATAAGGGTTTAGTTAGAGTTTTGATATAGCGAAAAATGAGTACAGTTTTTGGAAACCACAGGTGACTAAAACCAAGCCATTTGTCGTCGACGATTGCTGAATGTTGTTTACAAGTAGAGACAGGAGACTTTCACCTGGTACGTGCTGGGGGTATCACATGATCCGTAACGTGACTCCATTTCCTCGAAACCTCTGACAGGCCAGCAGGGTCCGCGCGACCCACAAAAGACGATTGGAGGAATATGGTGCAATCTGCGCTAGTCCCAGAATGGGATAAGAAAGTGGAAAGCACATCCGCTCCTCAAGACGCCGACGACGACATGATCAATGTCCCCCTCTCCCTTCCCCCCGTTTCTCCTTTTCCACATCTCTTTCACTGTTTCAGTGCTGTAAAGTTGTTTTGATTCTCTATTCTTCTCCCAATTTTTGCGGTCGCGAAACCTATTTCGCGGTGTTACGGACCTTACGGTACTGGAGATTCTCTCAATTACAGCGCTCTCTCCTCAAACCGATATCCACACAACGAGACAACACTGGAAGCGACACTGGAAGCAACAAYGGAAGCAACAATGGAAGCAAGCAACAACAATACGATTACTACCTAGCGACATGAATGAAAACAAAATGGCCCGGGGATAACAATAGCTCCTGAATCACAGCTCATCAACCGAACGCCTCCCTCGCCATGACAATACATCATCATCATATATATCCCAACCCAGCCCAACCAAAAACCAAACCATGGAAACATATCCGACTCGACTCGAACTCGACGACAAAACGAAGCTCATCACCACCACCGACCCATATCTCCTTCATCTATCTATCGATCATCCATCCACCCATCGAGCATGCTCATCATCGACCACAACCTCGCCTGAGGATTATCTCCTCTCTGTCTTCATATCGTCTCTCTCTTCATCTATTCTGTCTCTCTCGTCTCATTCATTCAACCTCTTCCCATAAGCCGAGTAGTACCCGCACTTGGGCACATGGCTCTTCTTGCCCGTCTCCGGGTTAAAGATGTGACAGCCCCCCCTTGCCACGTTGGGCGGCGTGTACAGGTGCAACGAGACGGCAAAGTTGTCCGGGTCTTGGTTCCACACGCGGTGCACGCCCAGCTCGTCGGCCATGTAGGCCACCTCGTTTTCGCGGTAGACCTTTTCCGAGATTACTTGCATTGGTTTTGGTTCTGATGAGGAGGATGGAGAGGACGAAGAGGTGGTGGTGGTGGTGGAGGGAGAATCGGGAAAGGCATAGCGAGTTTCGGTGAGGTTGCCTTGGAGGATCTTCATCAGGCAGTGGGCGTTGCCGTGGTCGTGGATGGGTGAGCCTTTGCCTGGGGACCAGACTAGGACGAGCTGTTCATTGGTTGTTGTCAGTGTTATGTTCGAGTGAACATTGCATTTGCACAGAGGCATGCTACGGAGATGGCGGATGGGGGGTGCATGAAAACGAGGCTACGGGCGACTGTTACTCACAAGGTTGCTCTTCCCGTTCCCTTCGTCAACCAAGTTGCGAGTATAACCCCGGCTCGCATCGCCAAAGGCGAACCTCGACCATTCCACCTCATCACTCTGATAGTCTTGCATCAAGCGAGTGAGGTGTTCGACATCGACATCGTCTGAAGTCAGACCCGACGACGGCCCGAGGGCGTCCTTCAAGGCTTGGACGAGCTTATCGAAGGTGTTTAGGGTTGGAGTTTCCTTGAAGGTAGCCTTGAGACAGAACGGGACGCTGGTGGTGGCTGCAGCCATGGTTTGGGTGATTCCGACAGCCATATTGCCTGCTGGGTCGTTCTTGTGATTACGGAGCGAAAGATCGAACGGTTGAAACGATCCTTTATGGACAGGAAGCTTTAGGACTGAAGCAAAAAGAGGATGTCGTTGAACAAGTCAAAAGATGAGGTGTCTGGACTTGGCTTGAGGGGTATCGGTTATGTTGTGTGACGAAAGAGGGATCCAATGGGCTCTATATCGACGCTTTGAACTGAGGTTCTATGGACAGATGCTCTCAACGCTTCTTCATAAAAGCTTCTTCAACTAAGTCGTCGCTTGGGGTCTGATGATCGGTAACGATGCTGTCAATGTCGATGGGCAAAAGGGGGTATCAGGGTGAGCAAGACAGGATAGGACGATGATAGGATGAAGAGGTTGAAGATGACCTATCAGAAGGAGGACGAAAACTGGCGGTGTCGATCTTCCAAGGCGTGTGGATGGAATGGGGATTGCGGGCGTTTCTCAGCGGTTCTGGGCGGAGACAGCGGTCGGGGAAGTCGGGGGAAGCCGCGCTACGATGCCTGTTTGGAAGGACCGATCTCGGTGGGTCAGCTGGGGAAAGAGCAACTGGGTACTGGTCCATGTGACCTGGGAACGAAGCGGCTTCTTTGCGGTTTCTTTAGATTCGAAGGAGCGAAAAAGAGCAATAGAAAATTACTGAAAAATCGATAGTTGAAAATACGAAAACATGGCATATTTGGCATCGTCGTCATTTCCATTGTGTGAAGAAAGTGACCATTATGGTACGGCGGGGTCCAGTATTGGAATTGAAGGCCGCAAGCGCAGGCGCAAGAAAAAAAAAACGACTTCGTTAGCGATTATCGTGATAAGGGAACCCATAACATTGACTACCCCTGCACGTGCGTCCCCGCCCCTTCCGACTTGGAATCTTTTCGAACTGCGGTTCCTCCGATATCGAGCATCGGATGAACAACGATAACGATAATCGTCACGGTTATGGGTCGGTTCAGTTGTACAGCAAAGGACGAGCAATGCTTGCGCGTCTTGAACAATTATCCTCTCTTTCACAACATTGTGTTTGATAGTCTGCCTTTGTTACACCAGTGTACCGTACCACACATGGCCACTGTAGTCACCGTAACAGTGCTCGATCCGGGCCACTGTGAGAAACAAAGACAAGGATGCCGTTGGCTACAGCACCTTGAGGACTGGAACCTACAATTTGTTACAGTTACGAGAGAGTTTGCCTTTTACATCTACCAGCATACGTATGCCATGTTAACCGCCATATTCCATGTACGTACGAAATCCTCAAAGGGTGAGGTAAGGCGGTTGTCGGTCGGGTATCATTTACACGGCTGTCGGTCCCGGTCCCATCAGATAGGACGGGATCACCGCTTGCTTCTCGCCTCCTGAACTACCACTATCTCACCCAGTAAAGACCACTATACCAATACACTATTTGCAAGCCGGTCTCTTTTTCGTAACCTCCTGTCAGGTGCCCTCAACAGCCCCTTTGTTTACCTTATCATTACCTGATAGATTAAACCCCAGACCAAAGAGGTCACTTTATCTGTACGGGAAGAAAGGATAAGATAGCCAAGCCCTGTTGGTTCGTCTTGGTCCCCCTACTCTACACTACTGTATAACACAGCCAGCCCTGCAACCGCCGACCAACTGCTTTGGCTTTGCATGTCATGCGTACTTCACTCATTCACAGGAGTGACGGGACGGTCTCACCGTTCACCGGTGTTTACACAGTATGACCTGCGAGACCTTTGATTTAGAAATGTTGAAAGACCATTGTTTGGGTCACACGGGTCGATACCCATGTAACAATGGGGGAAGTGGAAAAAGGACCCTGGGATTATCGGCCGTTCTCGATGGGGGGACCTTGAGGTTGGAAAGCAAAGATAAGAGGTTAGGTATGCACACACAAGCGACACCTTGTTGATTCGAACAAGACCAGAGAAGATGTTATTCAAGTTCGACAGAGATCGGTCTGTCAAATTATCTGTCTCTGCTTCGTATCATTGTACCTACTCGCTCAGTCATTCATTCGCTTGCATTACCACCTCTATACCCAACCAGGAGAAAACGCCAGATGTTACATTACACTCATATACCGATGTCACCCGCCCTGCCGTCCCGCCTCATGGCACTAAATTCATCCCGCTCTACAGCTACCTAGACGTAGATCCGCGCGGGTACCTCTCCCGACTCTCCAATTCAACCCCATCCTCATCTTCATCTTCCGTCCCATCTAATATTTGTTGTCCACCTCTTCCTCCACCACTTCTCGCAGTACTACCCGTACCCGCGCCCACACCACCACCACTTGCTAATGGCTCCCTAGGCAAATCCAACGAATCCCTCAACCTAATCCTCCCACCACTCGCAATCGACACTTTATCCGACACCCACCCGGCAACCCTCTGCATCAACTCCCACAGTTTCTCATCACTACTAATAACTCCTTGCTGTTGTTGCTGTTGTTGCTCCGCTCCATGGGCAACCTCCTCCATAGCCTCGACCTTGAACTGATACTTGAGGCAATCCTTCACCGTGACAAGTCCCATCAGCTTGCCGTGGTACTCGATCAGGATCACGCGCGGGCCGATCTTGCGGAAGAGCTCCATGACGGTCTCGAGGGGGAGGCGAGGGTGGGCGGAGACGGGGGTGGTGTCTACGTAGCGGCTGAAGTTGATGAAGTTGGAGGAGGAGGAGGATGAAGATGCAGAGGGGGCGGTGGATGGCTCGGCGAAGTTGATGGTGTTGAAGCTGTCCATGCGGGCGAGACCTGGTGTGATGCCGAGGGGTGTAGTGATGTCAGCGCCGGTGGTAGAGGCATCCGCGCTGGGTGGTGGAGCAAAGGTGCACTTGGCTTGAGGACTGAGCGTTCTCTCGCGCTTTGCGCGGTCGACGGCGTAGCGTAGCTCCGTACGGCCGATGTAGCCGACTAGGATCTTGGAGTGCTCGTCTTCCACGATGGGGAAGCCTTGGTAGTTGTCCTCGGCGAGAAGAGCCTCGATTTGCTGGAGGGTCATGCCGTTGGTGGGGATGGATGTGACATCCTTGATCATGGCGTGCGAGACGGGCACGCCGAAGTTGTGCTCTTCCTTGTTGTCGAGGAAGGGGAAGCCGCTGAACCAGATCATGCGGTCTGCAATGCCACCTTTGCCGCAAAGCTCACTGACGGCTTTGGTCACACCAACGACAATCATGGTTGGCAGGATGTAGGTGAGGGCACCGGTAAGCTCGAACATAATGACTACCACCGAGACGGTGATATGCATGATACCACTCAGAGCGGCGGCCGCGCCGAGGAAGGCATATGTTCCGGGTGTGATGCATGGCACGTCGGGCAAACAAGCAGCGAAGAATGGGCTTTGCGGGTTGGCTTCATGGAGTGCCTGAACGATAATACCCACTGAGCGGCCAAAGGAGGCGCCGATGGCCATAGACGGCACAAAGATACCGGCTGGAACCTTGCAGCCGTAGGAAATAATGACGAAAAAGATGCGGATGACGGTTGCTAGCAACAAAGAGACGACATTGCGAAACCGGTGGTCCTTCTCGCAGAGGCCTTGATAATCCTCAGCGCCTTCACATTCGAGGAAGAGAATTTCCATGCTCTCAGTCATATCGATTCTCAGAAAACTGTTTGGATAGCACACGATAGCCGTGGCAGCCGCCAACAGAGTAGCTTCGAGAATGGCGTAATTGGTCAGGTATTTCTTGCGGAATGCCTGCACCCTGAGATTCCACTTCATGACGAAAGCACCGTATAGACCGCCAAAGATGCCGAGTAGGATGAAGAATAAGATTTCGAAGAAGTGCCACGATCTGTCGTAATGAACCTGGAACATGACCAATTGCCCAGTCCGGAAGGGATTCATGGCAGACAGGACGGCTGTAGCGACCAAGGCGCAGAAGTAGCTACGCCACATGGTCTTCAGGGGGAAATAGCTGGACATCTCTTCGAGCGAGAACAGCACACCTCCAATAGGGCTGCCGAAGGCGACGGCGACTCCCGCAGCAGCGCAAGCGCTGAGGATCTCACGCGTCTTGGATGCATTTCGTCTATACTTGGCGAAAAGCCTCGATATGACATTTCCCGTGCACACAGCGTAGTGTACGCTAGGCCCTTCCTTTCCAACGGAGAGTCCGGAGCCGATGGCAAGTGGTAAGGCTAAGGACTTGATAACCAGAGTCCAGAAACCGAGAAACCCCTTCATGACGAAGCCGGCAATGATGCATTTGATCTCGGAGATGCCAGAGCCGGCGGCGTAGGGGGCATAGGACTTGACCAAGGTGGCTGATGTACAGGCGAACAAGATCTGTAGTCCATTAGTAGGGTTTCTCGGAGGGTCCGACCGGAATAGCTTATACGAACCGCAAATAATATGTAGATAAAGTAGTTGATGGGTGACAGGCCCGTCCATTTTTGCCAGTCGTCGCAACCATTGTCCTCTCCCCAACAGCAAAAGTTCTCGTTGAGATAGAAGGCAGTCTTGCAATGGCCGAGCTTAATGTCGGCAAGCCATTCGGTGATGATGTTGAGAAAGGCAGCATTGACTCCGATTGCCGCACCAATTATGGTCACGACAATCCAGCCTTGAGCAGCATCATAAGACTCTCGTATCCTGTGTCGCCAGTCGAAGCGGCCGGCGTCCCAGAGCCCAGCATTTCTTTTTCGGCGCGCCTTTCTGCGCAGTTGTTCTCGTGCCGCATCTTGCACCCAATCTGTCGCCTATCGTCAGCGCTTGCCGGTCGAAGATGGTTCTCGTAGTGTCAAAGGTTTATCGTACCAATGGTTGTAAAGTCCTACTCGGTCGACAGTTAGTAGCCGCACAACTGACCCGGTCGCATTGCACAACCCAACTCTCGAGCAAGCAAAGCTAGCTGACCTCATATCGCTTGATCTGCGCAATCTCCTCCTCGATCTGATGTTGCGCCGCAACTCCTTGGGCCGTTTGGGCTTCCCCTTGTTCGGCAATGGACACGGCGTAGGAGAAGCGGGAGCTGACGGATGGTCTTCGAGCGCGCTGGTTCGGGATCTGAGGCACTGACGTCGAGAACGACGTAGATCGGGATTGCGAGTTCATGGCGCCTGGGCCGCCTCTGGATATCATGTCGCTGGCATTCGGACTGAAGTAAGTGCTTATGCGGGTGGTTGTCAGAGCTGTTTGCCGTTCCTCAGCACCTAGTGTCCGTGACGGGATGTTGTCTTCCAGGTTGTCGCCATTATCGATTGCGCCTCTGCCGCCGAGGTCCCTGTAATCGCCCACTGAAGCTATCACTGCAAGGCTGACTGACGTCCCAACTCCAGCGCCCAGCTTCCGGGGTCCTGGGCTTCTTGGCAGGAATCCGTGGGCCGCCAAGGTGCCTACTACCTACTGTACCCCGTTGTAGCCACCCCATGGGGTTGGCCGAGAAGAGGTGCAACACTCTTAATCGCGTCTTTACGCGTTTCACTTTAACTTCTTGCCGTCGATCTGCTGCAAGTTATCAGCCATCAATAAGTCTAATAAGAGCCAGGTAGCTTATCATTGGAGTTGCCAAGGAACTCACAATTGTTTGTGACATATCGGCTACCAAAACTCACAAAGTCGTCACATACTCAGCGGCGGCACCTAACGAAGCTCGACCTAGGACGAAAAGAAGAACCTCGACTTATTCTCCCCTCGCCTCAGCGATACAGGATTCACTTCGATTTTTGAATCACCTCACGGATCCTCAGAGGGAACCGCCGTTCCTCTCGTCGACAAAATGCCTTACAACACCACAGCAATTCCTCCCCGAAAGGAGGTCACAGGTCAAACTCAATTGCCCCGTAAGAAATTCACAGTCACTCACCCATTCACCCACGAATCCGCCTATACTAACCCAATCCTCTCCTTCCCAGTCACAAGAGTCAAGAAAATCATCGCCGTAGACCCAGACATCACAGTCTGCTCCAACAACGCCGCCTTCGTGATCACTCTCGCAACCGAAATGTTCATCCAACACCTAGCCTCCGAAGCCCAAAACATGGCCAAAGCCGAGCGCAAGCCCCGCCGCAACGTGCAATACAAGGACGTGGCCGCCGCCGTCTCTCACCACGACGACCTCGAGTTCCTCGAGGACGTGGTGCCCAAGACTTCTTCCTATAAAGCCATCAAGGCGCAAGCAGCGGCCGCCCGGGCCCGCGTCAAGGGAGGGAGCGACGTTGTGGTTCCGCCTGCGGGGACGGCCGCCGCTGTTGCTAGCGTTCCGGGCCCTGTTATGGGAGGACTGGCGGCTCCTGAGGGGGTTATGCTTTCTTTGGAGCAGCAGGGACAGCTGGGTCAGGGTGATCACGGTGATGAGAGGGATCGGATGGCGATGCTGCCGAATGCCAAGAAGCAGAAGGGGTCCGGGGGATTGCAGCAGACGTCAATTTTGATGTCTATGAATGGGGGGTTGGCTACTGGAAGTGGTTCCGGTGGAAGCATTGGAGGACTGGCGGCGCCGGTGAATGGACTCGGTGCTGGCGGGGTTAATACCGGGATTACCAATATGGGAGTCACGACGGGTGTGGGCATGTCGTCGGCTTCGGGACGACCATTTAGTTCTACTCCTGCTGTGATGACCGGTATGAATAGGGGCATCTTGTCGGCGTCACCGCCGGCTACTACGTCGGACGAGGATCCTAGCGCGCAGTTGCAGATGGAGATGAGGCAGGCGGCGTCACAGCAGTATCGGGGTCACGATGGGGATGTGGATATGACGGGTTAGGACAGCGTCTTGTCTACATATACAGCGACGATAAAACGTGTTGGGCACCCGAGTTGGTGGAAGGGGTCAAGACGTCTACCTAGTGTGACTGAATCGAGAAGCACTATAAGCCCTTGATATTTATCATCACAGGGTACCTTTGCTAAAGCCCGCTCTGGTTGCTGCAATAAGATTATGACACCAACATCATGCTGCAGTCCCTCTGTTTCAGAACAACAAATTTGCGTATCTTGGTATACAGTTATTTTGCAGTAAGCCCACTCTAGAACCGAACGCCGACAAATGTAACCTCTGTGAAGTGCCGTCCTCCCCCTTTTTCGTCACAAACTCTGCCATCATACCATGGAGGACATAAAGTGATCTACCACGTCCGTCAGAGGCCCATTACCTTCCTCCTCCTCCTACTCCTCCATGACATCGTCATCCTCAGCGATAATACCAGGCGGCAACCGTCCCTCGTTGAGCGCCTTCTCCAGCCTGATGATCTCCTCCAAGCTGTCGGCCTTCTTGATGAGATCCTGCAGCTTCTTCTTCTCCTTCTCCGTGAGCTTCAGACGCGAGAGTTTCGAGGAGGGACCACTGCCGGTCGCACCGTTCGCGGCTCCGGCGCCAACGTCAAATGTCTTGGTCTTGATACCCTTTATCTGTGTGGGGAGATTATAGGTCAGTACGTATGTCACAAATGGCTGGCGTCGAATGAAGAGGAGGTGCATACCGTGTTGGCCAACTCTGTCGGCTCCTCGGCCGTTCCGAACAACTCCTTCGCCTGTTGCCTCTCGGCATCCTTGACCTTGACGTAATCGAGGAAGCGAACCTGGGGGCACAGCCAGAGGACCCAGTAGCGGTAGTTCTGTGTGTCAATATCCATTGTCAGCCATTTCGCCCATCCGTTTCATTCGCATTTTCCCGCCTGTCTCTCTCTCTCCCTCTCTCAGGCGCATATCACGAAGGGATATTGACGAAGGGACGTACCTCCTTCTTGGTAACGGGGTTATCCATCAAAACCAAGTGCGTAAGCCTAGGGAACCTTCCCAACACCTCCAAATCCGCCAGCTCGCCAATGTTATTGGACGCCAGGACGAGGTTCTTCAGGTTGGGGATCGCATTCGGAAGGGTCGACTGGATCTGGGCGATCCTGTTGCGGGCGAGCAGGAGGGTGCGTATGCGTGGCGAGAGCGGGAAGTTGCCCAGCACTTGGATATCGTTGTCGGTGAAGTCAATGGCATCGTGGGGCTGTATAGTAAGGACAAAGTAAATGGGTTAGCAAAGCTGTATGGTTGGTGATTTGGTCGACGAACTACTAGTAGTAGTAGCAGTAGTAGAAGAAGATGAAGAGGCGACAAAACTTACCCCAGCAACGCCCAAGTTCTCAATAGCAGGTATTCTGTGTCCTATTGCATTTATCCCAACCCAACATAGGTTTTCGATATATCAACTCTGTTCTTTGTACGCGCTTTTGGAAACTTGAAGATCAACCGTGCAGTATCTGCTCTTCTCGATGGAACGCACCTCGGAGATCTATCTCTCGCTCCTTGAGCGGATTGAGGTAGGAAAGGGAGTTGTTGATGAGGTCTGCCGTCAACCTCATTGTGACGACGGAGTGCGAGTGCGACGACGATGGGGAGCTGTCGAGCTGTCGCTGCTGCTACTGCTGCGATGCCGGTCGGTACCTGGTGGCGGTTGTTGCTGGTGGTTCTTTTGCGATAGGTTGGAGCAACGGGGCTTTCGAAGCAAGTGACTATTTTCTTTCGATTACGGCCGGAGAAATTTGCCGTATATACTGTCGTCGCCTTCGAAATTCGAATTGGTGGAAGTCAAAGAACCGAAAAGTTGAAGCGCGTCGCGTGGTCGTAATTGGTGGTTGTGGTTAGAAGGTACCAAAGTAGATTCACAAGGCTGCCTGCCCCAATGAAGTCATGGAGAGTGCCGCAAAAAGTGGACGGTGAATGCTTTAACCCTAACCCTTGCGCGGCGATACTACAATTCACAACCACCGACATGGAACTCCCATATCAAGTACAATGGAAGGGCCGATATCTTGGTGAAAGACTAGTCAGAAGTCTGTTCATTATTCGCCGTTTCGTTGGCCTATGATGTCTCTTACTCGCTATCTCGTCACGTTGCTACCGAATTCTCTTTCTTGGTGTAAACGCTTCCATCACCACTCCGCCCGCTAAATGGATAACCAAACCCAATTTCACTACACTCGCTCTCGGGCTCAGATTCCTGATGCTAGAATCATCTAGAGAATCTACATCAGTAACTTGATGTCTTGTCCCTTTGTTATGCACACTCTTGCGCACTTTTATTGTACACGCCATCAAATACGGTATCCATACATCATCAGACCGGACGTCGAATAACGCCTTCCATGCTACTCGTGCCAAAACCAGGTTACTGAAAACAACAAGCTTACTATGCAACGCCCCGTGCAAATTCTATGTCCACTGGTATCACCCGTATCAACACTTGCCCGTCCTGGAACCGGGAGAAATCAGGTATGCAAATCCACATCCTTCATCCTCCTAAGGTATGCTAATAAACTCCTGCCCAGTATTAGTACCACTTGCCCACTACTCGACGACGAGCCCCTCCAAAGCTTTCATAGCTCTGGCACCCTGCTTCTCAAACACCGAGACCATCTCCTCGCATTCCCTCTTCAGCCTCTGCTCAGCCAAGCTGGCATTATGATAGATCCACTCTTCCACGGTCATCCGCTTCTCCGGGCTCGTAAGCTCGCTGCCCTTGCGTAAGAGCTTGTCAATGCCATCATCCTTCCCGTAGTCATTTTTGGTGGGCGAGAAGATGTTATCTAGATCCACCGCGGTCCAAGGTGTAGTGCTTTGGAGGGCGCCCAGAATCTTCCGTTTGGAAGGAGAAGTGGGCCTGTCTGGTGGTGTGGTGACCATTGGTACTAGAGCATGACGTTCGACTGTTGGGGTCAATTGCTTCGGCGATGGAGGTCGGTTCTCTGCATTTGAGGATTGCATTGATGGCGAGCGGTAGACGCCTGGCTGTTCTTCAGGTACACGCGCGACCGCAGGTGCCCGAGGTGTGGTAGGCGGCTGAGACAGGTGATCTGGGGACTCAGATGGCGGCGGAGGAAGAGACTTGTTCATCCTGGCTGGTGTTGGCGCAGGACGAATGACGGCCGCCTTAGGGGGAGAGACCTGGGGTGTAGGTTCCCGAGCTGGTTCTACTGCTGCCGCTTCAACGCCCACTTCTTTCCGACTTGAAGATGACAAGCGGCGCACGGTATCAGACTCGGCCTGAGTCTCGGTCCGGGTTTCGACCTGGGCTTCGGCTTCCGGAAGCGGAATCCCAGATGAAATTCGCTGCTGCTCCACCACTTCGCTTGACGTATGAGAAGATGTTGACTTCTTCGACGGGCGTCCCCTTCCCCGCTTGACCGTACTTGGTCGGCCGGAACTCTTGGAGACCAAGGTCATATCTGGATCCTCCCCAGATCCTAGCTCGGGCTGTGCTGGTTGGGGCACAACAGACGTGGCTTCGGGCACAGCAGTAGGTCCGTCCGTCAGTTCGTCGATAGGATCGGATAATGGAAGAGACTGTTGGATCCTTTTCGCTTGCTTAGACATCCTCTGAGCAGCTACTTTGCGACCCTTCTTTGGGAGGGGGATGTCGGATGAAGAAATTGGATCCTCAGCATCCGCTTCCTCTTGTGATTCTGCATTCTGCACTTTGCGCCCTGGATCAACATCGGCGTCGTTAATCTCTTCCTGACGGTCGACGGCCTCATCATTCGATAAATCTGCCTGCGGGGCCGTTGTCGAATGAGGGTGCTGCAGGGAAACTCGTGAGCTTTTCCGCAAGCCCTGTGTTCCTTTGGCGGGCGCTCTCTTGCGGGTAGCTGTTTGTTTGGGAGATGGTGCATCGGGAATGTCAGTGTCCTGTGTTTCCACGGCTGAAGTGGAAGCATCAGTGACCGCAGCTCCTCCTGTTCGTGTTGCCCGCTTCTTCTGCGGAGGCGCCTCCGGGTTGGAGTCCACAGAATCGGAAATCGACTCGCTTCCCCGCTTCCGTCCCTTTGGTGGTTCTTCAGCGGGCAATTGTTCGTCTGCTGGCTTGTCCTCCAAGGTTTCCTTAGGCTCTTCTTCCTTCTTCTGGGCTTTTGCTTTTCGGCTCCTAGCAGTTGCCTTTTTGCTCTTTGCTGCCCGCGTGGTTGGCGCCATAATGATGTCTTCAAGGCCGCCCGCGGTGTCTGAGGCGGATACCTGGTCCAAGGTTTCTGCAGTGGGGATTCCGACAGGCTGGACAGAGAGGCGGTGGGCGACCTTGGATGTCCTGGGTGCTTTGGCTCTTCTCGCGGGCTTCTTCGGTGGCGGTAATTCCTCCTGAAGGCGGAAGAACGCACATTGAGGTTGTCGTCTCTGGTGTTCGTCACTACATGCAAGTTGCTCGTTAGTTCATTGCAGTGAATACATGCGGGGTGGAGGTGAATGGTTCTTACATTGCTTTGTCCCCAGGTTCCCAACCGCTAAGTCCTAGCAGGCAATATGGACAAACTGTCATGTCTTCATCCTCGATTGTTGGTGCGAACTTCCAACCAGCTTCGGCAAGCTGCGACCAGTTAGCTTGTGTCCCTTGGGTTCGGGCAAGTGCAAGGGAGTGCTTACTTGCTTTGACTTGCACTTGAATCCCCTCTTGGATTCGTATGGCCACTTTCCCCCAAAGGTAGCCTTCCGCGCATCGACAAGAATCGGTTCCAGAGGGTGCATCTTCCCATAGTCTCCAAGATTCGCTTCGGCCGCTGCCGTCACAGCCCAGCCGCAAAATGGCGAATGTTTCAGATGTTCTTGGATCGGATGGTCTCCAGGCGTCCAGCCGTCAAAAGAATTCTCGCACAAAAAGCATGTTACATTGTCGGGACTAATGACCATGGGATCGAAGTAAAATCCGGCTTTTGCGAGCTAGAAGTTCGGTTCTGTCAGTCTCCTCTTCCACTCGGGCTTTGTCAACCTGCTCCCTCCCTCCGGTGCCGTTCACTGACCTCATCCGCTGGTAAAGACTTATGTGGCCATTTTACCAGCTTGCCTCGGGAATCAGCGGGAGGTATCCCATCTTTGTTTGCCAGGGGTTGCCCATCAAAAGACGCCAGACGATTTTCGTAAATGAAATAGTCTGTCATGGCCGCGGATGCGCCGTTGTGGCAGGACGTCGATTCGTCCAGGAACGTTATGTCTCGAGAGAATTGTCGGAATCTGCCTCGCTTCTTAGTAGTAATGGTGATATCTCTTTTCCCGCTTGGCTAGGCGAAGGCCAGGGGCTGGGAATGCGATCGCGCAAAGGTCGAGGCTGTCGCAACCGGAATCGGAACTCGTGCTTTAGTCGCGAAACCGATACATATCCCGGACGTTGATTGAACAATAATGATGTGTCAATTTCGAATATTTTGTCGAATCTTGGTTTTGTTGTTTCTTCACGCTGCGCAAGACAATGCGCACAATGGTTGCGACGGACGGTGGTGGTGGGGGATACGTAGTTGGGGAAGTTGCAATGACAAAACATTCGGCAGGCCGATCGGGGACGCGATTGGGTGTTGCCCAGGCTCGCTGTTTGTTTACTTCCACTTGCATCACCGGGGATACGCAAGGCTGTGGCTGGGCACTGATAGTGAGACTTAGTTTCTTATCGGCACGTGGCTGAACACATTTGTGGCTCGTTGCATTGTGCGCCAAGAAAACACGTGAAAGAGTCCATCAGGCTCGGGCACGGATACCCCGACTTGCCGTGCCTGCAGTGGTGCTTCTCCAAGTCCACAATCTGGAAACTCCAACCACCCAACGATCCACCAGTCTTCCACTCCCCCAACCAAAGCCGATGATCTCGACTTTTGTGACCATAGTTTGAGATGGTGTTACCAACAGAAGCTAACGATCCAAACCAGCTCATACCAGCTCTATAATCACATGCCCATCACCAACACGGCAGGTCGAGATTCGGCTGATCTGATTAACGCCCATCGAAACTCGAGAGTCCCAGACCGTTTCAGAACGAGCTACAAAGGCACAGCAAAAGAAGCCGGAAAGAAGCCATCGAGAACAACCCAGCCAGTCCACTAGTGTCCCTCTTGTCCACCCGCTCGTCTCCGCCTGCAAACTTGAAAAGATCCATCATCTCCGATACCGGTCGAGCACAGCAAAGTAGTGGGGATCATAGCGGGCTTCTTCCGATTCTCCCCACATGAGGCTATCGTCCAGCGAGCGGAGCGGGCCCTGGCAAAGGCTTGCTTACAAAGGTCCGATTCATGTCTCTCTTGGCACGGCAGCCGTTATCTTTGTGGTTGCCGGGAATGCTGGGCATCCAAGTGCGTTAATTTGAAGCCATTCGGTAGTTTGGTCAAATGCCTCTGGTCTAGGCTATATTCCAGTTGTCTGTAAGATGGTTGGTCTGTTCATTGTCGGGTAATCTTGCTACAAGCCGCGGTTGATGACGAACTCCCGTCGTAGGAAGGGGTTGGCCGACGCTATTGGAATAACGCAATGACCGGTTCGTCCAACCTAGTTTCACCCTTGAACTTGGCTCGTGCCCCTCGAATCTCCCGAACAGATGGTTCCCCGGCTTTGCGGTGGTGTAATGTCTGCGCTACCGGTCTCAACTGTGTATTGGATAGTCTGGGGTTCAACCTGGACCTTGGAGACAATACACACGTGACAGACCTCCATTCACTAGCCCAAGTACCCCAGATTCACGACACCATGGAACAGGCATCACTTGGGTCGAGCTGCATAGATCTAGAACTGGATGGGCAGAAGGAGTCATCATGAAAGGGAAGATTGGGTTGCGATTACGGACCTCTGGAATATAAAGATATCGGAGGATTTGCTGGTTCGTGCAGTAGTAGTAGCTTGGCTTCCTGGAATTCTAGATGCGTCAGCCTAGATGCACTATCTAGACGCGTGCCACATTCTAGTAGTACGTACGTACACAGTAGCCAATCTCGGCAAACCCCCACGATCTGGAATCAGCCGCATTCCTGGGCAGGAACGACGGACGACGTCCTCTCATCCAGGGACGTGTGCATCATGATGATATCCCCAAGTGCAACGTCTCCAAAGTCCCCGAAATCAAGTTGCACACCTCGTCACCTCCCCTCGTCATCCGACGGACAGTACCAACTCTTGTATTGCATCTCTATACGGTCTACCAAACCTGGAACGACACGTCGTAGACGGCTCGCTACAAGTCGATATTACGGTGCCTCGGGGTGTGTGGTGTTCAAGAACGACTCAATCTTGAAGATTGGAAAATTGGACAAGGATGAAGCTAGGTATTCTTTGTCAGATCCGGGGAACGAGATGCACCGCCGACAATGCTCCGGGACTCGGGGTGTGTTACTTTCCCCAGATCTGCACACTGCCTGGCCCCGGTCATCAGCGAAGGCAATTCAGTTTCATCAGAAGAACGGAGACTGTATGCTCCGTCATTCATTCCAGTCCCTTGGAGGCGAGCACAGTGTTCCCAAACTCTGACCTCTTCTCGCCGGACACACCAGTCGAGGACGTCGTCGAGGTTGGTGACGGACAGCTGGCCCCCGACCCCGACACTGTCCCCACAATTCATGTCGTCATAAAGCTGTAGTAGCGTGCCCCCAAACCCTGGAAATCATGTGCAGCCACCCACGCGTCGAACATTTGGAAAAATTCCAAAGCCAAATCCAACTGTGTTCAAGTTCATTGCCCCGAAATCGCCAGGCACAGCCAGGGAAAGCCGGCATCATTACGACTGCGTAGGAGCTTCCACTTGCAACGGTAACAGAGGAGCTGACGGTATGGAATTACGCGCAGCTTTTACTAATGGTCCCTGCAGCGCCATCTGCCCCTCTAAGAAAAGAGTCCACCGCTCCGCCGCTGCCCCTCGTCGCCCTCCCTGCCACCACACAATGCGATAGTTTTTATGTTAGATTGTGTACCCAGAAGGTACATGGCCCGGACATGGACCACGCACAACAGGCAAAACAGCCATTCTCCAATCGTCGTCTCGGGATAGCGCGGGCATGGAGAAAAGTCGTGGGCTGCTGGAGCAATGCCGGCGCTACTTTAAGGTAGTCTGTTGGGGGGCTTTCGCGTTCCACTCGCTTCATCCACCTCACGCACCAAGTGGATTTCTCTCCGGTCTCCAGTTGCAATCCCGGTCGGGCTTTGCTCTCTTTGCCACCACTGTTGTTGGACTGTTGCTTCCGCTGCTGGCGAGTGCTGGTTCCGCTTGCTCTCACCTCCCCCATTCGACACCTCACCACTTCCCTGTCGGGCCTGCCCAAGAGGTCCACCGCCATGACTAACAGAATGGTCGTTGTTCGGTAAGCCTCGAGCCGGCCAGCTTCCTACGGTGTTTCCCACGCGCCCACCTGCCTCTTCGAGTGACCGAGGAGCTGGATCTGATATCCCTGGGTCCGCCTGGGCAAGGACGACAGGAACACAACTTCACCACCAGCACCATCACAAGCTGAGTCCTGTCTAGAACCACCGGCCTGCAGAGGTCAGCACGTGGTCAGCTATCATACGCATATGGTACGCATTATCAGTCACAGTCCCAAGTCAGGGCCCGAGTCGGTTTGGCCTTGTTGTTTGTGCTATGGTGAGGTCCGAAGGGCGTGCCTTATCAAGCTTGTCCCACGCAGTCTGTAGCCCGCAAAGCTGCGAAGCAATGCTAGTTGCCTTCGACTTCCCTGCTAGATAAGGTAGCAGGAGCGTCCCGCAACAGTCAAAAAAGAGAAGCAATCGCCAGGCTGCCAGTGCAGTTTCGGAGCAGTTTTGGCAAGAGCAGTGAGGACAGCACCAGCGCAAGGGCAAGCAAGACAGCAAGTGCAAGGTGTACCTGGCTTGTACCGTCTCTTCATTCGCCGAGATCGCTGGTCGTTTGGGGGTATCGAGGATGATCCTTTTCGGCAATTCCGGAGTACGGCGACCAGATTGTGTACGCATAGGCCAGATGGGGAGGCTCCATCAGATTGTTCCTGACTCGTCAACTTCCAGGTTGCTCCAACTGCTAGTGCAGTCGTCTGCAAGAGATCCGCCTCGCCCCAAGCGTATCCCAACGCGCATGCTTATATGTCGCTCTTCCCACTCACGTACCTCCCAAGTACCTGTCTCATCCGGCGCCCGCCTTCTCCATCCCTCTTCTTTAGTACTTAATCTGCCCCGGTCCCCCGCAGTTCATCCTGTCTCTCGGACTTTGGATCGTCTGCTGGTATTCTCGCTTGTTGTCCGTACCCCATCCATATTTATACCTGGGCTCCTCCCACCCGGTCCCAGACAGCATCTTCTCTTTCCACGCCTCTTCATCCATCCGAACAGCTTGAGAAGCGAGAACCAAGCCGCTGTCGACAAAGGCCTTCAACAAGGCCTCTCTACCACCCACCATGGACTCGCAATACGAGACAAAAAAGAACGACCCAAACGCCATCATGCCGTACGGGGAGTCGAGCGGAGATGAGCATGTTGGCGAGGTCCGCGGCTTGGGCGGCGACATCATGCACAAGGAGCCCGAGGCCCAGCAGGGCCATGCCAAGTTCCACCGTCTCGGCTGGAAACGTCTCACCGTTGTCTTGATCGTCGAGGCTATCGCCCTCGGCTCTCTCTCTCTTCCCGGCGCGTTCGCTACCCTTGGTATGGTGCCTGGCGTTATTCTCTCTGTCGGCATGGGCCTCGTCTGCATCTACACGGCTCACGTTATCGGACAAACCAAACTCAAGCACCCTGAGATCGCCCACTATGCCGACGTTGGTCGTATCATGTTTGGAAGATGGGGTTACGAAATCATCAGCGTCATGTTTGTTCTTCAGCTGATCTTCATCGTCGGCTCACACGTCCTCACGGGCACCATCATGTGGGGCACCATTACGGATAACGGCAACGGTACCTGCTCCCTCGTCTTCGGTATTGTCTCCGCCATCATTCTTTTCCTCGTCGCCATTCCTCCCAGTTTCGCCGAGGTTGCCATTCTTGGGTACATCGATTTCGTCTCCATCTGCGCCGCCATTCTCATCACCATGATTGGTACTGGCATTCGTTCGAGCAGCCAGGAGGGTGGCCTCGCTGCTGTTCCCTGGTCTTGCTGGCCCAAGGAGAACCTCAGCCTCGCCGAGGGCTTCATTGCTGTCAGCAACATAGTTTTCGCCTACAGCTTTGCCATGTGCCAGTTCAGCTTCATGGACGAGATGCACACCCCCTCCGACTATAAGAAGTCCATCGTCGCTCTCGGCTTGATCGAGATCGTTATCTACACGGTCACTGGTGGCGTCGTTTACGCTTTCGTCGGCCCCGAGGTCAGGTCTCCTGCCTTGCTCTCTGCTGGCCCCACCCTCGCCAAGGTCGCTTTCGGCATTGCCCTCCCCGTCATCTTCATCTCTGGCAGTATCAACACTGTTGTCGTTAGCAGATATTTGATCGAGCGCATCTGGCCCAACAACGTCATTCGCTATGTCAACACCCCGAAGGGTTGGATGGTCTGGCTTCTTTTTGACGCTGGCATTACCCTCATTGCCTGGATCATTGCTGAGGCCATCCCCTTCTTCTCTGATCTGTTGGCCATCTGCTCGGCTCTCTTCATTTCCGGTTTCAGCTTCTACTTCCCTGCCTTGATGTATTTCAAGATCACCAGGAACGATGCCAAGAGCCAGAACAAGAAGTACTTCTTGGATGCCATCAACGTGCTCTGCTTCCTCATCGGCATGACCATTCTTGGTGTCGGCACCTACGCCGCCATCCAGGACATTGTAAGTTTGGCCCGCTTTTCCTTTTGCTCTTTGCACACAAATGCTAACTCGCTTCTTAGATGGACCGCTACGATCGTGGTGAGGTTTCGAAGCCTTACAGCTGTGCTCCCGTGGCTTAATCCAGCCCAATGCACACTTATGATCCGATTCTTGGATGTTTTATTTAATTAATATCGTGCTGTGATGGATCTTTGTCCTCACCCGCGATCCCCCCTTTTGTATACCCCCTCAGACCTGCCGGCCTGGGGAAATGTTTTGAGTATCTTTATTTCCGGTTTACTATCAGTCGTGGAGTTTCAGGATTTCGCACCGAGCAAACCAGCGCGGAGTTGAGACCGTTGTGTGTGGTCGTCCTGTCTGGGTGTTTCTGTTAGGCGGTGCGCTGCTGCATTGGGTACTGCTTTTCCAGGTTTTTGGTTTTGGTGGTTTGGATGCGCGCATCACCTTTTTTTACGTTTTATGCATGCATGTATTATATGGGAAAGTCATGGGACATGGCAACTACACGAACGACGCGAAGGTAGGACGGGATGGATGATGGATGGATGGACGATCCAATGCACTGGGGAACTGGACTGAACGGAATTGGGACGGACGGACAGGTAACCTACCTACCTAATGACGGAAACATGTTTACCAATCATTGTCAATGTGCGGGTGACCAATGGAGATGATGGGCACAGGAATATTGATAGATGCTACCTATACTCCATAGAGGGTATATTGTTCGCTGAACATACCAAAAACAAGAGAAATATTGTAAATAATCATGGTCCTGTTGTGTGACTTTCCCGTTGTATTTTCAATTGTGCGTTTGACCTCCAGCCTTCTCCTTTTTTGCCACGCGCATCCGATATCTCGAGTTTGTGAAGGATTCTCGTGTTGGGTGGAGCTTTTTCTCAACAATCCTGGGGCTACGAAACCCTCCACTCACCCCAGCAGTCAGCGGTTCCAGCCAGCCTTCGCGCGGCCACATCTCTGAACCACAACTCTCAACCACAAAACTTGTGTCATCGTTACTACGGTACAAGTTACTCGTCAGGTCTACAAAATCGACCGTCTGACTAGAGTGGGTTTCTGACGAGTACGTTGTTGGCGTTCCAGACAGATCTGAAAGCATACCAAGAGTCTATAGTAGTGGGTTTGTAAATCCGGGGAAATGCGCTTTCGGGTGTCCTTTTCCAGACGGTCCAGACGGTCTATGGAGCTCCTACGGGTATTCTTATCCTGAACCGAGCATTTTACATAATCCTCAACCATCGTGACAAGTGATATGATGTTTCAGGATACGTTTTCATACAAGTGTCAAGAACGGAACTTGAAGTTTTGAGGAACGAAAGGATATCATCGCCTAACAGCGGGACAAGACCGACAAGACCGACAAGATGGACATTTGGGGTTAAGATGAATAGGACGGGTTAGGGAAAACCGAACAGGTAAATGCGGCAAAGGTCCGTACATGATGCTTAAACTTGGCACTTCTGCTTTACATATCCAGTCGTGCGAGTTGTTCATGATGATCTGCGTTGCCTGCGGTCTTGGAAGTTGGGGGCCTGGGGTGCTTGGGGTTTACAGTTTAGGTAATCCGGTTTTAGTGCTGATGGGATGTTTCGGGCGTTTCGTACACTCCAAGCCTGGTTTGATTGTTGGCGTGGTACTTCGACAGACACTTTTCCTTCTGAGGTTTGGTTCGGTGGACTTTGACGATGCAAGTCCTAGAAAAGCGCTGGAACTGTTTACTGAGGAGGCTGCTCTGAAGCTCTCTCTCTACCCTGGTTTTTCGACCATTTGGACCAATCATAATCTTTAAATCGCTACCCTGTTCAAAGCCCGAAGAAGTCCCACGCTAACAAACAAACCAGTATTGAACTCTAAAAGCCAGTTTAGCAACGCAGTACATACACCATGCAGCGTATGCCTTGATAAGGCATGGTATGTGTTGATAAAGTACGATATATCTTGATAGTGTGTGTTATGGTTCGATAGGTAATGTATGTTATCCAAACCGAGACCGATGGACAAAAATACCGGATCTTGTGAAAAGACACGCGGTTCACCAAGAATAAAACAGCACAGCAACGTGCGGACTGCAGAGTTTGGTTGTAGACGGGTGCATCGCATAGCATTGCCTTATCAAAGATATGGCTACCAGGCTGCAGATGCCAGATAATCGACAGCAACAAGGAGGAATGAAAGCAAAAGGGAAATACCGCAGCAGCTGGCGTTGACGACGGCAGCAGATGGGACGATGGGTACATACCACTCACATATGGACATAGGGTTAGGGTTAGGGCTCACCATGCCTCACTCTGGATGAGCTGTGGTGGGGATAAAATTGAAGCTAACCCCCACTAGCCGCGTCATATTTGATGAGCAGGGTGTGATTGGCCCGAAGGTTAAAATGCGCGGGAGGGTGGGGAGTTGACGAAGGTTAATCGGCCAGGACGGCACAACGGAATGAGCAAGTTGGAGGAGTTGGGGGAGGTGGGGAGGAGCGAACCCTGGGAACTTGGGGAAGGTTGGAGAAGTTGGGGTTTGGGGTTTCAGGGTTTGTGTGGAATTGACTTCTGATCAACATGAGATTCGGAGATTGCAAGCAAAAGGCGGGTGAACTGAATCAGGATGAGCGGGATCGTTGAATGGTCAATGCGTTGACTAGGTGGTGATGACTGATGGTGCTGACTACGACCGATAATGCGGGCAAAAGGGGGAAGACGGGTTGGAGTAAACAATTGACACCGACACCCTGGCCGTAGTTCGGGGTCTTGGCGGTGGTACCGTAGTTGGTACTGCTTCCCCTCCGGTTTGTCCCATCTTCAAGTGACATTGACGATGCTCAGTCTGTTCCTTGCCATCTACACGTGTACATATCCATCCCACATCCCGTTGTCTCGGGAAAAGTAGGAACAACAGGCGGCCGTAGGATTTAGCCGGAGAATAACGGGTTGTTGACCGACGGCAGCGAGGTTGAGGACAGACAGTCGGAATCCGAAGTCATCGTCGCCAAGACGAAGTCGTTCCGGTGGACGGCAACGAGAACGAGAACTCGCGGGCAGTTCACACCAGCAAACAGGTTACAGTAGCAAGCTACGTAAGTACGTACAGCGCTTCAGGTCTTCGGCATCATGCCAACGCCGTCAACGTCGCATACAAATGCCGAAGCGGCGGCTACTGAAAATGCAGCCACCGTTCGATTTCGATCGACTGACCATCCATCCATCCCATCCCCGACCGCCAACTTCCGGCCAAGTCCAACGTTGATGAACCGTTGGTGTGATGTTGGCGTCGTTACATACGTAGCTGTCACAGCCGCAGCCTGGCTTATGGCCGAGTGGCCGGGGAATTCCCCTTTACCCTACCTTATCACCTGCCCGGAATGGTATAAGTCGGACCGAGCTTGGCCAGCGTACATTAGTGTGTTTATCTAGCCTCTTTGTCTCGGAGCCTCAAACATGCTTATCTCACGTCTCACGTCTTACGCAGCACGCTTTCCTTGTCGTGTGCTTATCGCAAGAAAGGGTTAGTACACGGACATAAGGATCAACGGGTGGAGTAGTCAGCCCCGGGGAGAAGAAAGAAGGTTGGGAAGAAGAAACAAATGTTAACGTTTGCACTAGTAACGTAGTCTGTGGTAGTGTTGCGCCGCCGCCGCGCGGTGGGGGGAGCCGCGGAGTACGGACTATCACGGAACACTCTCGGTGATATGCACTGCTGGTTCGCGGATTCCCCAAGAGCCCGGCCAATCATGGTGCCTCAATGATCTGGACTACAGTAGAAACCCCTGATACTGCAAGTAATCCGGGCAGCCATTTTTCTTGCACTTAGAGGGGATCTTGCAGTAGGGGGTGCCGGTGCACAGACCACTTTGCAACTGCTGGCCGCTATGATCGAGAAGTGACCCCCTATAAAGTGGTGTNGCCATTTTTCTTGCACTTAGAGGGGATCTTGCAGTAGGGGGTGCCGGTGCACAGACCACTTTGCAACTGCTGGCCGCTATGATCGAGAAGTGACCCCCTATAAAGTGGTGTAAGTCGCCTAGTCCAGGGGCCAGAATTGCCCTGTCACATTATCTCAGTAATCAGACCATCTTACTTTTTTGGGCAAGAGGCGACCTGCGGTCGCAAGGGCAGCCTGCGGCCGCCAAGAATTGGGCCTGCGGCCCGTACGCGCTTCGCGCGCATTAAATCTTTCCAATGTTTCTAGTTGTAGTCCGTATATAGGTTTCTTTCAGTATATTAGTATATATTTGCTAAGAACGCCCAAAAAAGAGGTTTAAATTCTCAATAGTGACCTAATCGTAATCGATAAACAATTACCTAAAATTTATGTAAGAAAATAGCTTTATTTCCAAATCGCAATACAATTACTAAATAAATAAATTAATATAAATATGTATAGAGGTAGAGAATTTTACGGCGATCATTATAGTGTAATTCGTTTTTTGTCAATATGCTTAAAAGTATTAAATCCATTATCGAAGAAATAAAAACGATAAATCGTTAAAAATAAATCGGGAGTATCATAGTTAATATTAGTATTTATTTCTATCCTAACTTTACGAAAATTTCTATATATAATCTATAATACAATCCTATACCCCGGGTATATTTATATTTTTATTACGTCGTATAAAACTATTATTTTTCTCCTAAGAATATTAATACTAGTATTATTATTATAAATAAAGACGACGACCCTATTAACATCTAGCGAATACTATACGAAATACGTAAGATCATTAGAAGTCAAGATCCCCGTCCAAGACAAATTAAAATAATCGCTAGATTTATCCTTAAATAAAAAGATACAATACTAATCGCAGCGACTAGCTACGGCAAAAGCATTATACTATACGCATTTTCGGCACTCCTCCACAAAATTACTATCCAAATCATTCCTTTAACAAAACTAAGCGAAATACAAGTAGTAAATATTACTATAAAAATATACAATTCAACGCTAATATAGATCGATGCAAATATATCGAAGAAGGTTAGCGCATTTACCCTTTTTTTTCGTTTAAGTATATACTAACTAACAAGTAGAATAAAAAAATATAGAACGAATACGAACAAGGCAAATACTTATATATACTATTAAGTCCCGAACAAGCATTTAACCCAAAGTTCAAAGCCGTACTTCGCTCCCCGGATTTTCACCAAAAAATCAACCTTTTTACAATCGACGAACTACACATCGTAATAAAATAGGGAAAAGACTTTCGGAAAGACTTTTAATATCTTTATACCTTACGACCTTTATGATACAGGACATGTACAATAGATAGATAGATGGTATGCCCGCCTGCCTTAGAAGGTCTACCTTCCAGAACCCTCCGGCAGGCACCGGGCCGGCTCCGCCGGCCTTGCCGGTCTTTACCGGCCTTACCGGCCTTATCAAGGCCACAAAGGTTCTTACAACCTTTGTAACCGCCTTTGCCAAGGCTACTATTTACTAGGAAAAACAATGCCTTCTAAAAGCCTTACAATTACCTACTTAATTAGACTACAAGGCCCTCTCTAACTGGCCTACTTCTTTCCTTCTACATCGCTTTCCTACCTAGAATACTAAAATATATAGTCTTCTACAAGATTACTCCCAGACTTCCGCATCAAATGGTAGCTGCAACTAAACGATTGAACTGACCGCTATCATCAACCCCGCGACAGCGAACAACTTTACCAACAAAATTTTCACCACCGCACATTACGCGTTCGATCATTCTAACAACCGTTTGGCTAAGTCGTAGTAGGCCAAACAATCGTCATCTTAATCACCCAGAGTCAGTATCGCGACGGACATTCAACCTTAAACAAACTATTTAATTATCGCGTTACCCCTCGCCCCTCTTCGTAAAAGAAAGACATTCCAAAACAACAGCTGAATCGTAATAGGCTATCGTCAACAAACATCTTTCACCTCCTCTACCAAACTAAATCTAGCCGAATCGTAGTAAGCTAGACGAAGTAAACGCAATCCCCTCCTTCAACCCTCTTTTCACCTACTCCCACCCTAACGAAAAACTCCTTCGGGAGCAGAAGTAGCAACGCAACATCACCACCTAAATCCGTAAACGAGACACAGCTAAATCGTAGTAGGCTATTAATCGCAATCGACACTAAAGGTTTCCCCCGCATCCGAAACGTAATAGGATCGTAGTATCCCCTCTCCTCCACATCCGTATCTACCCGTCAAAACCAAAAAACTCAACCCTCTAGAACTTTCCAATATAGCTAACGAAACCACAAACAACTCTAGTAAACCGCCCCCCTAACCCGACGATAGGACCTCAAGTAGCCCCGATAGGCCGCCGCCCGACGGAAGCCCACGGATCGACCCCACCGCCGTACCCATACCCGCGACCAACGACCTAGACCTTCTGCCCGACGCAGAAGGAGGAAGGCGTCACGCTTACAATACCCGATCTATGTCGCGATCCTTGATCCAACCCCCAGAGCTACCCTTGCTACCGGAGCTACAGATCCGTATAAGGAAGAGAACTATAGAAATACCAACGGAGAGAGGAAGGAATTCTAAAACTTTAAATTTTAAGGACCCACCGGAACCAGGAGAATGGCCAGGCAATTTCGGGAATAACAAACTAACGATGGCGTACGTTAGGAAGTACATTGAACGACTACAATAGGACCTAAGACACCGGCAGCCGACGGGAGGAGGCGCTACCAACTAGGACGTAACGGAAATGAGAACAGAATTAGCAAGAA
This sequence comes from Neurospora sp. CHS-2018a, assembly GCA_009802275.1. Classification (NCBI taxonomy): domain Eukaryota; kingdom Fungi; phylum Ascomycota; class Sordariomycetes; order Sordariales; family Sordariaceae; genus Neurospora; species Neurospora sp. CHS-2018a. Next base: position 194,525 of record RAKG01000080.1, read on the forward strand.
TTTCCGGCACCCTTAATAACCACATGCAACTGTACGACAGCAATCTGAAGGATACCCTTGATAACCATGTGCGACTTTACGACGGGAAACTGAATAACGACGCTACGGAACGTGATAAACTAAGCAAGATACTAACCGACTTTTATAGCAAGTCGGAAGACGCCATAAATAAGCTAAGCAAGAGAGTAGAGGGCTTTAATAAAGCAATCAATCAAGCCAACTTAAGAATTACAAACGAAGTAAAAGGCTTATCGGACAAAGATAAGGACACCCTTCCCAAGCTAACCACGTTGGAACAAACCGTTAAGAATTTAGAAGTAAAGCTAATAGAGCTGACAAAAAAAGTAAACACTCCCAACGACTCTTAATTAAAAGGGTTAACAAGAACTTCACTTAGAAGATTCTAAGCATCCAACAATATTAGCCAAAAACATAGAGGTAACAATAACAATAATTACAATATATCTAACGATACTACCCCCGACCTAAACGCGTTATTCTTACGCACTATAGCCACCCTCCAAGCCGACCCCGCCTACGCCGACCTTGCCCCCGAGATCGCCAACGTTTAGCAGGCAGCCTAGACTACACCCGATCCCAATAACAATAACAACAACGACAATAATACCGAGCCCACTAACCATAGTAACACCGGCGACCCCTTATTAAAGGATAATAAACTCCGTCGTAAAGATATCGGCTAATTTAACCCCTACTTTAAAGATCCTAATAATATTAGTATAATTATCGATAGAAAGAACACAATCTATATTAACGTCTTCTACTTTATAGACCGTCTAAAGTCTTTTACGGAGGACCCCCTCTCGGGCAAAACCGTTAAAAGATAAATCGTCTCTATTTTTTAAACCCTACTCGCTAGACTAACCGTATTATAATAGATTAACGAAATATCCCCGGCCAAAAGGAGCACCCTCCGCTTCGATAGTTTTAAAAGCCTAACCGACGCCTTATTTAAACGCTTCTAACCAAATTCTATTACAACTACATACAAATTTATAAAATCCACCCTTCGCTTAAAAAATATCGCTAAAAACCAAAACGTACTATCCGACTTTATTTAGAAGAAGCTCCGCCAAGCCAGAGCCATAGGCATTCTAAATAAGGATAGCAATAACTAATATAGAATTATAATCCAAATCTAGTCGAACATAGATATTAACATCCGGTAATACTTGAAGGCTCCTCCGAAGTAGGGCCCACTAGCTAAATACATACAAATCATCGACGAAACCCGCGCGTTACTCTACGCCGCCGCGATAGATCGATATCCCTACCTAATGAATAAAGCCATCGGATCCAACTCTAAGGACGACGAAAGAGGGAACTATCGCAACGATTGGAAGTCTAGGGACAAATACAACAACCGCTCCAAAAACCGATACGACAACCGCTCCAAGGACCGATACGACAATCGCTCCAAGGACCGTAACGACAATCGCTCTAAGGACCGATATAACAACCGTTCCAAAGATCGATATAATAACCGCTCTCGGGATCGCTACGACAACAACCGCTCTCGGGACCGCTATAACAACCGCTCCAAGGACTGCAACAACTCCCGACCCAAGGACCAAACCTAGGACCAACACAAGGACTTCAAAACTAACTTCAAGCGGGACCGGGTCCACTTTGCAAATAACCAATCGGACTCCCTACCCTCGGAGCCGGACTTGAATTACTTTATCTACGATAGCAACCTAACCTATTAGAGGTACCTAAGGCAATACAACTCCGAGAATAGCAAGCGAGCCTATATTCGAAAGTACCATCGGATAATCGCCGCCAAAGTAGAAGTACGAAGGATTAACGAAGCTACTAGGATTAAATACGGATACTACGGCAAGGAATTTAACTCTCGCAACAAACTTTTCGCCCACCTAAAAACCTGCCCAAAAAAAGACCTAGACCTACCCCGCCCGGATATAATTTCCCACATTCCTTTAATCCCTATAACTAACTAGGTAGCTCACCCGACCGGCTATAACATCAAGGAGGCACTTAAAATCGACGAATAAGACGTCGAATAAAGATTATTATTAAATTATATTCATCTTCGGATCAATATTAAAACCGCCCCCAACGCCAAACTAATCGAAATATATATCGACCTAAAAACCGGACAATCGATAATTTCCAAGGACCTATTAAATTAATTAGAACATACCATTATACCAAAAAACCCAAGGAAAATCAAAGGTATAGGCGGCATATTAACGATCAAGGAATAAACTACCTTCTAACTATATTTAATCGGCAAAAACGAAAACCTTTACCCTACCTTAATAAAAATCAAAAAATTAGCCTAGGTAATAGACTCCCTAGAACCCAACGCCTTACTAGCTAACGATTTCATAGATTCCCGAAGAGGCATTATCGACTATTCCAAATCAAGAATAACATTCGCCAAACTTAATAACTTTCGAATAGACTTCTCAATAACCAAAAAATTCAACCCGTACTACCGGAAAATTACTACAACTAGGGAAATTACGATTCGCCCAAATCAATAGGCTTATATTCCGGTAACTTATAAACCCTTACCTTCGGGAAGATGCTTCGCCTTTTATACAAAGCACCTAAATACCATCGATGCTATAATAACTAATAAGACCCCCCAAATTATCCTTATAAAGAACTATAACACCGATACATTACTAATAATTCCCAAGAAAACTAAGATTAGTACAATCAAAGAATATACGAACGAAGCATATACCGTTTCGGACTAGGAACATATTGAGAAAGACGTATCTAATGGCGATTTAAACGAAGGGGCCGGGACCGAAAAAGACGACAGACCAAAAGTACTGGAAAAACACTCACCTTTAGGCATCAAGAAGACAAGCAACGCGCTAAAAATCGTCACCAACGGCATCCACATTTTCGCCGAGGATCCCAAACTAGCCGCTAAGATAAAAGCCGTCGTCGAGAAGTATCTAACCCTTTAGGAAGAAGGAGGCATTATTAATATCGTAGAAAAAGACATAATAAAAATCCCGCTAATCGAAGGTTGGCAAAACCAGAAAACAAGTACCCGCGTATACCCGCTAAATAGAAAGGATTAATAAATCGTCGACGAGGTTTTCGAAAAATTGAAGGAATAAGGGAAATTATCCGATTGCTTCAATACGACCCCCTTTTCTTATTTAGTATTCGTTATCTAGAGAACGACGAAAGATAAGGCTAAAGGATGACCTGTAGTCGATTTAAAATCCTTAAATAAAGTATTAATACTGGACAACTACTCCCTTCCTAAGTAGGAAGTAATTATTATTAAAATAAGAAGGAAAAAGTTTATTACAGTCATCGACGTAGTATCCTTCTTCTATCAATTTGGCGTATAGCCCCCTTATAAAGACAAGTTAACGTTAATAATATATAGAGGTTTCGAAACGCCCAACGTAGCCCTAATAGAATATCGCAATTCCCCCGCGTATATATAACGCTTTATAGATCGACTATTCGCCCCCTATTCAATTTATTATTACGCCTTTATTAATAATATTGTTATCGCCTCTAATACTACCGAAGAATACTTATAATACTTAGATACTATCTTCGCCCTATTTATTAATAAAAATATTTCCATCTCTCCGAAAAAGTCTTTCGTCGGCTACCTAAGCGTAGAATTATTAAGGTTTCGGGTAAACGCGCTCGGATTATCGACAACGAAGGAAAGGATCGAAACCATAAGGAACTTAGAATTTCCTAACCGTCTTAAAGCCCTAGAAACATACGTCGGCAGTAATAAATTTCTTAGACACCTCATCCCTTACTACGCTCAACTAATCAAACCGCTATAGATACAAAAGATCACCCTACTGAATAACAGCCGTAAATCCGGAGCGGTATAAACCGGGAACCTAGGGAAGAGAGCCGCCTACTATAGCAAGACCACTTAGGAACTAACGGAGTAAGAATAGATCTCTTTTAAGACCGTACAGGAAGCCATTTACAGTAAAGACGGAAACAACAACGAGGACAATACTATTCTCTACCACCTCGACGAAAACGAACAATTATACCTTTAATTAGATAGTTCTCACGAGAGAAGGTACGGCGTCATACTATTCTATTTAAGGAAAGGCTTCGTATAAATTCTGGGTAAGAACATCCCTTCAATCGAAATCCTACCTATAATATTCTTAAACAAATATTTAACTAGAGTAGAAGTCAATTACGGCCCATCGGAACTAGAAGTAGCCTATTTAATATAGGCAATAAAAAGGCTACGCACTCAAATTTAATCAACAAAACTTCCTATAATCGTTCTAACTAACCATTTAGCGACTAAGGGAATAGTTGAGCAAACGATATTTAAAATAACCTTTACCGATCGCGCTAATAAAAAGTTCATTAACGCCTCGGTATACCTATCCTAATATAATTTAAAGGTATACTACTTATTGGGACGACTAAATTTCGTACCGGATACCTTAAGTCGGCTTCGATATATCGGCGATAATAATAATCCCGAAAGCGAGGCCGTACTTAATACTATCTAGTTCGTAATAGCCGAACTATAAATAAACGAGGAATTAAAGAAGAAAATAATTATAGTATATACTAATAATAAAAAGTTTTCTAGAGTCCTTAAAAATCTATCTACCGTCGCCCCTAAGAATAAGATCGTCTACCGCGCCGGATACCTATTTATAGTAGCCGAAGATAGATTAATCTATTATTTAAAGGATAAAAGAAAGACCAAAAGCTTATATATTCCTAAAGCATGCGTATAAGAAATATTAGCCGCCGTCTACAATAAGAAGCATTACTTCGGGAAAGATAGGATATTATACGATTTAAAGAGGTTGACCATTAATAATAAGACTAGCTTAATAAAAAAGTATATTGAATATTACCCTATTTGTCAATTAAACTAAACTAGCAAGGTATAGCTTATCGGCAATTATCAACCTTCCCAATTAAGCACCCTCCCTATGCATATTATCGCTATCGACTTTATAGTCGGCCTTCCGGAGGTCCCCTCTACAAATACACCATAGCAATTGCCCGGCAGCAAATACACTACCTACGATATAATAATAACGACGACTTATCCCAACTCGAAAAAATTATTACTAATCCCCAACTATACTAAATATATAGTAAATAAATGGGGCCAAACCTTAATGCGCCAATTAATCCTAGCCGACTGGGGGGTACCTACTAGCATTATATTAAATAGGGATCGTAAATTCATATTTACTTTATAAAAGGGAATATAGCAAGCCTAGGGTACTAAACTTTTAATAATAATTGTTTATTACTCTTAGGGTAACGGTTTCGCTAAGCGGAAAAATCAATCCGTAGAGATTGCTATCCGTTTCTACTATTTCGAAAATCCCTAAGAACCTTAGACCGGAATTATCTTACCTTTATAATAGAATATAAATAATTCGTATTTAGAGATTATTAAATCTACCCCCTACGAGTAAATTTACGGATTTAAATTAAGAGGACCCTTAGATACCCTAACCGGTATCCAACCCGAAGATAATATAGCGTTCAAGGAATATATCCGCTAAAATACCTAATTTATAATAGACTTCGCTACCGCCAAAGCCAAAATAAAATATAACAAATACTACCGAAACGTTGAATTCTAACTAAGAAACTTCGTATTTTTACAATTACACCACAGTTACCACTTGCCCGGACGACCATCTCGTAAACTATCGCAGCAAAGGACTAGCCTATTCAAAGTTTTAAAACGCGTTAGCAAGTTAGCCTACCGCCTAAATCTCCCTAATACTATAAAAATTCACCCAATTATATCCTACGCCTATTTATTATTAGCCCCGAAAGAAGAAGACCCCTTCGGATAATATACACCGCCCCCCAATCCTATTAAAGATTCTTAAGAGGACTCGGGAAAGGGAGAAGGCGAGAAGTACGAAGTAAAGGCCGTACTAAGGTACAAACTATTAAGAAAGTACCATCTCCAATATCTAATTAAATAAAAGGGATAAAGTAATAAATATAACTTATAGATAACCAAATAGGAGCTAAAGAACTATAAAGAATTAGTAGAAGAGTATTAGGATAGATAGGGAGGCCGTCCCGGAGAATTAGCTCTAAGTATTCGCTGGGAAGGTTATAGCACTAGCTGCTCCGGAGGGTCGAATACCCGCCGGGGAGGTCGAGGCGCTCGTACTCGCCGCAGAGATTCGGCTAATATAGTAACCGAAGAGAGCTGGTCGGACATGGACTAGGAGGAATCTTAGAAGATGAACGAGGATATATAAATAACGAAAGGATGGATGGATAGATAGATAAGATCACTAAGGACAGTAATAGCTTTCTTTGTAAGCCGGGACTTGATATAGGACATGTACGATAAATAGATAGATAGCATGCCCGCCTGCCCTAGAAGGTCTACCTTCCAAAACCCTCCGGCAGGTACCGGGCCGGCTCCGCCGGCCTTACCGGTCTTTACCGGCCTTACCGGCCTTATTAAGGCCACAAAGGTTCTTACAACCTTTGTGACCGCCTTTACCAAGGCCACCATTCACTAGGAAAGATAGTGCCTTCTAGAAGCCTTGCAATCACCTACTTAATTAGATTGCAAGGCCCTCTCTAACTGGCCTGCTTCTTTCCTTCTACATTGCTTTCCTACTTAGAATACTAGAATATATGGTCTTCTACAGGATTGCTCCCAGACTTCCGCATCACTTTACTTCCGCGCAACATTCCCTAATTTAATTATACTACTACTTTAATTAGGGAGTATTAAAATTTCATTATCAAAAAAGCCGGCTTTAATAAAAATAACTTAGAAATTATTCGTACATCGGTAGACCGGCTAGAAATCGCCGTTATCGTATAGCCTCTTCTTCGAAACTACTTTAACGACTTCCGTCGTCTATTTTTTTTAATTGAAGGAGCTTCCCTAAAAAATAGACAGCAGATCCCAAAAACGATAATTTATATCGATAATAAGAACACGTTACCTATTACCCACTATATTATTATCAATTACCTATATAAGGAATACAGCTTCAGTAAAGAGTTAGCCCGAAAGGTTATTCGCCTTTACAATAATTTAATCCGCCCTATCGACAAAAATATTATTTTTAAGGACTTTATAGAAAATACGGACTATAAAATTATTTACGTAACTATTACTTTTAGTATAAGATTGAATATCCCTAATATTAATAAAGTAATCTAATTCGGGCTCCCGCTCAAGATTCTAAGCCTTTCGGATTTCTAGTAGCGTTTTAAAAGAATAATATAGAAAAAACTAGGTTATAATATAATTTACTTCTTTACCCCTTTTTATTTATTTAATTATTTAGGTAACGATAATAATTAGCCTAAATAGCCTCGAACTCGCCTATAAATTTATACGCCTCGGGTACCTAATCGGTTAATAAATTTCGTAGCTAATAATAATAATAAAGATGAAGGAGGTGGTAGTAATAATAATAATAATAAAGATAATACGGCCGATTACGTAGGTAGGGCGGACCTACTTAAAGCTAAAAATTAGGAGCAACCCGACGACGGTATAATATATTACTCCCTTTACGAAATATATATAATTAAGTTTATAAAGTTTAAAGGGCAATACTAAAATAAAATAGATTGTATAGTATTTAATTAGCTCAATACTCCCTACTTTCGTCGAACAATATTTAACTATCTCTAAGAACCGCATCACGACCCTAATCTCAAATATAAGCGGCCAATCCCACTAGGAAGATATTGTAATAGTATTATATACAATATTCGACTGGGAAGAATCCCTCTAATACTAAATAGAGCGTAAATTAAAAATAAATCTTTTAATAAGCCAATTAACAGTACTCTTACCGATATAATTACTATTCATCTATCGAAATAATATAAAAGGTATATATAAGTATTAGTCCCGGCTAAACTCCGGGCATTTAAAATATCTCCGAATATATTTATACTTCGGAAGCTTTAAAATACTATAGCGAAGTTAATAGCCGATAATAGAAGGAAGCTATCGAAGCTGCTTTTTAATAATATTACTAGATTAAACGATAAATTCCTTAAACTCCAAATTCAATAGACGAAGTATTATTAGTATATTAATAGATTAGTTACTTTTTATAAAGAATCTATTAATAAGATTTATAATGATTAGAATATTTAAAAAGAAGTGAAAAAGGCCGAAAGAGCAGCAAAGAAAGCAGCAAAAGAAGCAGAGAGAGCAGCAGCAACAACAGCAGCAGCAGTAGGTGAAGCAGGTGAAGCAGGTAAAGTAAGTGAAGCAATTAATATTATTAATAAAGAATCTAATTCAAATTCTTCTACTAGCAGCCCATCTATCCTTACTTCTTTTTTGCCTTCAAAAAGGAATATAACCGAAATTCACTAGAATAACTTACAAATACAACTAGCAAAACGAAAAAGGGAAAATAAAGCTCGAACTACTACTACTACTACTACTATTACTATTACTACTAAAAATAATAAAGTTAGAGATAATAAAGTTAAAAATAGAATTAATTTAGGTACCGCTAACAATAAGGATAAGGAAGAGCAAGCAATAGCTCAATAATTAATAACACTGGTAAGAAATATTAAACCGCCGTTATATATCGTATAAATTACTCCTATCCTTCCGCCCGTACATCAACTACTAAAAGCCGTCACTACCCCTAAACTATTTAAAATACTAAAAAAGGCGGTACTAAAGACAAAAGGAAAAGGAAAGGCGATACCAAAGATAGTTACCCCAACGCGACCTACTAATCCTATTACTAACTCTACTACTCCTACGCTATACGCTACATTTAATACTAGAATTCAACAATTAATAGCAGATTTTACTCCTAAAAAATAAGCAACTACAATAATAATACTATCTTTCAATAAAATACTTAATTAATATAACTCTAAAACTGCAGCATCACCATTTCTATTACCAACTACAACTATCGCTAGTCCTACTACTGTCGCTAGTCCTATTACTACTACTTCGCCAACGCCAACTCAAGGAAGGCGGAAGAGAACTAATAATATAAAAATACCCATTTCTAATTCACTAGCACATAAAAAGAAGTAAATAGAAATAGATTTGATATAATTATAATTATTGTAATAATATAATAAGAATCTAAATTCGTTAATATATATCGTTAGTATTAAAAATATCGTAACGTAATAGACCTATAAAAAGCAAAACCCTTACCTATACATTTTTATATTACCGTCATTATAGATCTTTAATATTAATTGCGTTAATAATTATACAAAATTCAATTTACTCTATATATAAATCTTATACCTATCTAATTTAATCCTTATTTGCATCTTCGAAACCGTAATCCTATAAATTATCCTTATTAATATCAAATATACGCCCGCCTTCCTCGCTAAAGTCTAATATACTATTTTAAATCGGGAAAAGAGCTATACCGGGCAAATATTTCTAATTAATAATATTAAGAAGAATAGGAATAACCTTATTCTACTCCTCCAACTTTTCGAGGATAATTATTTAACCTAAAGTAAAAAGATCCGGGGTATTAAATATATTAGAATTTATATCCTCAACTCTAATCTTCCTCTTAATTATTCTATTACTATACAATTTTAATACGTATAAAATAACGTCGATAAAGGGATTTCCTATTATATAGGATCCTTTAACTATCCTTCCCCAAAAATGTTCTATACCTTTTCGGATAGTAATAAAGAAGTTAAAATTAAAGGTAAGCTGTAAAAAGGTAATTTCGATATTATAAATAGAATTCTTATTATTCTTAATATCGATTACGTATACGGTATTCTAATATTCGAATATAATATTAATAGCTTTATATTAATTACCAAATATAACGCAACGAATTAAATTACCCTTTATAATAGCCTCCCGCAGTTTCTAATTAGTAACGCTTAGATGTAGGAGCCATACAAAATACAATATCTCTAGGCCATAATTCATTAATCCTCCGCCCCAAAAAAAGATTGGGAATTGAAGAACAATATTTTAAAGAAGGCCGTAATCGCCTACTCTGATAGCCTTATAGGTAAGTAAAAGAAGTTTAACTACCTATATCAACTAGTATTAATTATAAAACTCGATATTAATGGGGGTATTATCGTCAATATCCATATCGTTATAATTATTATATTTACTAGTCCATCCTTTAATTATAAAGACGTCGTTCTAAATACGCATTAATATTTCCTTTAAATAGGTCGCTCCTACATCTTCTTCGTCGAACAAAATTTTTATAGCTTTTTTAATACTATTAATATTAAATTCCTCCGTTAACAACCATTCTTATTAAATTAATTCATCAATAATAAATATAAGAATACGAATAGTATAACTATATATCAAAACCGGTATAGCTAAGTAGTATTTAACCCGGGTTTTAGTAATTTTTCGCTAGTATTAAAAAAAAAAGATATCGGAAAATATAGTAGTATTCGATTAACTAGGAATACTATTACTAATATCCTAAAAATTCCTAAAAATTATTTTAATAAAATTAATTTTAATATAGAAAAATATAGGGATAGGAAGGATCTATTTACACTACTCCCATTAAATACTAAATTCAAACTCTTTATATTAAATACGACGAATAAATAACGTTATTTTCTAATCCCTATATATAAGGACTAGCCGATTAATAAACTCTTAACGGTCAATAGTAAGGCGGTTATCGAATAATTCTTCATAAATTTTATAAACCCCTTCCAATATTCTTTCATCTTCGTAAATAGCGCCGATTTAAAAATACAACGACTCTTTAAATTTCACCCTCTCGACGGTCGGTATATTAGGCAGCTATTTAAGAAAGCGGTCCTTATCTTTTTTAAAGAAAAGGTACTTAAGAGCGTACTCTATCAGCCACTTTAAGCCTTCAAAAATACTTTAACGTTTAGGAAATAGGTATTTAATAACTATATCGACTATAAATAACTATATACATCGTAGAAATAATTATTAGAAGGGACCGCGCAATTCTAAATAAGCGATTAAATAAGCTATTATAAAATTAACTATTTCATCCTACTTCCCGCCGGCCATTTCGCAAATAGTATTCTTAAAATTAAAATTATTATATATAATAATACCGTTAGGGTCTAGAGCCGTACGCTTAAAGTCCTTTTTAACCTTATCTACCATATCGTTAAATATATAATTAAATATTATATAAGAAGAAATAATACCAACGCCTAATAATATTTAAATAACTCGTCGAAATATACCGCTAGAGAGAAGGTAGAGACTAAGGGTGCAGCGAAAGAATATACTTATATTATCGGCAAATCCAGCTATTATAATAGTAATAATAAGGATAATTTTACCGCTATATATTTTATCGACATTAAATTATTCAATCTAATTAAAGGAAGTCTTTCTATTCTACATCGCTTATAATAAAAAAAACACAAAGGTTAATACCCGTCTTTTAATAAAAAGCTATAATTACTTAAATATATCCTCCAACTAAAATAAACTAATTAACTTAATAATTTTTTTACGATTATCTCCTTCATTAATTTTATAGGGCTCGAAGTAACTAAATAACAGTTCCTTATTATAAAGAATATATATCTCTCTACACATAGAAACTATATAGTAATTAAATCTAAGAGGAATATCGCATTAGACTATAAATTTGTAGCCTCGTATAACTTTTTAAACCTTATTATCTAGTATAATATTAACGAATATTACTATTCGGCGATTATCCTTCAACTACTAGATAATAAATACCTTAAATCTATAACTTCGTAGAAGACAGTCGGCCTATCTTAAATATACTATTCTAAGACAGTTCTATTCTACTATAGTAATTATAATAATATTATAATTATTATTAATAGTAAAAGCCGGGTCTTCGAATTCTAAATCCGGGTTATTTAGGCGAAAGGTAATTGGCTATCTACTACTTCTACGAAGGGTAATTAATACTAATTCTCTACTACCTCTACGAAGGGTAGCCGAGCGAAATCGACCTCGAATTCCTCTAACGGCTATTTACAAACGAAGGATAGCCGAACGAAGTCTACCTTTTCTAATATTGCGAATAGGAATTAGAGTAGGAAAATTAAACTAAGGGGTCCTTTAAAGGTTAGGGAAAAGAAGAGACGTAGTCGGGGTATTTAGAAGTCCCTATTATTATTATTATTATTATTATTATTATTTAGGCGAAGGAGGGGGAGGCGAGAAATCGCTCGAAGTAGCATTATTTTAATTTCCTAGGGAATAATCGTCTATAATAAGTACTAAATTAAAGAGGAAATCTACGCAACAAGAATATAATAGACAGATTAGTAATGCGACAAGATTTGATAGAGTTATAATAATATTAATAATATTGACTAGGTTTCTATTTGTAAATTACGATTGTATACACATCGAAAACTCAGACCTCTTAGGGCGTATATCAAAAATATTACCCAAAAAAGTAATTATGGCATTTTATCGATAAATTGAATTTGTGGGGTGTAATCTGGTCCGTGCGCGAACGCCCGAAAGAGGAGGTCTGAGCGCTGAGATAACTGTCACAGTAAATAGACACCCCTGTAACTGCAAATCCGGCCCAAATTCTTTGCAGTTTGCAATTTGCAGTCTCAGTATAGGAAAATAATTCCGGCAAGACATTTCCTTGCACTTAAGGGCGATTTTGCAGAAGGGGGGGGTTGCACTAACAGGGGTTTCTACTGTAGTACCTCTGCCGTCCAGGGGAGGGTGCCATGCCGGGACCCAGGGAGGTGGACACTCATGCGGGCGCTTGGTCCGATCACCGGCCGTGCGTATCTGGGGTTGCCTTGCCTAGCCTAAAACTGTCCAAAGTTTGCTGTGAGCGTCGATGAGTTTGGGAACCAATGATGAACGGATAATGAATCCGCATATGGTCGACGGGGGAAATTATATCGGTGGAGAAGTCTGGATGTTGATGTTGAGCCTGCTTTGGATAATGGGGTATGGAGGGGAATGGACTGACTCATCGCCGGGAGGAAGGCCTGGAACAGGTAGTTGTTCCCTTCAGATGTCCCAGCGCGAGAGTCATGAACAACTTGGCGAAGACATGAATGGGGATGGTGATGGAAAGGAAGAAGGCACATGTCAAAGGAGAAGAGTTGAGCCGACCAGATAACCCCTTTGGTATTGATTTCCTTCTTCTGTTCTATATCGTAGCGTATATGTTAGCATGCTTGATAGAATAAAGACCGTTGTAGCAACGCGGCGGTAATCCTTGGGATACTCCCATCACTTCTTGTTCCTCTTGAAGTGTGCTGCAATATGCCGCAGTTTGTGGCGGATCCTCTCCCTCGGTGAAGTGGGCTCGACAACCGGACCGCCTCCAGCAGAGGAGTCGCTCTCGATAACCCGACCACCCTCAGCAGATGGGCCTCCCTCGACAATGGAATCTCCCCCAGCAGAGGGACTTCCCTCACGAATGGGGACTCCTTCAATAGCAGGGCCCTCCTCACTTGAGAGGGCCTCCTCAATAACGGGGCCTCGTTCAGCGAAGGAACTTCCCTTCAACGACGGTGTATCCACTGATTCAGCCAGACCCAGCTCCATGAAAAATGCATCGGTGGTTGGTTTGCGCCACAGGAACTGCTCGAGTATGAGCATTTCATCTTGAGAGGCGCCCTTTTCGAGAACCATGCGTCTGTATCGGTGACCTTGAGATTTATCCATCGGATCTCTAGCAAAGGCAGAGTAGAACATGTCGTAGGAGTATGTGTCGGACCATTGATAACTGTAAAGTCCTGCGTCGTACTCAGAAAATAGATGCTGGAGGTTGCCATACCCATGCGTCCTACCACCATAATCGTCAGATACGTGTGAAGACACGAATGATGAGATATAGATAAAAGAGAGCTTACATCGGTTCACCAATAGCTTCGGGTCCCTCCATCCCTGTTAGCTCGTTCCTCAACTCGTTGTATCGCCTGGTAAAGTCCATGTTTTCCAGGTCGGTGCGTGATTTGGGCGAATGAACCTCCATGTCAAAAATCGCGGATGACAACTGCCGCAGGTTGCTCAACGCCTGAAGGAAATGCCTGCTTGCCGCAATCCGCTCGGCCATGTCGTCAGACATCTGCTCGCCAGTTCGATGGTGTTTGCTGATGCGTTTAATGTACTCGGCCCTCCAGGTCCAATGTTCAAGCATCTGGCTAGGGGCTTCGACAAAGTCTCGCTTGCCTGCTGTGCCGTGATGACGAGAGAAACGAGTGCGTGAAACCAGACCGTGGATCCCGTGTCCCAATTCATGAAATAGGTCAACAACATGTCCGTGGTCGAGGAGTGACGGTTTGTCATTGGTTGGCGCAGGGAAGTTGCAAACAAGAGCCGTCGATGGGTAAAACCTCGTACCGTCCGCTTTCTCGTGCCCAAGTTCCAGAGGAAAGTTCGCTATGTGTCTGTATTTGCCCTCGCGTGGATGGGCGTCAATGTAAAGGTATCCCAGGAAGTCATTGCCCTCGGATTCGTCGTTCCAGACACTAAACATGATAGTGTCCGTGTGATACATGACATCTTCGGCAACGCCAGTAGGAGAGATACGCTCGAGATCCTCTGCGGCCAGCCTAACGAAAACGATGCCAAAGAGCTCCCCAAAAAGGCGGAGCATGCCTGTGATTGCGGAATCGATCGGAAAGTATTCGGCGACCTTCTTGTTGTCGAGGTCATGTTCTTGCTTGGAGATTTTGGAGGCGTAGAAAGCCCAATCCCAGTAATAGAAATTGCCATCAAATGGCAAGTTTCGAGCCTCGCAGTCCTTCTTCTTGGCTTCCAGTAGCTGGTTGAGTTCTTCAGCGGCAAGGAATGCAAGGCGGGTTCGTAAGTCATCCAACAGGTTGTTGACAGCCCTAGGTGTCTTCGCCATTCGGCTTTCAATCCTCAATGTGGCATGATCTGGGTAACCCAATAGGCGGGCGGCCTCGTCTCGGAGAAGCATGGCTTCTTTGAAGAGCGGGACGTTTTCCGGGCACTAACGGGACATTGTCAGTAGGCTTTTGTAACCATCAGCAACCACTTACGGTGTATAGTGTACTTTGTTCTCCATGGCAATCCACATGCGCTTTCGAGCCTCCGGGTTCTTAACGTCTCTAAGAAGGATGTCGTAATGACTGGGATCGAAGGTGACCTTGAGCCTGCCTTCATTCTCGCCCGTTCCCTTTGCCAACTGGTCAACAACATCATTGTCCATGCCATCCAACTCTGCAGGGGTAAACCAGTTGCAGCCATTATCAGTAGCGTGGTGGTTCTTGAACTCGCTCTTGATTGTCTCCAGGCGCTTTTGAATTTGACTGAAGCGGTCACGCTGAGGTTTGGACGGTAGACCCAACCCTAACCTGATGGCCTCTTTCCACTCTTCTTCCAGAGCGATAGCACTCTCAGCGTCCTCAAAACCTGCATTCTTTGCAATGTCCTCGGTGATGTACCGAGCGGGATCCTGTTTCCTGCTTGCCGCAAGACCAGATTTGTGATACAGGGCATCTCTCGCACGGAAGACGTCCTCGCGCATGTTCATGTCCGTCCAGATGTCACCGTACCATTTTGCCATTTTGCGAGTGGTGTCACGCAAATCGCTGTTCTCGGAAACGTGCTGATAGAAACGCAGGTTGTGCGAGTACTTTTCATTCTCAAATTCGAGATAGGGGCGCATGACGTTCTCGAATGTGAAAGTCTCCGGGTCACTCAGGTTGACATTGGCTACGATCGCATCTAGCGCAGCACGATGTTTGTCGGCCCATCCTTCGAAGGCGGCGGTAACGCTTTCTGGCGTATGATTTCGAAGCCTTGGTGGCTGTGGTGGATTGTCGTACATTCCGGTCATGGCGGTTCCTGTGCGGATGAGTCGTGTGATAAAAAAAAGGTCGTATGAACGAGGTTTCCGTGGTAGTGAACTCTGCGAGTAAGAGGCGGTGACGATAGCTGAACGTGTTCCTCCTTTTCCTTTCCTGGTGCTGTCGATAGTGGGCAAAAGAAAGCCGATGAACTACCGAGATATCGTGCTCATATATCGAATGCGGCAGACCTAAGAGGGTCTCATCGTCCCTCCATACCCCAATGTGAATCACCCGTCCGAAGCCATTGTTGGAGCATGACCCATCAGTCTGAATAGCGTCCTCCTCTCTTATGACTGTCTGTCGTTTCCGTGAATTTCGTGAGTCGTTATGTAGTCATTTTGATGCTGATGGTTTGGAGGGTAAACGGATGTCGTCTGCTTCCTGTATGTTTGAGAGTCATCCTTCGTCGAGGTCGTCGTGACTGTTGGTACTTGGTAGATGTCGGTTGATATCGGTTTGGTGGTCAAACAGCTAAGAGGCGGTAACATAGCAGTTCGTTGTCAGAATTTTGGTCAGATTTTTTCTCACCAAAGTGCGAGATGAGTCAATGAAATGCACAGCTTTGCAAATACGAAATAAAAATGGTGTCATAGAAAAATGTTCCTTCCCGTCTTCACTAGCCGATGGAAAAGAAGGCACGATCCATGGCCGTCAACGGAGGCCAGGGGCTCCATAATTGACAAGACCGATGCAAGCCGTCTTGAAGTGGTCCACTTCCCGTAGGGCGTTCGTCTTCCGTAACCGGACATTGTAACTTACATACAGTCTACTGCAGGACATTACATACATGATCAAGATGATGTAGTATTTGAGTACCTGTTGCCCGCTCTGGTCAATCACCATGATTGATATCTCCGAAGGTACCGACAAGTATCGCGTCTTGCTTCTTGACCTTACCCAGGCTGGGGTCCGGGAGACGGGATACCAGAATCCCCACATCCCCTTTTACCCCGGATTCGAAGGAAGACGGAAACGTGTTTGGCCTTGCTTCCAGGGACTAGACAAACTCCAGGGCCTCGTCTTCTCACACTAATCCTTCGTGATGTTTCATATCTTGCCTTATACAGATCAAACTGACAAGGTCGAGCCCTTCTTCGAGTAGAGCGGAAACAGGTTCATGACGAAGATTGTACTGCTGAGCCCTGGGCAAACAACGTGAACTTGTAACACACCTCCGTCACACAAGAGAAGGGGATGGGAGAGAGATCAGGCGTAAAACCCAATCTAGCGCAGTTGCTGAAGACACACGTCCGGAAAGCCTTTCAGTTGCCGGTAAATGATATGTCCAAATTCATATCTTATCAAGACTCCGACGCCTGCCTGGATTATAACACATGCGATTTCCCTGTAATAGATGGTATATGACGCCGTCTCCTCGGACGGATTTGTCCCGTGATTCCTCCTAAACCATACCCAGCGATGTTTGACCTCCAAACCTTGTTTCCCTCGTCATGATTCCGAACCGCATCTTCTCGATTTCTTCTCTAGTTGGCAAGGATAGTCCGGACGAGCTCTGTTTGCGTCACACATGTATCGTTAGCCTCGAGACACTCCTGGATTTCGCGCAAGGGACAAGCAAACAGCAGGCGCTGACATACCGGTATAGTTCACTTGGCCAGAGCTGGTATCAACGGCCTTGAGGAGCTCGTCTACCTCCTCATCCGTCATCTTCTCGCCGAGGTTTGTCAAGATATACTTGAGCTGACCGACGCCGATGAAACCCGTCATGTCCTTATCAAACACCTGGAAACCGCGGCAGTACTCTTCGGGCTCGCCAGGATCACGGAAGCCACCTGGCCGGTTGAGGACGCGCTGAAAGGTCTCGAAGTCGACTGTCGGATAGGAGGGGCATCTGTTAGCTACTGTCCCCAGAAACAAGATTGGTTTGCGCTCGAGTATTACTCACAGTCACCACCAACGTTCTTCTCGAGCTCGCGGATCTCAGCGAGCGTGGGGTTCTGGCCGCAAGCGCGGAGCAGGTCACCCAAGCTGTCGAGGGCGACACGGCCGTTACCGCGCTTGTCGAACAGCGAGAACGCCTCCTTGTAGTTGGTAGAAGCCTGACCGTCGAACTGGTTAGATGCCATTGTTCCTATGTTGCGCTGTCGCAAACAAATCTCCTTTCAAAGATCCGGGTTTGTGATGAATCGCGGTAGGTTGAGTGGAAGCGAAAGCGCTAGCTTGCGATCGTGCTGAAGTCGGGAATCAGAAGGATAAGGACGATGGTTGAGAGAACAAGGCGCAAGAACCCAAGCGGCAAGGGAGCAACGATGCGATCGAAAGTTGGCAAAAGATGGTGTTTGGACTGTGATCGATGGATGCCGAAGCAGGACCTTGCAGCTCAGCGCTCAAGCCAGGCGCATTTTTGTGCTCCGACTCATGGCAGAGCGCTGCGGCTTCCAAGGTTGTGGCACCTTGTGCCTTTGTTGTCGTGGGCAACCGCGGGGTTCCTGGCTCTTGCTTTCGCATGCTTTCCATGCGTCGGGGTTGGGATGGAGGGATGGAGAGGGGCGCGCGCGTGCCAGTGCCCGCGGCGAATAAACAGGGACAGGTCCACTTACCATTGTGTCTCAGGGGGGGGATATCGATTGATGCGCAAAAGAGAATGCAAGGGCTAGTCGGTGCAAAAACGCTGGCTGATGGATTCGATGCAAAAGATGATGCTATTCAGAAGAACGGTCAAGAAGCGAACCAAGGCCAGATGCAAAAGGAGTGGGCGATTTATTTTCCAGGCTGTTCCCCCTCGCCTGTTTGGGCTCTCCTTCCCGCCGCGAAATGAGCTGTGGACAGGGAGTTGCGCTGGGTGGTGCTGACTGGTCTGTGCCATTACGCAGTATGCGCTCGCATCCCGGTCGCGGTGGCAGGGCAACCACTGACAACTCGCGATACAGCAGCATGCTAGCTCAATCGAGACATAACCAACACCTTGGTCAAGCAGGGGGCCGGTGACACTGCCCGGATAGCAAGTTCAACGTCAGCCACCACTGTATCGTCTCCTCCTGATATCCTATCAAAACCCCGCCTTTTTGAGAGGCAGCCTCGTGATGATCAAGCAAGTTTCTGCTCCGTTCTTGGTTTCATGCTTTGTTGTAGAGAGGAGAGGAGGACTGACATCCGCGACGACACGGACATCGAGATAGGATACACATTGACGGATTTACCGCGACTCCAACTCCCCATACCTAATCATCGTCTCTTCGCCATCAACAAAACGGTTCCCCAAATAGCATCAACCTCGATTTCGGCCCATCGATCCCCCGCCGCTTTCCATTCCGGCACCGCAGCAACAACCTCGTCAAACATCAAGTCAACAATGTCGCCCTCTCCTCCGTCCGCCCTGCACTTCATCTCGGGATGGGCGCTTCTCCAACCACTGAACGCGCTGAACGTGCGAAGATAGGCCTCCAACTCGCCCAACTTGAGCCTCCGACGCAACCAAGTCGCCTCTTCCGGCGCATCGCTAATGTCGCCCGTCACACGATTGGGATCCCAAGCAATACGGACCACATGTTCCCACTCCGTCTCGGGAGGGACCACCTCCTGCAGTGAATCCCGCAATATGTTCCGGCCGGGTTGCTCCCAAAAACGCATCATGCTCTCCACGCCCGGCACCGGCTCCGTCTCGCCGTAGATGAACTTGTCAAAGATGGGTGTCGTTTCCGGCCGCCCAATGATGATGTGGTCCTTGTAGCCCCAGAAAGCCAAGGTTCCGCCGCGCTTCACAACCCGTGCAAGCGCCGGCCAGACCTTGGAATAGTCGAACCAATGCGCCGCTTGGCCGGCAACCACACAGTCGACGGCATTGTCGGCGAGGAAAGAAAGGTCCTCCGCCCCGCCTTGCTTGACCGTAATCTTGGGGTTGTCGCCGCTCAGCTTGCGAGCCTGCTCGGCCATGCCGGCCGAAGGATCAAGTGCGATAACACGGCTGAAATAGGGAGCGAGTGCGCGCGCCACCAAGCCATGTCCGCAGCCAAGGTCCAGCAATGTTCCAGCTGCCGGCAGAGATGATGGTGGTGATGGAAAGAAAGGGGCCTCTATGCCATGAAACCTCAACACCCGGTCATAAAGAACCGAGGGATATGAGGGCCGAAAGGCAGCATAGCCAGCAGAGGAGAACGTCGAGCGGCTATCGTGGGAATATGTCAATGATTACAGTAAGCAATGCGTCAATGCTGTCAGTAGGCGAGTAAACAAAAGGTGGAGACTTGCCCGAAGATGGACATTTTCAAAGACCACCCTAACAATTGCACCAAATCACGAACAGTTGATCCAAATTAACTCCGGATGGTCGCTAAGAAAGTCCGTCGAAGGAATTCTGTGCCTGATGTTGTGATACCAATATTGTCTGGGGAAACAGGCAAACTGAATCTCCCGTCAACGGCACAGGGCTTTTTATATCCGAATATAGAGGCGCTGAGACGGCTCATGGATGGCGACATATCATCCTTCCTCGGTTCGCTCCTTTGAGATATCACCCCGCGCCGGCATTCCAAATCATCCTTTGGCTCTCAGAAGATGCATGATTGATCGCCAAAGTTCACGGATCCGACGATTTCCGTCGAAAGCCTCGGTTGCTTCCACATCACCTGGCCTTAATTCACCGAACAGCAACTGCGATATCGGAACTCCCATTCTGAATCAAGAAATGGCATTCGATGGACAATATCACCATTGGACAAATGTCGATAATCCTATGCCTGAAGAAATACAGTTACACAACCATCAGGATCAATTACTGATTAGTTATGGTGGGGGGCTGAGGGCACTAACATCACAGGTACCTCTACGGCACGCAGTGGGCACGTCATCAGGGTCCTCTGTAGATAGCGCGGGGTTGCCCGGGATATGGCTGTCTTGGTGGTCAGCTTCCTACGGGATCTGCTCGGGGGCCCAGGGGGCGTAGACATGGGAAACAGCATCACCTCGACGTTCGGCGAGGTGGACTAACTCCATCACAACCGAATGTCGCCATGGAGACATGTCCTAGAATAGAGTAGGCACTTGACTTTAGTTCACCTTGGTACCACTTTGATTATTTGTCAAGCACTAGTCTTGCCGGTAAACATATAAACCGACCTTATGTCCCTGATATCACGGCCTTCTTTTCTATCTCTACAACACATCCTCAAGTCCAACACAAGATATCCACCCTACTCTCACCAACAACTACCACGCTTCATCACTCCAAGCTATCAACAACACCACTTCTTTACCTCAACACCAAACTTCAAAATGTCCGCCACCGACGCAACCGCCAAGACTTTCTTCTCCTCCCCCAAGTTCGCCGTAGTCGGCGCCAGCACTAACACCGAGAAGTTCGGTTACAAGGGTTCGTTTCGTCCTTTTCCCTCCTCCCCCCCATATCCCCAGATCCCCATCCCTTACCCATATCCTCCACCCACCCACATTGTCCACACACCACTGACTCCCCCTCTCCATCCAGTCTTCAAATGGTACGCAGACCGTGACCTCCCCGCCACGCCCATCAACCCTCAAGGCGCCGCCCTCACCGTCAACGGACAGTCCTACCCAGCCATCAAGTCCCTCTCGGAGCTCGATAGTCCCAAGGAGACCTCGGTCTCCATCATCACCGGCCCCGCAATCACGCTCAAGACGCTCCAGGAGGCCAAGGAGCTCGGCGTCCCTGCTGTCTGGCTCCAGCCGGGAACGTTCAACGACGAGGTGTTGGCGTATGCGAATGAGAATTTCCAGACTGTTGTGGCGGGCAAGGGAGGATGGGGTGGGGAGGGGTGGTGTGTTTTGGTTGATGGGGAGAGGAGTTTGGGTGCTGCTAGACTCTAGGTGGAAGTGGGTGTCGGGTCTGTTTGTGGAGAGATGATAGGGAGGTTGAATGGTTCTTATGAGGATATGATGATCTCTTTTTGTTAGTTTCTGTGTCTGATTATGAGGTTTGGGCCTGGGTATATATATGTACAATCCAACACTGGTTTGTTTGCTTGTCGAGACCTCTGGTCAACTTTCCTAGGCGTTGCCACACCCATTTTCTGTTCTTTCTGATTATGGCACTCCCGATCTTGAATATTGTAACTTGGATCTTGAAACATGTTTTTCAATCAATATCTAGACCCTTTCAGCTACCCTTACCGTTCCCACCAACCCATCGTAACGCTCCAGTATCTGTTCCCGATTTCATAATCAGATGCCTCAAGTTCCTGCATCTGTTCAACCACACAATTTTAGCAAAAGTCTCGAATTCGTTTCGCCTCATTCCCAAGAAGCAAAAAAAGGAATGACAGGTGGTTTCCAAAATGGAATCCCAAAAAATAGCAAAAGATTAGTGACAAGAGTGGGATTCGAACCCACGCCCTTTCGGACTGCGATACTCAGGGATCCTGAACACAGCGCCTTAGACCGCTCGGCCATCTTGCCTACGATGATTATTGTTAGTGGGTATCGGAGGTTGTAACTATAAGCCTCAACATTATGACTTGTTGATGTTTGGTGACGGTTAAGTTGGATGCGCAGCCGTTCCAAAGGGAGATAGAATGGAAGTTGTTGACATATTGTTGGCCATTTTCGTTGCTTAGTTGAGTGAATCGTTCTTGAAACGTAAGTGCGATGGTCTAGGTGTCCGGGCGAGTGGTCGTGAGAATAAACCGAATGCGGACAGTCCGCTACAGATTCGGTCATCACCGCGCATATAGAGCCCTAACCCTCCACAACTTCTTTCCATATCTCCCCAGCCACCCAGCTCTTGTTTCACCATTCAACAAAGGACGACACTACACTTTGGGTGGGCGATCCAACTTCAACTTCACACCCACAAACACCCAAAAAGCTACCTCTACATATACTGACATCTGACTCCAGACCGTGGCTGATGGCTGCTCATGTCGAGGAGATTGAGATCGCACACGAAGATCACACATGCCATTCCAGAGAAGCCTGGTCAAGAAGAAAAAAAAGGAAAACAACCGATTTCACCTTACCCGTCAATAAGTGACGGGTAGTCTAAATTAGAACGAGAAAGGCGCATGGCAGTGGATCCTGGACATTGTGGAAAGAGCCGTCCCCGCCGACATTGATATCCGGGGAGACAAGGACGGGGCCGGAACGAAGCGCAGGAACATGACCAGGGGTCCGGCAATCGTTCGTCAAGCATCGGAGCGATCGCTCGCTGTCCGGTTTCTTTCACTGATAACACCCAGACACCCATTATCTCTGGATCACTCGTGAAAGTCTCAATAGCAAAAGTCTCACTTCACCTCTCGATTATCAAATTGTACATTTTGCTTTGCTACCCGGCCCTTGTCATTGTGGCTTGGAAGACCCCAGATTGACCCCCAACTTTCACTCCCTCCATGAGGATTAAAAGAGCATAGCTGTACAGCTGTACTCGTCCGGGCTAGAAGCGCCTCGCGCCCCCAGGCTTCTAACAGAATGAGCCTTTCTTCAGCTCACGTTCCCTGGTTTCAACCCCCGTACCTCACCACATCGCCAGCCCAGTGCATTCGCGCGCGCCCTCAATGTGCTGCGATGGAAAGTTGAAGTCATTGCCATCTCTATCGCTATCGCTGTCGCTGTCGTTATCGTTGTCGTTATCGCTATCGTTGTCATTGCCCCTTTTCTCTATCGCCATAGCATCACCATAGTGCCATCTGCTCTTGGTGAACTAAGTTAAGAACCCAACACCCTCCCCGGCACTTACACGATGGGCAGCGCTCACAGGGAGGCCTTCACACGTATAACAAACCGACCATTAGAGGAGAAAGCAGAATAGCGGCGACACCCATGTTAATAACTTCAACAACATCAAGAGCAAGATAGTCAATTGACTGTATTGACGACTTTGAATAACTTCACAAACAAAGTAGATTTGGTGATGCGCTATAGAAGTTTTTACGCGGCTGGTACAGATATGCTTGCACACATAAAAAGTGGGGCTGTCTATCCACGCATGGATTTGAGTCTATCCAGCTAAAGATTCCGAGCTACAAGTAACTAGACTGTCGGGACCATCACCATTGGCCACGACAAACGGCCTTAATCAATCAAGCCATTGCGCTTTGCCGGCGATCGCGCAGTCGATGGCGACATAACGACGGGACGACAATACGGGTCCTGCAGAGCGCAATGAAAGATATCGAAGAAGCCACGCGCATCGAAGAGGCGCTGTTAGCTCTCGCTGTACCCACCGACGACGATGACTCCGACAACCCTAATTCCATGAACCACAACACGCACACCCAAATAACCCCCTCCTTACCCAACGATACCACCCCAAACATAACCAAAGACCTCCGCCTCGCCACCGAGACCTATCGCCTCTGCTCGCTCCTGCAACTCTACGAGTCCTTCCCTGACCTAGTCGCCAAGCGGATACCCAACCTCGGGACAAACGGGGCGGACGCACCCGACCCGGCCATCATCTGGACAAAATGGATATCCCCGCTAGCATTACACGTCACCGAGATTCTTGACCGGATACCCGCGAGCAGTCTGCGGTGTATACAGCCGCTGCTGTGTCTCTGTGCGGGCAGCGGACTGCGGTTCGATAGCAAGACGGCAATGGGGCAGGGGGAGTATAGTTATTTGTCGAGTTTGGAGTCTTCATCAACAGACTTGGGGTTGGGAATTCCGGGGTTACCTGCGGGTATTGGCATTGGGTCAGGATCGGGGTCGTCGTCGTCGTCGTCAGGGGAAAATGCGGAGGATACGCAGGCAGTCAAGATATTGCAGGCTCGGTCGATTCTTATTGATCGCTTGAGTCAGCTGGAGCTGTCGCTGCCGCCTAAGCCGATAGGTGTGGCGAAGAAGTTGTTGCATGCTGTGTGGAGCGCGTATGATGAGGAGATTGATACGCCGAGGAGAACGCATTGGCTTGATGTGATGAGTCGGACGGGGTTGCATAGTTTGTTTGGGTGATGGAAGATTTGGGAACTTTGGAAATACCATGAAGTTGCTCGTAATCAGCCCAAGAATTGCTTCGTGTTCGCAGGATCTTCGGGAGTTTGCAGGATATTCTCTTCGGTATGATCGAACTTAATGTCATTCCGAGTGCTCGCATGGCTCTGTAATAACATTTCTTCAGATACACTATATAAACCATCCGTAAATGTAATCTCTTAATTAACTACCCCAAACTTCACTCCAAAGAAATGTTTCCCTTTGCAGTAGGAGTGTAATCAACCTCATCAGGATACTCTAGGTTACCCAAGAACTCTTCAACCTCGTTCATATCAAGGCCTTGGCTAATGTGTCTGTATTCACAAAATCAGTCAGTATAATGAGCTTCGCATAACAAACAAAAATGAAAGCAGGCGGCAGGGGACTTACTTATCAACAGCCAAAACCTCAAACCCAGGGACGCAATCAATCAAAGCAATAATGATATACGACCCGCAAAACGCCCTGGCATCCAAGACAGTGCTGAAGTAGCATTGAACTGGCTGACTGGCGGCGCCAACCAACCATCCGTGCAACGCGAATTGCAGGAATTCAAGTGAAGGAGCATTGAAGGAGGGGTTCCGAATGCCCATGTCTCGGAAAGTGATCCGTATGCAGGTCGAGGTGTCTGTCGTTGTGACGATCTGGGAGACCATGGGCGTGTTTGGTTCAACCAACACATTTTCAATATATTTCTGACAGGGGTAGAGGAGGGTACAAAGCGCTATCTACATTAACCGACAGGGATATTATACTATTTATCTTTCCTTTCTTTTTATCTCTTTTTATCTTTTATTACATAGTAGCGCCTATACGTATTGTAAGCGAAGCTATACAATAGGGGTATAAATTATTATCGATATCCTTTATAAAAGGCCTCGTCTTTTATGCTATAAGACTGTAATTACTATAACGAACTCAATTTTAAAGGTATTCACACATAGAGACATCCTTCTAATAGCTAGGAAGCCGTTCTATAAAACTACGTAACGTTTATATAATTTCTATATTAGATAGTGGCGGTTATTGACTATAAAGGTTTAAGGGGTAAAAAGGGGGATGTAAATAATAATCTACTATAATAATAGCTAAAATCGAATAAACTATAGAAAGCGTACGTTTGAGCGCATAAAAGCTATTATTATTAGTAATAATAGCGAATTAATATAAATCGACGATTTTTAGTTAATTAAATACCTAATTAAGTAAAATCGAATTAATTGGGTATAAATATAAATATTAATTCTATAATATTATTAATTAGAATCTTCTATTACTAATACCCTTATCTCTTCCTTCTATTATTTATTTTCTTACCTATTATACTTACTATTCGCTTATAAATCGCTAACCTCGTTAATAACGATAATAATGAAGTATTTAACTTAAATAAGCTTATTTATAACGGCCGCCGTTATTATAAGATCTATCCCGAATCAATAGAATTCGGTTCTATACCGCCTAATTACTATAATATTTAAGAATATAGTATTATAGCCGTATAGCCAACGCCTCCTCTATACCCTCCTCCTCCTTCTACTTAACTTCCCTAGTCTACCCCTCCAATTAATTAATTAATAGCCTAACTTCGAACGCCGGTACGTACTAATCGGTCCCGGCTAATTCCGACTACTCCGCGGCGAATTAATACTAAAATTAACCGGGTACTACCTATTCGCCCGGGCCGGCTACCGAGGCAACCGGGTATAGATTATTTCGTAATTCTAGTACCGATACCCTAAAAGGAGGTTATAATCCCTCAATTTACCCCTATTAACCGCCCTACCCTAACTAGTCCCTCTTCTACCGCTATTATTTCTATTACCGTTACCTCCACTATTATTACTTCTACCGCTATTACCTTTACTACTATTACCTCTACCGCCGTCGCCTTTAGGGATAGTAATAATACTAAACCCGCCTCGTCCAACAATAAGTTCCTACCTCTTAAAGAGTTTAGGGCCCTAAAGTAGTTTATTAGTTAAACGAAGCGGTTTATTACCTATTTGGTAAATATTTAAAAGGAGTAAACGTCCTCTAAAGGCCTTAAGGGGAAGAAATTGATAGCGGCTCTTAATAAAATTATTATAACTATACGTACTAAATACCCTAATTAAAGCTAGAGTCGCGCGCGGGTACGTAACCGCTAAAATATATTTAAAACCAATTACTAGTTATAATTAAACTTTATATATAAGATAGGGGTATCGTTTAATAAAACGATTAGTCTTTTTAATACTTATAAAGATACGTAGGCATCGTTCTTAATTAATAGATTAAAGGCTAATTAGTTAAAGACGACCCCGTTAAAAAATTATAAGGAAATGGCACTACTCTTTATAATTAATTAGGCTATTAACTAATATATTATTAATATTTATAACCGCTTTACTACGTATATAAGGATTAAGAATCCTTTTATTATAATTAAGCGAAAAGTCCTATATAATAATTTCTGTAGCAGTAAATAGAAGCGGCGTAGCCGGTACCTAATAATCGACGATATACCCTTTAATAGCGGTAACGCTAGCTGGCTAGACTCAAAATGCTCCCTGGCTAGACTAAACCCACTTTTATCGCTTTTATCGCTGAGTAAGCCCAGCCAGCCGCCTAGCCGCCCAGCACACCCCAGCACACCGTGTACATCGCTGCCCAACCGCCGCCACCATCGCGTAGTCTGTTAGCGATCGTTAATCGTATACGTAATTGAATAAAGCTATCGCGAGATTTTACTTTAGTATTACGTAATTGTTCTAAACGATTATCTTACTATCTTTATTATTATTTCGTAAAATATCATCGAGCTCGCCGTATTACTATACCGCCCGCCAGCAAATCTCCAATCGCAACCGTATACCCCGTACAGTCAAAGTAAATTAGACTCCTACCCACCCGACTATAGCAATTAATACTAACGGTAATCAACTAAAATCCCTAATTAAAATACCCTTAAGTCTAGTATAAGCAATTACTCTTAAACGGAGTACGACCCCTCTTACTAAAATCCAATCGCTATTAATCCGCCGCCGCTACTATAAACCTTCGAAATCGCCGTCGCAATCGCGGTTATTATCCTTTAGTAGATAGAGGCCGCTATTTACCTCCGCGGGCTACAATAATAAAGTTATTATATTCGATACGTTACAAGACTACGCCGTATAGTAAGGCTTTATAATTGTATTACGCAGTAATATAAAGAATAGGAAGAAAGGGGAGGAGACCGTTATTATATATATCGATTATTATTATATATATAGCCGTATTTATAAATCTACCGGATAAAGTATTCGAAATACTACTTTAAAGCGACTCGACTACTTATACCAAATAAAAGTTGTATTATAAAAAAAGTAAAGCAATTAGTAATTCGCTAAAGAGATTAATAATAATTATAATTACAACTTTAATATAGCTAACTTCGCTAGTAACGTCGTTTATCGATAATAAATTCGTTATAATTATAAAGACGTTATTATTATTATTATTATCAAAAAGTTATTTAGTATCGTTAGGATAATTACCCGTCAAATTACTTATTATTTACTAAAACGTTAGATTACGACGACGTAAGCGAAGAAGACGCCGCCGCTATCTAATAAGTTGACTATAATAATTTATTTAAAGAATTACGTAGTCTTCGAATCCCTATTATAATTAAAGAGGTATTGAATATTCAATAGCGTATTTATTATATAAAATACAATCCTTATACCTCGACTAAAATATTCATTAATTTATTAAAATAATATAAGGATTGTTATAGCATCTAGTATTTCGTTGAATATTATAAGTAATAGGTTATACGAATATTCTAAACTTTCGATTAATATATAGAAATATAGAAGAAAAATCCCTATATACTATTAGTTAATAATACGTATAAGGTAAATAACTATACAAATCCAATACTTTTATATACTTTTTTATTATTATATAGATAAATATATTGGGAGTCTATACTAACTCCCTTTTTTTTATACAAGTTAACCGATTCAACCTCCCCCTCCTCCATATTACTAGTATTGATACGCTAAGTTATAACTTCAATATTAGCTTTAGTCTCTCAAGCAGGGAGAATTAAAAAGACTTCGAATAGTAATTCAACTACTTAAAGAATCTTTAAGAGGATTATGAAATTCCTAAACTTAATATAATTATTAGCGACTTCGATAGAGGATTTAAAAAGGCCGCTATCGCTACCTACTTAAACGTCCCGTATTAACTATATATTTATATAAAGTCACAGTACGATAGGGTAAAAACACTTCAATATATAAGGTAAGTCTATTCTTAGTAAAAGATTTTAGTCTAACCGGTAAGAAATATCCGGTTAAGTTGTAAGGGCTTTTATATTTGTACGAGCCCCTAGTAGGCCCGGATATCGGCGCTTAGTTTTTAATAGAGTATTTCTATTCTTTATCGCCCCCGCTTATCGGTCCGCTCCCTATCCCTTATTTTATTAGTCCTAGCGTTATATTCCGGGTCGGGCCTATCCTAAGCCCCTTAGTCTAATATCCTTATAACTATCCCCCCCTTTAAGAGTTATAGTCCCTTATAATTTATTAATTATTATTTTTTATTCGTAATTATACGTTTATAATTATTGGATCGGCGTCCCTTCGGTAAGGGTTTATCCTTTTATTTATTCGTTAGTTAAAGACCTATAGTGTATAGGTACGACGTTTCTTTTTTTATTTATTATTTTTAGGTTTTTTTATAGCGCTTTAACGTTACTCCCCCCCCTAAATATTTAGCTTCTAAGTAACCGTTCTATTTTAGTAAAGGGCGGGTTATTTTCTTATAAGTTGCGACTATTTATTAATTTATAAATCTGTTACCTCTTTCTTCCTTAGACTTTAATTTCTTAGGGATTACTATCGCGCTTTCTTTATCTTCGCGCTACTTTATTATTAATATAATTAATATATTACTTTGTATACCCGTTTACGAAGGCCTTACGGATAGAAGTAAGTTCCTTCGTACTATTGTAAGCTTCCCTTATATAGTAATAAAGAGAGTCTTTCGCTACTATTTTTTTAATCCCGAGAAGGGTTTTCCCTTTACTTAAGTTTCGGTAAATATTTTTACTTCGTAATTATATTGTCGGCGGCGAATTAGTATTAATTTATTTATTTTTTTTAGGACGGGGAAGGAGTTCCCTATTTATAGTATTCTATTATAATATATTTAGATCCCCTCTTTCTTTACTATATTCAAATAAACGATTCTAAGAATATTTATATTCGTTACGAAGCCTAAAGTAAAGCTTATCGCCCTGTACGTTCTTTCTTTATTCTTTATCCATTTCTTCGGTTAATATTCGGTATTTAGATTTTTATAAAGTATTTTAGGTTATTCTAATTTTATTAATACTATGTATTAGATATCCTTCGGTATATTTAATTATACTACGGCGAAACTTCTATCCGAAGTTAATTCGGAAACTTCAAACTATATATATAAATTAATATTTCGAAGGTTATATTCTTTATTAAAGCTTCCTATAGCCGCTTCGGTAAGTTCGTTAGCGAGGAGTTGGCTTTGAATAAAAAGGAAGTTACTATTAGTAAATTCTTAGAAGAGATACGCTCTACGTATTAATTCTTTTTTATTATAGTAACTTCTTTTTATTATAGTTCGCGCCCTAATATTATTTTTAATATAAATTAGTATACCGAGACTATAAGTACCTTCGCTAGTTGTTTCCCGAGCGCCGAATAGGCGCCGAATATCCTATTAGCGGCCGGCATTGTACTAAATTAATTTATTATATAATATATATATAAATTCTCAACTTATTAATTCGTTAAATAGAAATAGAATTAGAAAAAGGGTCCTCCCTTCCCTATTTATATTAAAATTCGCAAAATCGTCGCCGCTAATTTAGAGTTAGGTATTAAATTCCGGTCCCTTTAGCCTGGTGTTCGTTTTGGTCTAGGCCCTCGTATTGTTCGTCTTGCGACTCTAATCCAATATAATTGCGTAGGCAACGTAGGGGATCTCTTTTATGTTTCTAATAATGATAGTAGTAATAATGGTTATTAGTCGCCGGCTATTTATTCCGATAATCCGATATTTTTTCCCGAACTTCCTCTTAATGTTTACTTATAGCTTTTTTTGCCTATTCTTATTACTATCGGTAATATAGAAGCCTATCGCCGGGTTTTCGAAATTTATAGGGTTGGAGCTATCCTTAAGCTTAGCGTCGAATAGTTATTTAAAAGGTTGGAATTATATACTCCCGAACTTCCTAAGAACCTTTTTATTCGTAGTTCTCCCGCCGCCGCCTCTATGGCTCCCGCAAACGATAGCGAAGACGGTCTTTCTAATAACGAGAACGAGAATGAGGAGCCTGGTGACGTCGAGGGCGGCTTCCCCAACTACGAATACAAGGCTAAAAAATTGTAAAGTTATAATACGATAGGGTAAAAACACCTCAATATATAAGGTAGGTCTATTCTCGGTAAAAGATTTTAATTTGACCGGTAAGAAATGTCCGGTTAGGTTGTAAGGGCTTTTATGTTTGTGCGAGCCCTTGGTAGGCCCGGATGTCGGCGCTCAGTTTCCGATAGAGCGCCTCTACTCTTTATTGCCCCCGCTTATCGGTCCGCTCCCTATCCTTTATTTTATTAGTCCTGGCGTTACGTCCCGGGTCGGGCCTGTCCCAGGCCCCTTAGTCCAATATCCTTACAATTTAGTACGTTATAAAAAATATAAATTATTATATTAAAAAGAAATAGGTTTAGCCAAATAGCGCCGAACCAATCCCTAATACTAACCTACTAAATCTCCCGCCAACTATTTAGGACTTAAATAGTAATAGCCCTAATCCTCTATTATATTAAAACCCCGCTACTACTACTAAAGACGACGACCCTAATAAATACTTCGATAATAACCCAAAAGAGGATAACCTAAAAGAAACCGAAAACGCCGCTATTACTACCAATTTTATATAATAATTAAACGATAGGTAAGGAGTTTATAAAGTAATTAACAAACCGCTAACTAAAATTATTATTCTATATAACCGTAAAATTCCCGTCTTTAATCTAGTTCGTCGATTCTATCCAAATTCGTATAAGGGGTTTTAGAAGGCATAGAAGCAGATAGTTTATATTAATAACGAGGGTTGCTTTAAAAGGGCATAACAATTAATAGTCAATAAATTTAAACAATAAACTCGTAAGTATCTAATACTTTTATACATTCTTTTATTATTATATAAATAAATCCATCCCTCCCTCCACCCCTTCTACAATAAATTATATACCCTTTTCGCCCATGCTCTTTCATTTTAACTAACCGTCGTTTATTATAACTCTCCTCGTATACCTTTATAAGTATTACCTCCTATAGATCAACGAATTTGGTAACTACGTTGTTTCGAAGTATAGAAACTATAGTATTAGGGTAATTAGCCGAGTCGAATTTGTATATAGAGATATTAAGCGTCTCCTTAAGAACCGTTTCTCGTTTCTAAATTAACTATATAAATATATATAATCTATTTACCGCTTATAATAATAAGAGTTTAGGTCCAAATATATTAAAGCGAGATAGGAGGTTTTATTTAAGTATAAAAAAGTAGGGATATTTGAAGATCTAATATTAAAAGTGAGTAAAAATATTATTTTTTTATTATTATATAAATAAATATATTTATTCTTATTACCTCTAATAAATTCTAAATCTTCCCCGACAATCTTTAAGTCTCCTCCGACGAATCTATTTATAAAACTAATTAATTATTCCCCTCTCTTCTCTATAAGTTACGCTATATACCCTTAAATTATTATAGTATTAGTATTATTATATTTATAACGATTAGTTTAGAAATCTAATTTAAAATCCAAATATTAATTGTAAGAAGGAGTTTACTATTTAATATAGTCTACTATATAAATACTTTATTTTAAAGTTATTATAAATAAATCCGTCGTTAGTATTATTTAAAAAGGACGTAAATATATACTAGTAATTAGGCGGTTCGATAATAGAAGTTGAGTGCTGTACCTATACAATCTAAAACCCTATTACCCTATTTAGCCGCCGACGTAAAGCGGCTATCCCTAACCTAAACCTTATAAAATATATATATAGAATAATAGAGTATAACCTTATAAACCCGGAGGTTTACGAATTATACGAATTCGAGGGTAATTAAACGTTACTTACCCAACCCGCCTAGCTTCAACCCTAAGCCGCCGCGCCCGTTACTATTACGGCTAATTGTAAATAATAGGATAATAGTCGTATACCTTCTTACAACAAGGATAGGGCGGGCTTTTGCCGAGTAGTACTACGAAATATAAGGGGGAGGGTACTAGCTTCTATACCTCGCCGCTAGAGATAATAATTTGGGGAATTTTTTCCTGTTTTTCCTTGGTACTTCATTTTGAGAGTTATTACAAGAAGGGAGGTTCAGATAGTAGGAGGAGATTAGCTCCTAATTATAATAGGTCGAAGGATATTATTAATTTAGAAATAAAAGGGCAAAGACTCCTTCTTCGTTTAGAGGAGGGGGATAGATAATTTAGACTAGATATTACTCCTTACGAATATATTTGAATTTATACTCTCCAAATTTACTCCTCGCTAAATCCGTTCTCGCTTTATAAATCTCCTCCCCTAATTTGAGAATTCTAACCTCCAAATCTATTCCCCCTTCCCCTTCTAAAATTTTAGGAATTTTAAAATTAAAAGTAATACCTCGGTATTATTTCTAATCCCCTCCCTAAATATTTATAATAATTATTTAGGCTTTCAAATCTAATTTTATTATAAATATTATAATTCTCTATAAATAATTTAATTTATTCCTTCAAATTTTAAAATTCTTCCTTCAAATCTTATAAAGTTATTATCTTTTTTTCGTAGTATAATTTTTATTCCAAATCAAATAGTAATAAGGACGAAATAAATTTCAAATTCCTAATTAAATTAATTAATACGAATTCGAAGAATCTCTGGCCGGGATTTTTTGTAAATATAGAAATTAGCCCCCCTTTCCTCGGGATATTAATTTAATAATCGATCGAATAACGAATAGTTAATTGCTCTTTATAATAATAGAATTATTTAATCGACTCTTTAAAAATATTAATACCGGATATATATAATTCTTTGCTTCCTCGTCTAATTTATAATTTATTGATATCCTTCGATAAGTATTCTAATTCCTTTCCCTTCTTTTATTAAATTATAATCGATATAGACTACGAAGAAGAATTATACCGAGAAATTAAATTAATAAAAAGATAGATTAGAAATAATAGAATTAATAATTTAAATTATATAAGAGTTCGAAAAAGTCGAATTAAAAATAGAGAATTAATCCGCCCCCTACCCCTTTTACCTACCTTCGCTATAAATATTCAAAAATTATACGCTAAACTTTTCCTTCGATTAATTATAACCCTACTCGGCTATATTATATTAATTTTTCGAACTTTACTAATTATTTTTTTATTTATATTAGGCTTCCTTTTAAAAGTGAATACTATTAGTAAGGTAATTATTAGTAGCGATTAATATAATTAAGAACGCTACTAAATAAGCAAATTATTCTTAAATACCCCAATTCCCGGCTGTATTAAGCCGCCCAATTTAGATTTTAATATTTAAAATCTAGCGGTACAAAGGTACTTATACGATACTAATCCTTTAAATAAAGAACGCCAAATCTACTTATCTTTAAATAACTATACCGACCTTTATAATTATTACTTTATATACCTATTAATAAACCTACCTATTTATTACTCCCTATTTAATTAAAGACCTTTATTCTTTACCGAATCCTTATTTAATAATATATCTAATTCTTCTTCTAAATATAATAACCCCTCTACTCTTAAAATTAATATTCCCGAAGTTCTAATTAAGGGAATAGATCCTCCTATAATAATTGTACCCCTTAATTCCGTCTTTAACCGGTCTAATATCTAATAAGGCCGCAATATTAAATTTAAAAAGAAGTTTAATAGTAAAAGAATTACCGAATACCTCGAACTTTTTAAAGAAAAAATTAATTATATTAATTTTAGCGATAATAAATTTAAAATTAGCGCCTAAATTACTTAATATAAAAAGTAGCCTAAGGATATTACTAAAAGTATCCTCCGCCAATTCAAATAAAACGATAATATCTCCTAAAAGAACTTTACTAAGGCTTTTAAAATAATTTATAAGGCCAAGGACCCTAAATAAACGGATAATATATTTACTATTTTCAAAAAATTCTATACTAAGCGAATCCTTTATAAGAAAAATAAAATTAATAAAGTTATTCTTAATTATACTGCCCTCCTCGCTCGTTAGAATAATATAAATAAAAAGGCTATTAAGGATTTAATTATTAAGAACTTCTATAAGAAATTAAATATTAAAATTAAATAAATAATTATTAGCGTTATATCCGCTAAAAATAAGGAGGTAATCTTTAAAATAAATTAAATTACTTTCTATACAAACTTTTAGGAGGCTATTATTCAATAATTTAAAATACTATTTTCTAACGACTCTTTAAACTCTTCCGATTCTAGCGAAGAGGAGATTACTACTAAAAAGTATAAGATTAAAAAGAAGGTTATCAATATAAATAATTCTTCTTTATTTAGTGAAAGTAGTACGATTATTATTAAAAAGATTACCTCTATT
Source organism: Neurospora sp. CHS-2018a (assembly GCA_009802275.1). Classification (NCBI taxonomy): domain Eukaryota; kingdom Fungi; phylum Ascomycota; class Sordariomycetes; order Sordariales; family Sordariaceae; genus Neurospora; species Neurospora sp. CHS-2018a. Next base: position 229,925 of record RAKG01000080.1, read on the forward strand.
AAAAAGGTTAAAAAGTAATCGGCTAAAGTAATTAATCCGGTCTTACCTACCAAAATTAATAAGACTATTAAGCGTATCGACAATTTAATAAATAAATTCGTTAATTAATTTAAGAAATTAATAATCTACTACTCCAAAATGGAAAATATATAATACCTCGCCTAATACCTTCCTTCCGCCCTTTAATAGCTTATATACCCTATTTAAATCCTTTATCCTCTTATATAAATTAATACTATATTAATTTCCGGCTTTAACCGAAATAGAAATTAATACCCTTTATCTCGCGGCGGATATACTCCCTGCGATTATACTTCTCGCAATAACCGGGTTCCTACTATATACTATTAATATAGAAATGACTATTTTATATATAAATATAATTAGAAATAGTATAATCTCCTATATAAATACTATTTATTCTCCGCGGTTTAACTTTTTAAAGGATTGGGTACTTAAATTTTCCTTAAATTTAATTAGGACCCTAATTAAAGAGTAGATTACTAATTATATATTAATACCTAGCGTTAAAGTAAAGTTAAGGAACTATTCTAATCCTTAATAACTATAGAAGTTAATTACCTAGACTACCCTAAATTTAAGAAGTAAAAATTAAAATAATTTAAGGGAAGAAATCCTAAGAGGTTTAATTATGTTCCTAACTTCGATTTACTTCCCTTAAGTAATAAGGAAGCGTAGGAGGAGATTTAGGCCGTTAACGCTAAAAGGAAGAAGGTTAGGACTAATATTATTTAAATTAATAAATATAACTACTTTTATAGAATAATACAAATTATCCGAAAGAGGGCGGTAACTATTTATATAATTATAGCCAATTCTAAGGAAAAGCTCCCCGGTAGGTCTTTAAAGGTTACTAAATTAACGGATTCGGGCGATGAGGTAGAAATTAATACCCCTAAATCTTCTTCTACTATAATTATTATTATAAGAAAAATTAAAAAACCTAAAATCTTTAGTAAAGATTTCCTCCCTTCTACTAATACCCTTATATTCGCAGCGGCCCCTCCTTTTAAGGAAGTTAATTTAAGTAAGCGAGCCCTTAAGTACGATATTATAATTATAAAGGAGAAATAACCTACCTCTAAATCTACTACCGAAAGAGCTAAGAAGGTTTACTTCTTTAAAGAACTTAAGGACCCTAAAATTCGTAATAATATAATTAAATTAAAAGATCTTTACTTTATAATAGTAAAGTTTATAATTATTAAGGTAAATATTATTATTAAGGACGTTGTTAAGAATAATCCTACTAATACTATAATTATTTACTAATAAGTTAATTTGCTTAGTAGTATTAATTATAACGATAATAACGGTATATTTAAGCCCGAATTTAAATATAATAGGAGCGCTACTCGTAATAATACCCTCGAGGCTAATAAATTCATCTTTATTATATTTAAGGCTAATATTTAAATATTAATCTTATTCCTTGGCAGCAAATCTACTCCTTCTAAAATAGCGATTAACCTTATAGAAGTAATAAAAAGTATTAATATATCTTTTCTCTATAGCCAAATTAATTCGATAGGGGTATATAACCTTCTAATATTAAAATGGCGAGCCCTTAAATAATTCCGGTACAAACTTATATAAAGAATATTAATTCGTAAAGCCTTTATTAATATTATAAAATATATAAAGATATTTACCTTAATTATAAAGAAGGGAGTTACTAAACTCCTACTACTACCTACGCTAATAATTTCTATTAAAGTAAAGGGAGGGTAGAAAATTATCGCCTTGCTTAATACTAATATAAAGTATAATATTATTTATAAGGGACTTATAAATTAGTTCGGCTTAAATACTATTAATATAATAATTAAGAATATTAATAGTAATAGAGGTAAAAAAAACTTCCTTAAGGAAATATATAAAAAAATCTACTTATTCGATAAGGGTAGAGAGGTCTACTTCTTTGTTATTAAAAACCGCTTACTTAATTATAAGATTATATTAGGTCTACCCTTTTTTTAAAACGTTAATATCTATATAAAATATAAGGATAATAATAAAATAATAATAATCTTATTCCTTAGCTATATATCTATAGCGCCATAATTGGCATGAGGTACTTTTTTTAGTTCTCTAAAGGAAAAACCGTTCGGCGATAAGCGCCGCCGGATGAAAACCCCTAGTTCCGTTCCGGTTACAGGTAGGCCGTGCCGCTCCTTCTTAGCTTCCAACTGTAATAGTTCTTACCCACCGCCATAGCGAACAAACGTACTTTCTATTTTATTCTACCTAATACTAGAACTATTGTAATATTGCTCCCCTCTTCCGCTCCCTTTTCCTATCCTTTAGCCGCCGTCTCGTCCCCGTTTACCTTATTCGCTCTTATTTACTCTCCCGCCCCGCCCCCTTTCCTTTACTCCCTCCCCCTTTATCCTATCCTCCCGTCCCTACTATAATACTCTCCTCGCTGAATATAAGCCGGAGCTAGCTTAACCGGTCTCCCTACTACTCCCTTCGTTCCTGTATCTCGATGTTCTAGTATTGTAAATAAATAAATAGTTTTACGCGTGCCGCGCGAACTCCCTTCGCTATTCCCCTTCTAATTCGATTACTAAGCGGTATTTATTCAATTTATTTAATTTAAGTACCTACGAAAGGATTTTCTCTATTTTAATTCTATTATCCAAGTAAATTTAGAATTCTTCCCGTATTTACGGCCAATCGGTTACTATTATTTAATATTCTTCTATCCGTAAATATTTAAAAATAAAATATTTAAATATTTCCTCCCCGGCCCCGTACGAATAGAACGGTATTATAACGTCCGGTACTTTCTTTTAGAAGAGGAAAGACTGGAGCCCGATAATTCCTATTCGGGTTTAAGTAAAGAGGGAATTTTATACTTTTATTAATAGGTACAGTTTATCGTTATCTTTTAATAATTGGCTTTTCTTCTTCTTCTTCTTTTTTACCCCGATTATATACCGTTTAATAATATCGTCGTTAAACCTTGCATTAAGGTTAATAATAGTAAATTTATACCGCCGACCTAATTTAATTACCGCTGCCGCTATTTAGTAATTATAATGCAATATTTATTCTCTTTTTGTAGTATCCTCTAATTATTCTTTTTAATCGATAGTAATTAATTTTAATATTTATAATAAGGGTAGGGGCATTCCTATTTCCGAGGGCGGTCCTACCGCTAATATAATAAATTTTTCCGTCGGTACCTACTCTTTAACTTATTTAATTTTAGTAATACCGCTTTCGAATTAGTTAGCGGGCGGTCGACTTTTTATTCTTATTTAAATATAATTAATTACTTAAATTATAGTCCTTCGGACGAATTTAATTTAGTCCGTTCAAGTAAGCCTTTCTTCGAAGGCCTTTACCCTTTTATTAAAATAGAGGTCGAATAGTAGATAAAATATTTCCGTTTTTAAGTTCTTTACCGGCGTAATTTTATACGCCTCGGCGATAATTTTCAAATATTTAATTTAATATTTAGTTAGCTTAATTATTATCCTTCGTAATTTCCTATAGATTTCGGTTGGTTAATAGAAAATTAATACTTTGTATACGATAGTATTTCGAATATATTTAGTATAAATTTCTTTCGTTCGTACAAAAGAATAACCTTAAATTTTCGCTACTAACCGCGTTAAAACGTTTATCTATATAACTATCTTTTTTTTTACTACCTCCGTATATATTTAATAATTAAACTTCCGGTTTAATTAAACCCTTAAGAATCTTATTAATTCTATCGGTTAAAATATTATTCTACTAATTTAGAAAATTTCTATCCGTAATTCCCTCGTCCGCGTAAAATATATAAATTCTATTTTACTCGCTTCGAATTCTATTCTTTTCTCGGCTACTTATTCGGAATAGATTTCCTATACTACTTAGAAAGTCCTACAATTTTCCTCTATCGTTTTAGCTACCGCAATAATATTAATATCGTTGGTAAAACCAATTATAATCGTATTTTTAATCGTAGTTAATTTGTAGTATAATAAGGTAATAAAGAGAATAAAAAAGATTAATAAAAGGGGGGAACCTTAGAGTATTTTTATTATAATATTGTAAGGGTTCGAAATTTCGTCGTCGAAAAAAAGGGAACCTTTTCTTCCGGTAATGAAATTATCGACTTACTTAAGAAGTTATCGTAGGAATTACATTTCTTATAAAGTATATAGAAGTTATTTATAATTAATTTTATTGAATACGCCTTTTAAATCGAAGAATATAAGAGATATTATAATTTTAAGTTTTTAAGCCGAGTAGACCGTATTAGTTATTACCCTAATTACGAACTTTATTAAATAGTCCGCCTAATTGCCTATTTAACCTTCCGGGAGGAGGTTGAACTTTTTTGCCGCTTATATTAACTTTATAGCGATTAAAATTTCGAAGATCTTTTTAACGTTATTTAATAATGAAATTGGCCTCTATACGCCGGTTAGCTTTTATTATTCAGTATTCTTTTTTAATTTTTTAAGAATAATTATTTTCGTATTCTTAAACTATTAGAAGAAATATTTAAGCCGAAGGCTCGTTACGGCGAAAGCCGCTATAATTTATTTAAACGGTACCTTGCAAATTTTTAAAAACCTATTTAAAAATTAATTAATACCTAACGCTTTATTCGGCGTTATCCTTAAAAAGATTTCTTTAATATCCCCCTTAATAATTTAATTATTAATAATTACCGGGGTATCGCTGTTTAATAATTAAATTTAATTTAGTAAATAATTTATAAGAATATTTATTTTAAGGAAGAATCGGTCGGCGAAAATATTTACTTTATTATTATAATCTTTAATTTCGTTTGCCCCCTCGCTAAGTTTGAAGGTTAATAATTTAAGCGGATCTATTAAGTAGTAATTCTGGGTTCGAGCCTACCTTTCTAATAATTAAAATTTATTTAAATCCTTCGATATAGAAGCGATATAATTTCGCTACTTCGCCGTTTAAATTTTCAATATAAATCGTCTCTTCTTTACCGCTACCTTTACAAATTCCTTCTAATTTAAAAGCATCCTATTCCTGAATTATATTTATTACTTTTATTACGTATTTTTTATTACTATTTTATATTTTAAATTCTATTAATCTACTTATTTTCCCCGACCTTTCTTCCGGTATAAGACGAATTCTTCTACGATATTAATAAATTCCCCGTCGAATTTATTAAACGTTAATTCGAAGTCTTCTATTGTAACGATTTCTTTTAAGATTAATATCTATTTCTTTGCTGTATCCTATACCTTCTTTACGTTTATAAAGCTCTAACTATAATTTCTTTCTTTTTTAGCCTTCCTATTCCGTTTTCTAACCTAAACTTAAATTTTTTAAGGATAATAATCCGAGCCGGTTTATTCGCATCGTTAAACTCCCTAATATTTAACTTTAATATTATGTAATATTTATATATAATCGATCGTTTTATTTTTTTCGCTTCGTATTATATTATTAAGCCGTATTAATTCCCTGCGAAGGGTTAATAGGTTTAATTTCTACTATTATATTTAAATAAGAAATTTTGCGGCTCCTGGGCTAATCCTATTTTCTAAGTCCTAATTAGGATAATAGAGGTTAAAATCCTTAACGGCTATTTAATAGCCCTATAGGGGTCTCTCCTCGAAAAATTCGAAGAAGGGAAACCCCTATTAATATTCTAATATACCGTATATAAAAATAGGGGAATAAATAGAATAGACGGTTATTAATTCCTATAAATTCTTAAATATTGTTGCGGCCTAATCTTTTTTTAATTAAAAATTTAGGTCTTTAAAATTCTATTTCTTATTTATATAAATCGCCGCCCTACTTTTCTTTAAATAATTAACGTTATAATACTTACCGCCCTTCAACCGGTAAATATCCCTATTTAAATTTTTACCCGGCTCTTAAATCGCTATAATATTATAAATCTCTTTTTATTCGAATAAAAATTTCCTTCTTTCGTATAATTTCCCTATATTCTAATAGAATATTTTTAATTAAATTATTAATTACCTTATAAAAGGGTTCCTTTTAATTTAGCGGCGGATAAAGTAAGTATTATGTCTTTAGTAGCGGTCGTATACGTAATAATTATAGAGCCGGTATAAGTATAGTCGTTAACGCTTTACGAATGCGTATATATATTTATCGGGCTAAATTAATCTACGAATTTCGGCTAAAAATTATTCCCGAATATTTTTTATTTAGGACGGCCTTTCGTTATTTTTCCGGCTAATAATCTTTCTAAAATTATAATAGAATAGGAATTAGGGGGGGCGTTAAAGATAATAACGTCTTCCTTTAATTTAATCGTCAATTTTAATACCGGTTTAGTTGATCCTTTGCGAATAGTAAAGCCGTAGGGCCTTTCGGCGTACGTAATTGAAACCTTTATATAAACCGCTTTAATGAACGGGTATTATTTTTTATCGAAAGTAAAATATTCTAATTTCTTATATAATTTATAATAAATTAAGGAGCTATCCTTATTTAAAAGGTAATTTTCTTCGCTAAAGCGAGCTCTATTATATTTAAATTAATTATAATAGTTGTAAGCGTCCTTTAGGCGATAGAATTTTATTGTATATCTAAATCCCTAGTATTTAAAATATTATTAAACGGTAGCCGTAATTTAGAATAGCTCGTATAAGTAAGCCCCGTTATCCTAAAAGAAGAGGTTTTTTTAGAAGAAAATTATTATTTTCGTAGTTATAATTTCTATTAAAATTATTCCCCTATCCTCCCCGTCGCATCTCTTTTAAATTTTTATATAAATAATATTTACTTCCTTATTCTTCTCCTTTATTTCCTTTAATATTATATTATCCGATCTTTTATTAAAGTTAGCTTAGGGGATTCCTTTAATTAAAATTCCTATAATATTAAGGGTTATAATAGCCTCCGTTTTGAAGACTTTTTTCGCTTAAATATAGTACTTTTAATATTATTTGTATATAGGTTTGTTGAAGATTATAATATAATCGCTATTTATTACTATTCGGGTAATTATTCGGATTCCTTTATATTATTTCTCTTTCAAAATATTTTTAATTGCTTATTTTGTATCTTCGTTTAATCGTTTAATATATTAAGCGGAGATCGAAATTCCCTTAATTATAAATTAGCGTTCGTAATTAAAGGGGATAAATTTCGGGGTAATAATAGTAGTTAATTATTAGAAAGTAGCGCCGATCTTACTTAGTAACTTTATAATAATATTAGCCTATTTCTTCGGCGCCTCTTAAATACCTTTTTTAAATTCCTTAAAAATATCCTTCTTTAAATTATCGAAATCCTTCTTAATAATAAACTAATTTTCGCCAATTTTATTTACTTTAAGTATCCGGGACCTACTTTTCTTCGCCTAAATTTTCGTAAATTCGAAAAGTAGTTCTCGAACCTAACGATAGTCCTCGGGTAAAACGGTATCGTAATTTATAAATTTATTTACTTAAGTAATAAATCTCTTTATAATTTTATCGTCGTTCTCCGTTTTCTCCGAAATCTTTATAATAAGTATAGCGTCGGGGTTATTATAATTAAAAATACTTCCGAAGGGGTTATAAACACTATTTTCGAATCTACGCGTACTTCTATTAATTATTATCGGTAGTAACGGTTTAACGCTATTATTACGTTCGTCGTAAGATATTGCGAAGGGGGTAAACGACCCTCCTAAATCGATTACTATTATTTATTTTCGTTTTAGAGTACTTCCTAACTAGAAATCGGCGTTTCCGGTTTCAGCGTTAATGAAATATTTACAACGGATTAACTAATATAGAAAAATATTTTGATAATAATAAAAATTACGTATCGATTATAATCGGCGGGATAATAATTTGTACCGCCTTAATTGTTAATCTAAAGGAATTAATAAATATTAATTAGTGGGTTTAAATCCCGAATAATATTTACAACCCTTATAATATTTGGTAGGGAAAGTACTATAAATATTGGTTCTTCGGTAAGGATAAAATTATTAAATTAAATAGAATTTAAGGAAAATAACGAAAGGATTGCTACCCTTACTAATAAAGTAGTAGAGGAAATTATTTTAATATTATACGAAGAAAGGGAAAAATATTAAACGCTATAGAAGGTATAGGAAATTATTAGAGGAAAAGATATAAACTTTAAGGTTAATTCGAGTCCGGAGAGTACTATTCGGCCGCGTTTAATATAAAGTAAAGGAATAAATCTTAGGGTTAGCGAAGAAGAAAGTTAGAAGGAATTAGAAGTAATTATTATTTCGAAGAAGGCGAAGAAACGGATTAAGAAGGCTTTAATAAAAGAATTTAGGAGGGTTATAAGGAGATTTATAAGTAAAGTAAAAAGATAAAAGCCAAAGATTCTTTTTGTATATATTAATACTATATATAAAAGGGTCGGATAAAAGGCTAACTCTATCGATAATATAATTTTAAATAAATTAAAATTTAGAAGGAACTTTAATTAGAAAGTAAATAAAATAATAAAGGTTTAAGAGTAGATTAGTAATACCCTAGAGAATTTTAGTATAGAATAGGATTTTTATATTATTCCCCGATTTATAGAGCTAATTAGAGGGTTAAAATTAATAGAAGAATATCTTTAAATTATTATTTAAACGGTTTAAAGTATTCTAAATACCGGGGAAATTAAATTATTTACTTACATCCTTTTTAATAGGGAGAATACTCTCGCTTAGGATTTTATAAAATATAGAAAATTTAATACTAAAATAATCCTTCCCTAAAAAATCCGTATTATTTTATATGCTACTTAGTAAATTAAGGCTATTCTAATCCCTAAGGCTCTTTATAATAAGGTTTATAATTTATTTAAAAATAGGGTTAAAAAAGGAATCCTTAAAGAAAGCTACGCTACGTATAAAAATAATTAATTCTTTATTATTAAGAAGGATAGAAGTTTACGCCTAATTAATAATATTTAGTAGATTAATAAAATAATTTTATAAAATATAAATCCGTCCTTAGGTTATAAAGAATTTAATAAAGGTTTTAAAAATTATAAAATAATTTTATTATTAGATTTATTTTCCGGCTATAATTAGATCCCCCTTAATAAAGTTAATAGAAATCTTACGACCTTCTTAATATTATTAGGGTACTTCCGGATAATTACCCTACTTTAAGGAGGTATTAATTCTATCGCCTAATTTATAAGAGTAATAACCCGTATATTCTACGATTTAATCCCTAACGTTTATTAATTATATTTTAATAATATTTATATTAAGGGCTTTAAAACCGATTATAATAGGGAGGTAATTAGTATTAAAGGTATTAGGAGATACGTTTTAAAGTATTTTATAAATATTGATAAGGTCCTTTTTAATATAGAGTTAATAGGAGGGATAATCGCTACCGTTAAATCTTAGTAATACTAAAACTAAATTATCCTTATTAATTACCTTTATTCTTCCGATAGTAGATTACTAGCTACTGAAAAAGTTACTAAAATTAATAAATAAATTTATTATAAAAGGTAGTTTGAGAAAAAGGGTAAAGAGTTGGAATAGGTTAGAGCCTTCTTTAATATCGTAGGTTATTACCGGATTTAAATTAAGAATTTTAATATTATTATAATCCCCTTCTACGCTTTAATAAGGAAAGGAATAGAATAGAATTGGGGGGAAAATAAATAGTTCGCTATAAAATACCTTTAATATTTAGTAATTATAGCCTTAATCTTTACTATATTAATATACGATAATAATTAATATAGAATAATCTACCTAATAATTAATATATTATTTAAAGGTTAGAGTATAATATTAGAGTAAATTGGCCCTAATAAGAAAAGATACCCGTACTACTTCGAGAATAGAATTTGGTCTAACGCCGAAAAGTATTATAATACTATTAAAAGAGAGTTTCGAAGCCTCCTTTATACGCTAAAATAATTAAAGTAATATTTATTTAGCGTCTATTTTATTATTAAAATAAATATAATAGTCCTTATATATTAATTTAATAATATTATAAGCGATATCCCCGGAGTTCTTTTAATAAAGTGGATTACTTAAATTAAAATTTTTAATTTTAAAGTTAAATATATCCTAAGAAATAAGAACGCTATTATTAATAATTTATTTCGCAAACCCCTAAAACCTTCTAATTTCTATAAAAAGGAATATAAGGAGGATATTAACAACTTTATTAACGCACAAATTTATACTATTTTCATTATTTAAATAAATATTCTAAAAGCAATTTTTAAAGGAGACTAGTCTTAATAATCCTAAGAGATCGCCTCCTATTTAATAATTTATAAAATCCTTAAACATTTAAAGGGATTTACTATTCGCCACTAATTCCGTAGCAACGCTTCGAAATATTTTATTTTTAAAAGAGCCCTTTAATTACTATTTACTAACCCCTCGTAAATTCTACGAAAGCTTATTAATAGCTTTAAAGACTATAAGCTAATTTTAGTACGCTATTATAATAAAATAAGGTACCGTAGAAGGGAAGGGATTTATTAGCGGATTATTAAATACTACTATTAGAAGGGTATATATACTTAAATTAAAGAAATAATCCGCTCCTACCTATAATATTAGAAATTCAACCTAAAGCGGTTCGAAGATAGCTATAAATAAATCTACCTAAGTATTTAATTTATAGGGAAGTAAATATTTAATATCTAATTTATACTAAGTACTATTAAAAAAAGGATACTATTAGTAGAAATTAGAAATAATTTTACCGGGTATATTAAGGCGATTATCCTACCTAATACTAAAACGGAATTAGTAACTAATTTTTTAAAGTCTATTTTCCTTCGATAAAGATATTTGTTCGCTATCTTAATTAATAGTAATTCAGAATTCAAAGGAGAGTTTAAAAACGTATTCGAATAATTAGGGATCCCTAAATATATTATTACTCCCTATAATTCTAAGACTAATAAAGTAAATAAATAGGGCTATATAACTATTATAACTTCTTTAGCTAAAATAAACGATAATAAAAATATTATATAGAGAAAATATTTACCCTTCGTCCTTTTTACAAACCGGACTATAATTAGAGGTAATTACAGATATATACCCTTTTAATTTATTTATAACTATAACCCAATTACCTTAATCGAATTTAATCTCCCCTCTTAAAAAGTAGTAAATTAGTAGAATAATAGCGAAAAAATAATGAAGGAGGAGTTAATCTCTATAATAGCCAAAATATACTACAATACTAAATACTATTTCGCCTAAACAATTAAAAAAGTTATAATAATAAGGGAATATATAGCTAACTATAGAAATAAATATAATTAACGGAAAATAAGGCCTTAAAATAGCTAAATCGAAGTTAGAAATTTAGTATTAATTTATAATAGTATCTACTATATTAATATAAATTTAATTAAAAAATTAAATTACCGATAGTAAAGTCCGCTCTATATCTCTCAGATATTAAAGAATATTTACTATATAGAAACCTTTAATAGAATATAATTTCTAAAATTAATTAACTCTTAAAGGATTAAAAAATTTATAATTAGGGATAGAATTATATTAACTGTAAATAATTTAAACGAATTTCTATTAGAATAGATTATTCCCGAAGAAGGAGGGTATAAAGGAAATTATAAACTAATTAAGGATAGAATTATAATTAAAGAAGATTAGTAATAAAATAAGTTACAAATTTAATTTATAGTAAAGTTCGAATAAAGTACTACCGGGGAATTAAAGGAAATAAAATTTAGTACCCGAAAATAGAAGATAGAAGAGAAAAAGCGTATCTCTCGCTTCGAAGTCTCTTTACCGAATATTAGGCTACTGGGAATTTAAAAAGTAATAGCGGAAGATAAAGAAGAGGAATTGTAAGGTTAGATAATTATTAATAAATTAATAATAGTAATAGAATTAGTAGTAATTAGGCGGGCTATAAATCCAGAATATTAACCGGGAATCGCTAATTTATATATAAGCTTCTAAATCTATAATAAGAATATTAAAACGACCTTTTAAAGCCGGCGAAGGACGTATAAATCTACCGCAACGACCGATAACCGCCGACCGACTAATTTCCTTTTTATCTTTTACTTTTATTAATATTTTTCGTTATATTATTTAAGTTTTATATTTTTATTATTTATTTATTTCATTTTATAATTAATTAAAGGAAATCCCTATTAATTTTATAATATAAAAGACCTCCCGATCTAAACCGGCCCTAATTTAATTAGACCCGAGGGATTATATTCCTAAGTAAAGAGTAGATTTAAATTATAAGATTAAAATACTAATGCCCTTTACCTTCTATTTAATAACTCTTTTTAATTTTTATTTAGGTTTTATATTTTTTTACTTAGCGAAAGTAGTCGCTAGGAATCTAACTACTTTCAAAGGGAAAATAAAATACTAAAGGATAAGTAGGAGGAGATTAGTATAAAGGGAAGAAGGGAAAATTAATTATTTATTATTATAGTATTATCTTTTTATTATTTATTTTATTTTATTAACGAAAATTTTTTACAATTTCTTCCCTTAAAGTAAAAAGTTCTAATTATTCGTATACTACTATAAAAATACTATACCTTTTAATAATTCGGAAAGAAAAGATCTATTAATACTATAAAGAATAAATCTATTTACCTATTATAAGATAATAAATTCCCTTAATATATTACCCTTATTATTAATTTTTATACGCTTTATTACTATTTACTTTACTTTTATTAAAAAATTAATTAATTATTACTTTATTTTTATTAATAACGCTCTTAAGAATAACCGTTTTACTATTATCCCTTCTACTACCTCCCTACTAATTTGCAATAAATTATTAAAAGTTACCTTCGTTATTATAATTTTCGGGCTATTTATTCCTATAAAAAACGAACCCCTTACCCTTTAAATTAAATTATTAGTATTCGTATATTATATAGTAAGCCTATAGTCTCTTTATAAAAAGGACGTACTAATTAATATATAATTAAACGCTTTAAATAACGCCCTTAATAATTAGAATATTACTACTATAATTATAATTATTACTTAATAATACGAAGGATTTATTTGTTAACGAATTGTAAGCGTTTAAAAATTATAATTCTTCGAAGGAGGTTGCTGAATAAATATATTTATTAACCTTCTTAATATCTTAAATATAATTATTATAAATCCCCCCTTTAATACTTCCTAGTATTGAAATATAACCGATAAAAGGGGATTAAATAGGAATTATTTCCTATTTATTAATAGGTAATATAAATACCGAAGTATAAATCTTTTATATTTTTACAAAATAGTAAGAATAAAGATATTTATTCCTAAGAAGAGAAGAAAAATTAATAAAAAGGAAATAGAGATTAATAATAAGGAGGGGTAAATCTGTATAGTAATCTAAAGGTTTAAATAAATAAATTAAAGATATATTCTTTTTTAGTATGTATATAGGTATTATAATACCTTTAAGGCTAAATACCCTTTTTTTCGATAAAGATGCGGCGTAGGGGTCGGGTATCGAGGTCCTATTAATTAAAATACTTATTTAAAGTAGACCGGTAAATATTCGCTAAGTGAAAATTATTTATAAATTTAATAAGGTTCTTCTTATTATTAGGGAGAACCTACTTTAAGTAGAGTTTGTTAGCGACGATAGGTTTAGTAAGGGTAAAGATCTATATTAAATTAGCGAAGGATTCGCTATTATTATTAAAATAAATATTTTAAAGAATATTACGAGGAGGGGGAACGTTAAAAAGGTAAATATATATTTTCGATAAGATTTACTATTTGTTATCGGTACGCTTATTAATATAAAGGGGATTATTATTTATTTTTAAAGGATAAGTAGGAATTAGACCTATAATAGGCAAGGTTAATTAGTATTTCTTTGTAAGAATTATTAATTCTATTATATTAACGGTAGGCTAGGCGTTAGTACTTTATTCGTTTACGGGTAAATTACTATATTAGATAACCTTTTAAATAGGATTAATAGGAGTTGAATTATTGGATATAATAGGTATAGATTTATATTTCGTTAAAAGAAAAGATTAAGGTTATTAGGAGGAGAAAATTGAAGGTTAGGATATATAATAAGGAAAGATAATAAGGGGTAGACCTATTATAATAGGAAAAAGCTAATACTTATAATTACCGACGGTAATAGAGGTAATAAATACGTATTATTTAAATGATAAAGATAGGAAGGTTTTGGGTAGAGTTACGGAGCGGGAAGGTATTATTAGGAGAAAAATAAATGGACCTTAAAGTATTAATTAAGTAGATTAGCACCCAAATAGTACTTAGAATTCTAATAACGATTATAGAATAGTATCGAAACGGTTTTTCTTTTTAGATTTATAGTATAACGCGTTCGCAAACTTTAGTACCCCGCGTAAAAACTTTTTTAAAGATTTAAATAATAAGTATTAATAATTATTACTATTTTACGTAAACCTCTATTTTCCCTAATAATTAATAGATTTACGCCTATCCCAACTATTTCTTTATTATATAAGTAAATTTTTTCCTCTCTCTCGTATAAAATATTGTAGCTAAAAATAAATTTTGCTAGCCCTTTAAGTAAAAAGATTATTATAGGATAATTACTACGTTTATAATAGATTAATACTATAGCTTTAAATATTTGGCTAAAGAAGTTCGGGTTTGAAAAGCCTTTTAATAGGAAGATCGAATAGAGATTAAATTTATATAATATTACTTTTTACCCGATTATATTTAAAATTAAAATAAAATACTACTTTTAATATAAAATTGAATTTAGGAAGGGGGTAATTTTACCCGGACTATACTACTTTATTAATATTATTTAGTATTTTATAGAAGAAGAATTTGCCGAAAATACTATTACTAATTAGAAGGTATTAATATATTATTAGAAGTATAATAGTACGGAAGAGGAGATAAAAGTATTAAATTTGTTATAATAAAAGGACTTTATAGTATTTATTAATAAGAAGAAGATCCCGGTAGAGTGGTTGCCGTTTTTAGCTGTAGGAAATTAATTTTTAATAACGCCGGCTTTAAGTCCTGCTATTAATTTACCCTCCGCTATTAGTAAATTTAAGACTAAAGAGAAATTTTAAGCCGAAGAAGAGATCCCCGCTGTCGAAAGTACTATATAAGAGGACCTAACAATCTTAAAGTAATTGTCTCTATTACTAAATTTAAAATAATTCCCTATTTAAAATTAAGTATATAATAAATTTAAAAAATACGCCGAGAATACTAATAGTTTCCTAACTAATTGGATATTAGAAATAAAGGATTAGAAAGATATTAATATTAATAGAGGAGAAATTTGCTTACCTCGATAGGAAGCGCTTCGAAATCTGTTCCCTAAGGAGGATTGGCGGTTCCTAAAATATTATAACGATAGGGGTATAAATAGAGGTAATATAACGCTATATGTAGTAATTTATTAATTAGAAATAAACGCCGTTGTTTATAATATTATACTATAGGTAAATCTATTCGTACCTTCGGACTAGCTTATAATAAATTAATTAGATAGGATGAATTAATTTACTTATATATTAGGTATAATTAATATTTAATATATTACTAATACCGAATTTTAATTAAATTATTTCGAAGTTTATACTAGCTTAACCTAAATATTATAGAAGTTCGGAAATAGAGTTTATATCCTTTCTTTAATTTTTATAATTTAGGAGGGAGATTAGGATTTTATAGCGGTAAGGCCTACTATTAATACGTTTCTTTATATTATTAAATAATAGTACCTATTTATTTACTTCGAAGATTATTTTTCGCTAGCTATCTTTAATTAATTTGAATATATATAATATTATTATAATTCTTATTATAAAGAGCCTAAGGTGGAGTAGATCCGTGCCGTATATTAAATTCTTACCGAATAATATTTTAAATATTTCGATATTAATATAACGAGAATAAAAATCGAAATTATATAGTTAGAGATAGAGTTTGTTAAATAATATATAGGTTGGATTTATAGTTTTTAAATATTAGAAACCGCGTAATATTTTTTTATTAAAACTAAACGGGTAAATTTATTCCCTGCTAGAGGAGAACCTCTTTATTTATAGCCGGTCTATTAGGAGGAGGGTAAATACTAATCGCTGTAAATATAATTCGACGATTTTAAATAATTAGAATTAATAATAATCTAATAATAAATATATATAGTTTACAATTGTATTAAAATAGTATAAGCCAATTCTATTAAAAAGTTAATAATAGAGAAGTAACGAATAGATTTATTCTAGGCTATAAAATAGGAAGAGAGAGTTACGCGCTAAATTAAATTTAACGCCGAATTAAGGGGACTGGTATATAACGGCCCTAAATTTAAGGATAGAAAAGGCGTTATAGCCTTATATTTAAACCCAACTACCTTTTACAATTTTCCTAATTAGGGATCCGGACTTCCTATTTATATATCCTTTTCCCCCTTCGAATATATATAGGGTAAAATTACGAACGAAATTGGCAACGAAAATAAAAGAGTATTCGAAGATTATAATTATATTCCTAACTCTTTTTTATTATTACTACGTACCCCTAAAGCGTAAATTAGCTCCGAATTTGTACTAGTAATTTAATTAAAATTATTAAAGAAGTTTAAAATTAAAAAGAAGACGAAGAAGTAAAAAGACGCTAAATATATTATAAATTTAATGGATTAAGAGCGTTTTCTAATTAATTATTTTATCTTACTAAAACGCTATAAAGTAAATCCGCTCCTTAATATTTATAATTTAGCTAGAAATCGGGAGGTAATAATTATTAATTACCGATATACGCCAATTTTAAGGCTGCTAATTTAATAATTAATCCTTTTATTGTTAGAGGTTAATATAGTACGGATTTAAATAATGTTTAATAAGGAGTAACCTCTAATTTATTTTATCCTTAAAAACGAGGCTAATAAACGTAAGGCTAGAGAAAAAGAGGCGAAAAATACGGCGCATTTTACGAAGGAAGCGGCTAAGAGGGCTAATACTATTAGGAGGAGATAGAAGTAGAGGGTGTAAATTTCTACCCCTCTATTAATCGCTTAATTATTTATTTAGGAATTATTATTATTCTTTTTCTTTTTCTTTTATATTAATATAAATCTTAGTATTAAAAGTAGTAATTTCGTTTCATTTATTTAATAAATCTATTAGGAGGACCTATAATAGATTTAAAGGGAAGTTTAATTTAGGGAATTTTTTCCTATTTTTCTTTAATACTTTATTTTGAAAATTATTATAAGAAGGGAAATTCAAACAATAGGAGGAAATTAGCTCCTAATTATAATAAGTCGAAGGATATTATTAATTTAGAAATAAAAGGGTAGAAACTCCTTCTTTATTTAGAGGAGGGGGATAGATAATTTAAATTAAATATTACTCCCTATAAATATATTTAAATTTATACTTTCTAAATCTATTCCTCGCTAAATCTATTTTCGCTTTATAAATCTCCTCCCCTAATTTGAAAACTTTAACCTCTAAATTTATTCCCCCTTCCCCTTTTAAAGTTTTAGGAATTCTAAGGTTAGAAATAATACTTTAATATTACTTCTAATCCCCTCCCTAAGTATTTATAATAGTTATTTAGGCTTTCAAATCTAGTCTTATTGTAAATATTATAGCTCTCTACAAACGATTTGACTCACTCCTTCAAACTCTAAGGTTCTTCCTTCAAATCTTATAGGGTTGTTGTTTTTTCTTCGTAGTGTGGTTTTTGCTCCAAATCAATAATTCTACAGTAGAAGCGGTAAAAGAAGTATTTAACGAGCGGTAATTTAAGAACTAATAGCAGGAGAGGCTATTACGCGAATAGATTTAACGGCCCTCGCCCAAAGCTTTATAGAGAATATTGTATTATAAAGGACCCTAGTACTTTAAGTACCGCTAATGCAAGGGCGCTAGTATAAATAAGTCGAAGGCAAAGCTAAGATATTATCTATAATAGAAGATTTAAGGTAAGGAGAAGAAAAGGAAGAGAATTAGATATATGCGTACGAACCCGAATAAATACCCTAGTGCGTAAGCGATAGCGGGACCTATATGCGGGTCGCTATCAGCCAATCCCTTTATTCGTATCCCCCTTCACCTATATAATAAATAAGAGTAAATACCTTTAATAGGCTTAGAGCCCGCCCGGCCAATTTTAACGCGAGCCTTCTATATTATTCGTTCCTCTAATTTTAATAGTACCTTATAGTATTAGTCCTCCCCCAGGGGTATAGCGGGTATAGCGGTATAGCCGGACCGGCACTATTATATTACCCCCCCCTATATAGAAGATTCGTCCGCGAATCTTATTAAATACCTTATAATAAACGTAACAATCCTCTAACTTATTTCTATATAATCTTTTTCAATCGATATAATCCTAATAATTCTAATAACTTATTATCGTTATATTCCTCCTATTCCTCGTTTAACTATTATATTATCCGTTTAAGCGGGCCCGGGGCATCCGGGTTAGCCTCGTAAAATTCCCAAAGAGCCTTCGGAATATATTTAAAATTAGAGGCGGGCTAATACTTTAAATCGGGGTCTTAGCCTCTCTAATCCGCGTTATAAAAGAGTTTGCTATTAATAATTTTAAAAGTATTAATTTTATCGACCTCCTACTTAAAGTCCTCGTCGTTTTCGGTAATAGGATTAGGGCACTTAATTAATTATCCTAATAATAGATTATTATTATACCTTCTTAAATAATTAATATAAAAAAGGTCGGAGCCTTTCTAACTATCGGAGAACTTTAGCCGGTAAAAGTACCCTACTTTCTTAATAATTTTATAATAGTTATAAGTATTAGGGAAATCGAATTTATCGTTAGGGCAAATAGTCGTCGACTATAGCCGCTTAATAATAATAACTTTATTACCGACGTTAAAATCTAAGTCTTTACACTTCTTATTAGCCTACCGGGCCTACTCCTCCTATACTTTTAATATTATTTCTCTAACATATTCTATATAATTATAAATACATTAAATATATTCTTAAACTTATTCTCTAATTAACTATTCGGTCCGGGGAATAGAAGGGTCCTAGGTCCGGGCCTCTTAATCGAAAGGTATACGTATCAAACAACCGAATATAATTTCGTAAAGTAAAAGGCTAATATTATCCTAAAATAAATTATTCTATACTACATCGAGGGCGGGTATAGCCTCGGACTAATCGTTTTAATAATAATTAATAAAAGAACGGAATTATTAATCGAAGTAAGCGTTTATATTTCTATTTAACTAACTATCTAATTATATCCCGCCGTAGCGAACTTCTACTTCGTCCCTATTAATTTAAATATCTCGTCGGTAAATATTAATATAAATTAGGGTCCGCAATCCGATATTACTTCCTCAAATATATTATAAACGTAGTAAAAGCCCTTATAATATATCTAGGCAGTATTTTAAACGGTCGATTTTTCTATATAGGGTATAACTTATAACAATTTTATTAAATAGTCTACTATAATTAAAATATTATCGAAATTATATTTATTTTTAAACATTTTTTTATAATCGATTACAATCAAAGTCTATTTTTTAGCGGGCGGTGGGATAGGGTACAATTTACCGGGAATTTTATCTCTAAATACCTTATTCGCTTTATAAATTATATAATTCTTAATAAAGCATTCGATATTGCTAGCTATATTTGGCTACTAATAACGCTAATTTAGAATCGTTCGAATCTTATTACGACCGGGGTACGCTATTATTAAAATCGAATAAACTTCATCGATAATACGGGTACGTAGGTTATCTTTATTAAAAATAGCGAAATAACTTTTATAAATTAGAAAATCGTTAACTATTATTATAAATTTAAAATCCGAACCGTAGGCGCGTACGTAATATTCTTCTAAAAACTCATCTTTACAATTAGCCTTTATAATCGCATCAATTAATTCGTACCCCTTAAATTCGATTAAATATAATTCTAACCCGTTAATATTTAATATAAAGATTAATACCGATTCTTCTAAAAAGCCATTCAATATAATAATAGAAGCTAGAATAATAACTTTAATTCCGTCGTTCTCGTTTACTAATAATTTAAATTAGAAGGTGCAATACACCTCCTTCTTCTCCTTCTAAATCTTAAAATCCTCTAACTTCCTTAATAGGGTATTAATAGCCGCATTCTTAGTACTAAAGCGGTAAGTAATTTCGAAATAGTATTAAAATAAGAACTCCGCCTACCTAATTTGTCATAGATTAAGCAATCGCTTCGTACCGAAGTATTTTAGTACTTAATAATTAGTAATAATTATAAAAGGTTTCGACTATTTTAAACCAATTAATTCGGGACGCTAAGTTTAGAAGGCTCTAATAATAGCGAATAACTCTTTATTATAAATCGGATAATTATATTTAATTTATTATATAGTTTCCGAGAAGTAGGCGATAGGGTACTATTCTTTCGTATCCTCTTAATATTAGAATAAGACTCTTATAAAGACTCTATCGCTAGTATCCGTTTCGATTTATATTTTAGTATTATAATTAAAATACTTTAATAAGGGGGCGTCTATTAATAATTATTTTAAACCGTCGAACGCCGCCTAATACTTATCGGTTTATATAAAGGCTTCGCTTTTCTTAATTAAGTTAATAAGGAGGCGAGCAATTCGATTATAGTTTTTAATAAATTTTTAATAGAAGTTACAAAATTTTAAGAAAAATTATATTCTTTGTAGGTTAAAAAGTATAGCCTACTCTTTAATAACCTCTACTTTTTCTAAATCGATGGAAATATTATTGCGTTCTATAATAAATTTTAGGAATTTTGTCTTAGTAACCTAAAATTCGTACTTTTTTAAATTTATTTGCAATTTAGCGTCCTTTAATTTAATTAATACTTTACAAATATAATCCTTATACTCTTCGAAAGTATTAGAGTAAATTAGGATATTATTAATATATACGGTATAAAAGTTTCTTAAATATAATTTTAAGAGTAAATTAATAAAGGCTTAGAAGTTAGCGGGACCGTTGGTTAAGCTAAACGGTAATACCTTATATTTAAAAGCTCTTATACCAATACAAAAGGTAGTAAATTCTTTATTTTCTAACCTTATATAAATACAATAGAAGGCTTATCGAATATCGATCTTAGTAAATAATTAAATTTTAGCGACTTTAATTAGCGTTTTTTCAATTAAAGGTAATAAGTATCAGTCTTTTCTAATAATAGTATTGAATTTGCAATAATTAATATAGAAACGAAGATTACTATTAACTTTCTTAACGAATAAGATTAAGGCAGCCTAAGGGGACGAATTCGCTTTAATAAATCCCTTGGATAAATTTTCTAAAATGTACTTTCTTACCGCCTCTAATTCGTTTAGTAATATTTTATAGAGAGGGTTATAATTGAATTCCTTTAGCTAATATCCTTCCTCGAACTCGATCTTATAATCGTACGGCTAATAATCTAGTAGGACGTTTAAGTCGAACTTATTAAAAACGTTAATATAATTATAATAATAATCCGGCACTATTTTTAAAACTTCTTTCCGAAATTCCTTTTTATTATAAGATAATAATTCCTAAGCGGGGTCTTCTACTACACACTTTTATTAAATAAACCGGTCGATTTCGAAAATACTAGTCGAATATATCGTACAGTCGGTTTTGGCGGCGGACTATATAAACAAATTATTTTTAAGGACGTACATCTATACCGGTTATTCCTTATACTATCTAGTCGAATCTCTTTTTAGCTTATATATACTTTAACTATTAGAGCCCTATTTGCCGTCGCGTGGTTCGGTCGGCTTAATTCGAGCGAATTAGGCAGGTTTACAATGCTAGAGCCTCTAGGGCGGACTTCGAAACTTGAATTCCTCATCCACTCGGGGTCCGGTTTCTATTCGGGGGGGAAAATAAGGCGACGATTCTTATAATCTATTTAAGCGTCGTAGATATTAAGCTATTTACGACCGATAATAAAATTATAATTTATATTAATAATAATAAAGATATTAGAGGGTATTATTCGGTTTCGAATCCTCAAAGCGGCTTTAACGACCTCTTTAATACCTTAGCTAATTTTTCCTTAGTAATTACTAATACTTCGGGCGGGAAAATCGCTCGTTACTTCTACTAGTAATCGTTCTTTCAACTTATTAACAAATATTATATTAATAAATAGGTAGCCGTTTACTCCTATATCGATTAGGGCGTTAAATATAGATAAAGACATTCTATTATTAATTATAGTATATTAAATAATTATAGGATCCCCTCCTAAGTAGGGTATTAAATTAAATCCATCCTTTCCTTATCTTTATTTTTATTTATCCTTTATCTATTCCGTAACCGATACCTCCCCTAAGAAGGAATTTAATTCACCTAAAGTATTTAATTTCCCTAATTATTAATAGCGGAGGCAGCGTTAATAGCCGGAATAGTAGGGGCCGCGGCCTAGCCGCCGGTACCGTTCTCGTTAACTAAATAACGTTCAACGATAGTAATAACACAGTCGCAACGCTCCCAATCGTATTAATCCTTCTAAGGGCAATCGCACTTAATATAACTATATTCCTTACAAAGGAAATATCTACCCTCATTAAACAATCGGGTAGTCTCCTCAGTTTTATCGGCAGCGGAACAGTTGCCTCCGCTACCGCTAACAGGCTTAGAAGCGGAAGAGCTAGAGCCACCGGAACCAAATCCGCCAAAGCCGGATCCAAATCCCTTATTATTTCCTTTATTACGAAAGTTACCGGAAGCCGCCTTAGTCTCCTTAGCAATAGTCTTAAACACTTAACTAAAACCTAAATAATCGATATAGTAAAATTCGAAAGAAATAAAAAAATTATAATACTTAACGCCTATTTACTTTTTATACTTAGCAGAAAGGCGTTAGAATAATTCACACTTCCACTCGGTCTTAGGACGTTAGTTGATACGGAATAAGTATCGGAAGCCTCACGATCCAGTAATGTGGTCAGTAAGGCAGTAAAATAAGTGATAATTCTTAAGAAGAAGAGGGAGCCTGGGAAGCCAGGCCATGCCCAGGTTATATACCGGGCAAGGCGGGCAGGCGACAAAGGTCTAAGGACCTTTGTCCTGGCAGTAAAGGCCAGTCCTTCCAAGATTAAGCTAGACTATTCTACAAGGTGCTGGAATCCCCTGGATTCCTGTATCATTAGTACTCGCTAACTATATAAACGAATTTATTCTTAAAAAAATCGAAATTATTAATATCCTTTATTTTAAGCTTTATAAAATTAACGAAAACCTTTTCGTCTTAATTAAAGTCGCTATATTCGCACTACAAATAGATTATTAAATTAAAATAAATAGTAAACTAATCAAAGTAAATTTTATAGAAGTAAAGTATTAAATCTTTAAAAGTAAAGCCGGCTAAACGACTTTTAATATAGAGAAACTTATTACAATCGGTTAGGTAATAATTAATATTAATCTCGAATTTATCTTAGATCAAATCGTACTAGGCCTCAAAAAGTATATCGTCCTCCTTATTTTAATTATAAAACTTCGGAGGGTCGGCTTACTTAATTAAAAGACGGGCTCGGCAAAGAAGAGCAATCGTAATTTCGTCGTCGTTATCGTCTACAAGAATTATCGCAAAGTAAGTAATTAAACGGCGAAGGGGCGCTACGCTAAGGTCCTTTTCAATACTAGGTAGGACCGTTTCTTTAATCGTTATTTTATTCTTTATCTTTCGGATACTTTTAAAAATACTTAAATCGGCAATAGTATTTTTTAAATCCTAAATAATTTTATTTTTCTCCGCTAAAAAGTCTTTAAATTATTAAACTATCTTAAGGTCGATAAATTTAGAATCCGGCGACTCTATATTAAAGGCGGGGAGTATTGCCTCTAAAGCGGGTACCTAATTATAAACAGTATAAAATTTTATATTTAAAAACGAAATAATCTAGCGTATTTCTAACTTACTCCTTCAAAACTATATTTATCGTAACCTAAAGCTTAAACTTATAGAATATATCTACGGGACGTATAGTATACAACTCAGTAAACTTAACCTCGTTTAAGTAGCCGTTAAATAGGAATTCGGAACTAGATAGTAAAGCGCAATAGGGGACGTAGGGAACGGCGTCGCGAATAAAGAGTTTAGCGAACTCCTCTATCTTATCCCTTAAATCCTTTATAAAATCCTTTAAGTTAAAAGCAGTACTAAAGCAATTAATTTCGCTACTAATATATTAGTCGAATAAGTTAAACAACAACTTAAATTCGTCGTCGTCGTTACTCTTAATTAAGGCGTTAGCTAGTACTTCTAACGGGGACTTCAATTAATTATATAAATAGAGTAAAGTCTTTTTATAAAGAAGGGTAGATTTGCCGCGCGATCTTTCCTCGAAAGGGTAGAAACTATTAAAGTACTCTTCGTTAAAGTATATAAAAGCTTTCGTATTCTCCCTAATAATAGGATCGATACGCTAGGGTTTCCTCTTATCCTTCTTATCGACGCTAAGCTCAGTAATAGCTTTATCCTTCTCTTTCGACTCAGAATTATCTCTATTATTAATATCTCCTTCGTTAAAGGTCTTATTACTTCTATCTTCGGGTTTAAGGCTTTCGTCGCCCTCCTCGTTAAAGAGGTCTACTCTACTATAATTATTATTCTTATAGTAGTCGTTATCGTAGTCGTTAAAGCCTTTAGCTTTAGCGCTAGTATTATTACGAATTAAGCGCGGGGGTACTATAATATCGGTTATCGTATCTCGATTCCTTAGATTATAATAATCGGTTTAATTATTTATATCGGTTTTTAATCGTTAGGATTTAACCTTTGTAAAATAATAGATACCTTACGAAGTTAGATATACAAGTGTTCTAATAAATAATTATATAATTGATAATTGGGAGAAGAAGATTGTTTCCGAGTACCGACTTTCCGAGTCGGACTTTATACTACATATATACTAGCAATACTTGCCTCGGAAGTAAGCCGGACTTACCTAATAAATTGGGCATTACCTAGTATCTCCTCCCTAATTAAATAACTATACAATATCTAACCTTTAATAACTACCCCCCACAATACTTTGTCCGTCGTCCTAACGGACTTATTTATCCTTTATATATATATTATATTAAACTTTATCATACTAAGCTATATATAAATATCCTCCTATCTAGTCCGTATTTAAAACTTCGCGATAATAAAATCTAATATTTTATACTAGTAATTATTATATTTAGGTATAGGTAGATACTAACTAGTTCGTCGCAGCCGCAGTAGCCTTAGTTAGGGCGTCTCTGAGCTGCTCTATATTTTTAGAGCCGAATATATTATTATAGCCGTAATACTATTCTTAATTAGCGAAGAAACCGTTCGGAACGGTAGCGAATTAGTATTTATTTTTATAAGTAAAGTCTTAGGCCGGACCTAAATTATAGTTTCTCTTATAAAAGTTAAAGCCGTTATTAGTAATTATTATCTTAATAGTTACTTAATAGGTCTTTAAGTCGAGTAAGGGAATAATTTCGAAGTTTAGTTTATTAATTATATTTATAATAGTAAAGTTGACCGAGAATTTTTACTCGTTATTTATAGTAAAAATAAGGTCGTAGGCGATAAGGGTTATAACCTACTTAAGAATTTTATTTTTAGTATCTATAGTTATAAATAAGGCTTCGAATTTTAGGATTATAATTTTGAGTTGGTTAATATCTATTTTAACGGCGTTGAATTTAATTTAATCCTATATTCTAGTACGGAATATAGCGTTAAAGCTTTTAAATAATTCGGTAGCCGGTTTAATAGGGGTGTTTTTTTTTAGGATTATTTTGGGCGTACCTATTTTAGAATTTAATATAATACTTCCGATAGAGGGCGTACGAATAGAACCGGTAGCGGATATAAAGTATTATTTTAAAGTTTTAATACTAGATTTTATAGTTGTAAAGATAGGTTTGGGAATAGGTAAATTAGTAGTAGTTACTACCGATATAATATATTTAATAATTAAAGTAATAATAGGTTTGGGTATAACGGTTAATTTGGCCTTACGGGTATTAATCTTAATAATTTTAGGTAAATGGTTATTAGTATTTAAGCCTAACGAATTGATAGAATCGGTTGATTCGGACTTTTCGGAGGATAATTCAATAATTTCGAAACGGGCGTACTTTAGAGCCTTTATACCGGTAGATTTCATTATTTTCCTTTTCTCGGTAATAGTATCGATTTTAAGTTTGACTTCGAGAGGTAAGGGTTCTTGGGGGTATTTAATACGGTATTTAAAGTTAATTTTAACGAGGTCTTGGATTAGGGATACATATTCTTATTCGAGTTTAGCGAGTTCGATATTTTGGGTAATTTTACGTATATAATTTAATACGATAGAGAAGGTTACGGCTATAATTTTGTAGGGTATAATATATTCGTCTTTAGTATAGTACTTATTCTATATTTAGACCGATTTATTAAATATATAGGTATTAACCTTTTTAGCTTCGATTATTTAGATAGTATTTATATTCGGATCTTATTTTACAATATAAATACTTTAAATAAGGGGGTATAATTTATTAGGACGCTTTTGAAGGTAGTACGTTATATTATAATCCTTTATACTTTATATTTATATTTTGTAAGAGTCGATATTTCTTAGAATTTGATATACGATTTAGGTAGTTTGAATATAGGTAATAATAGGTTTGTATAGGAGTTTATTTAGGTTTTCGCTTAAATTTATATCGGTTTTCTTAATTTGGATAATAATAGCCTTTATTTTCGAGTAGTAGCGGTAGAATTTAGCCTGGTTTAAATTAATAGGAGGTTCGGGTATTACGACGTAGGCTAAGACTTCGTTAATTTTAATAACCGAGTTAGTATTAAGGGCGTTAAAGTATTTATTATTGTTTTTAACTTCTACTTCGTTAAAAATATATAAATTACTATTTAATTTATTAATAAAGGTATATTATCCTTTACTTTTAAACGGTTAGGAACCGCGCTGGCTTTTTTCTATTTAATTAATAATAGGAGGCCTATTAATAATATTAATTTAGGTATTACTAGTATTTAGTTTAGGAGCCGGCTACTTTTTAACTTGCGCCCTAATTATACTTATTATAAAAAGTATATTTAGTTAATAAATTTATAAAATTATATTTATAATAGGTTGTTACGTTACGGATAATTTAGGTTACGAGGTTAGAATTTTTAATATAGGTAGAAGTTTGTAGGCGAAGGGGTTTTGTACGGTTATTATAATTACTTCAAATTATTATATAACGTTATTCTTATTGTAATTAGTTTGGGCGGTATCGGTTAAAGTTAGCTCCTTCCGTTTTTAAGTAGGTAGAGCGATAATAATATTTAACCTTAATATATAGGTAATAAATTTACTTTTAGGTTATTTAATGGTCGCTATATTTAATTTACGTAATTCTTTATCTTTTATTAGAAATTATTATTTATACTCCTTTATAATATTTTAGGCGTAGTCTATTAGGTTTAATTTACCTCCGTTATACAGAGCCTAAGTATTTTCTTTATATTTATATCCTTTTTATTTTATTTAATAAAATAAAACTAGTTTACTTTTAATTTATTTAGTTTTCTACTTTAATAACTTCTCTACTTCGTACGATTTATATTATTCGTTATTTCCTTCGACGAAAATCTTACCGGGTTTTATATCGGTTTTATATTTAAAAGGGTCTCTACCTTTAAGATACTCCCTTAAATAAGTAATAGAAATCACTTTATAAATTCTCTAATTATTTAGTATATTAAATTTATATACTAAGTCCCTAATTTTTTTTACGATTATAAAC
The DNA here is from genome assembly GCA_009802275.1 of Neurospora sp. CHS-2018a. Lineage (NCBI taxonomy): Eukaryota > Fungi > Ascomycota > Sordariomycetes > Sordariales > Sordariaceae > Neurospora > Neurospora sp. CHS-2018a. The sequence continues at coordinate 257,695 of RAKG01000080.1, forward strand.
GGTCCGATCCTTTATTAATTAAATTTGGGGGAGGGTTCCCTTAGGGGGTTATATCTTTTATATAGTCGAATTATTATTTTATTTCCAATTTCGAAATTTAATAGCCGGTAGCGTTTATTATATAGTAATTTTAATTTTGTAATAGCCTAATTAATCGCTTTAATAGTCTTTCGATAATATATCTTCTTTAAAGCTTTTAAATTAGGTTCGGTATAATCTATGGGTTTGAGAAGGTTTAGTACGGTATTAGGTTTAAAACCTAAAACGAATTCGTTAAGAATTATATTTAATAAAGTCGATAGTGAATTATTTATATTATATTATATAGCGGGCGTTATATCTAATTATAAGATATTGAAGTTTTTAGCGGTATAATATTATATAATAAATTCGATTTCTTAGTTCCTTTTTTCGATTTTTCCGTTCGATTGGGAATATTAGGCGGTTATATATACAAGCTTTGCATTAAATTTAATAAAGACGGCCTTCTAAATAGCGGAAAGGAATTTAGAATCCCTATTATTAATTATAATTCGGAATAGGCCCTAATCGTATAATATAAGTATTATAATAAATCTTTTTACCTAGTCTTTAATTATATAAATTATTTTCCCGGAAATTAGAAGAATTTTCTTATTAAATATATATACAATAATTATTAGGGCGTTATATTTTTCTCCTCCCTATATTATTAACGAATATAATTATATTAGTAAACCTATAATAAAGTTTATATAAATAGTATAGTAAGGGATTGGTTCCGGCTTAATAGGTTTTATCTATTTTAGGATTACTTTATAATTTATTCTGAATTTCTTATATTATAGGTAATAGGAGATATATATTCAAAATTTTCGAAATAGGCGAAGGAAAGTAAGACCTTCGAACTCTTTTATTATTTAAGTAAGGCTGAAATAGTACTTATTATTATATACGGTATAGAATATATCTTTTAAATAGTTATTTAGTACGTAGAGTTTAATAACGCTATTATAGGCGTAGTAGTAGAGTAAACCGTTATAGAATTAATAGGGGAAATACCTATCTTGGGGTAGGTTATATTTATTACTACGTTCGATATAGGCTTAGAGCTTGGCTATAATCTTATTATAGATTTAATCTTCTTTATAGTTTTTTATAAACCTTTCTTTAGTATTAAGATCTATTTTAATATAAACCGAATAGATTAAATCCTTTTAAATATCGTTAAATTCATTATTATTTGGGTTTAGCTTTAAGGCGTAAAAAAATAATTTAAATAGCGTATTAGGGACGATATTTATTTTACTTAATATATAGCAGATATTAAAGTCGAATTAGAATAGATAGATCGACGCCGTTATAAATTTCGGATTGAATTTAATTAAATCTTACGTTTATAAAATCGTTTAGCGTATAATATTTACCATTACTTTATAATTTATTAAAATTACGATCGGTTTGGTATAAAATTGAATAATTTGCTACGTAGTCCGATATACCTAGACGAAATATACAATTTCGAACTCTATCGGCCAATAATTTTTTTCCGCCTTTAATAAACGTTTATTATAGAATATAATCGGTTGGATTTTATTAATTAAGATTAATTTACCGTCTTATTCATCTCCTTTAATATAAAAAATAATTAAGCCGAACCTAAATTCCTTTAATACATTTATTTTATAAAATATAGTCCGATTTGGATAGTAGTAAAAGATTATAGATTTTTTATAGAATTAGTCCTATAGGATTTAGAAAGTTTCTTTTTTCGCCTCCGTTGGTATAAAAGCGACGGATTAAATAAATTTTTATTTGACCGGCTAATTTTTATTTTTAGGCATCCGCCCTTCTTTCTTTATTTAAACGATTAAAACCGTTTTACAATCCTTAAACGGTACGATTTTTTAAGCGAACTAAAATACGAATTTTTTTAAGAAATTTCCGATACCGATATAACGTTTAAAATTAGCGAAGTTTTCTAGGATTTTAATATTCCGTAGTACTATTATACAGTCTTCGGTAGTAGAAAGGTTAAATCTATCTACTTTGTGATTTAAAAAACGAATTAATAGGTATACAACGAAAGACTTCTTTATTACTATATTAAAGTTAATATCTTAAAAGAATTTTAAAATTAGTTTAAAGTATTTAAAATATTCTTCAGCAATATCGTTAAAGACGATTATATCGTTAATATAAATTATTACGAATACCCTATATAAATATAGTTTTTTATTTATATAGCGCTATACGTATAGGGGCGAATTTTTATAGCCTATAAGGGCAACGTTCGAACGTTTAAATCCTTATAGACTTATTAATATTATTTTATTTCGGTAGTATAAATAGACCGGTAATTGATAGAAGAATATAGACCCGTCGAATATATTAATATAGGTTTTATTTCTTATACGGGCGATAATTGAATTTTAAATCGGTAATAGGTAAGAGTTATTAATAATTATTTTATTAATAGGCTTTTAGTTAATAACGATTTTAACTTTGCGTTTCCTATTTATTATCCTCTAAATTACGAAATAGGGGTAATTAAACAATATTAGCCGTTTTATTTATTCGAATTTACTATCTTCGTATATTTTATTTAGAATTTTATTTAAAATTTTTATATCCTTCAAATTTAATTAGTATAGTCGGGATATAATTTTTTCTTTTTATTAACCTTTAGCGAGGTCGATTCGGAGTATTTCGTTTTTATTAATTTTAATAGTACTTATCCTATTATAGACGTTAAATCTATTTAGGACGGCCTTAGTTTTTTAGGTATAATCGGGGTTAATATTATAAATTTTAACCTTATAAATAGACTTAATTTTTAGGATTTGATCCGGTTTACCGATTCCTAGGCTTGGGCTTTTCTTTTAAGAATTTTTTATAATATTAAGGGTATCGTTTTTAGTTAGAAACTTATTTAATACGGCCTTTTTAGCGATTTTACGAATTATTATATTAAATTTAAAATTAAAGGTAAGAGTAATTTTCTTTAAGTTTTTTATATAATTAAATTCTTTACCGACGTTTTTATCGGCTATTATTAGTATTATTTATACTTAGGAGAAAGATATAAATTTATAGCCATTAAATTTAATATCTTTAACGGTACCTAATTATTAATTTTTATAAATCTATATTAGTTTTATTATAAAGTTATAAACGGAGATTAATTTAATTATTAACGTATTAAGGATGTAGCTTTTAACGTAAATATAATTTAATTCGAATATATAGTCCTTTAGCACTTTTACGCCTAATACGCTTACTATATAAGCGTAATTTATAAATACTTTTATTTCGGTATATACCGGAATTATTATATTATATATAGTTATAACTTTACGCTTTACAGGCTTTACCCTACTAAAGGTTCTAATTATTAAGTTATTATAAATTAGGATTTATATAAAATTAAATTCGGTATCAATTTTCATTCGGTTTAGAATTGTCTACAAAATTCCTAAAAGTAAGTTTGCTACTAGGCCTTTAGAAACCTAGGCTATAATACGGAATTTGGCCGTAGTAAGCTTGCCTTTTATAGTACCCGTTATATAAATATTGAAAGTAGTACGTTTAGTCAAAATTACATTTCTACTAATAATATTAAAGTTTTTATGTTTGGATTCGTTATAGGTAACATTATTACTTTAAATTACCTATTTTTTATCGATTAGGATATTTAAATAATTAGTATCGACGTAAATCGATTATTTAAAATTTTTTTTTATAAATTAGATATTAATTTGGAAAAATATATAATAATAGCCTTCTAATAAGGTTGGGTTGGGTTTGGCCGTAATTGTAGGGACGGGACCGGTATTAGTATTAGGGTATATAAATATAGTAGTTATATAGGCTATCGGGTTTGGTATAATAGTAATACCGGTTACTAGTAGTACTTTAAAATTATTTATATTAATTATTAGGAAAGTTATACTAGGTTTCTAACCTTTTAGTTTAGGTTTAGTATAGTAATTAAAGTTAATATACTGAAATATTTCGTTTTTAGAGGGGAAGGTTCGTTTATACTTTCGATACGTAGTACAGTTATAGTCGCCCGGGAATACGTAGTAAATAGATTTAGTCGAATTATTTTCGGTAATAATTATATATATAGCGCTATTATTTATATTTAAAGTTATAAAAACTTTATCCTCTCCTTCATTAGAATAATAATTAACCTTCTCGTAGCTTAACTCCTTAAATTACTTCGTTTTATTATTTAAAATTATATTTATAATTATAATCTCCCTCTTATTAATAGTTATATAAACATTACCTTTCTTAGGGCCAAATTTTATTTACTTATAGTAATACTATTTATAAAATTAATTCCTACGGACGAAGGGTATTAAATTAAGCTTAAAACCCCATCCTTTATTTTTAAAGCGCTATTTATTACTAAACGACGTATCCGGTCGTTTACTATCTTGGTCGAAACGACGGGTATTGGACCTAGATGCTAGACGGTTATTATAGCCGGTTATATATAAATTAAAGGTTCGTTAATTATAAGGTAAGTAATCCGGATTTCTACTTTAATTTATTATATTAATAATAGTAATTATAGAGCTATTGGGCGAGTCAGCTACTATATTTATTACCTTTAAAAATTTAGTACCGGGCGGGGTTGGTAGGGCTTTATAAGGAATAGCCTTTAAGTATATAGGGGGTTTGCCTTCGAATTCGAAGTAAAATATTTTATTTATAAACGCTTTATTATAATTTAATAGGTCGTTGAGAATATAGGTATAGTGTATCTAAGCTTTTTATTCAGTATATTTAAGGAAATTATTTAAAATTAATTCTTCGCTAAGTTCTTAAATAATTTCGCGTAAATTAGGATAGATAGCGTTCTAAATACGGGTAATTATAGTATAATTATTACATTCGCTAAGCTTTCGTAAGTATTTAACGATTTATAGGGCTTTATTATTAAAGCGTTTGCTATTGCGGTAATCTTAGTATATATACCGAATTGAGTTAAGTATAATTAAAACTTAAAATTTATTTAAGCGCTATTTTATAATAAGGATTTGAGACTAATTATTAAAATTAGTTCGGTAATTAGTACGTTAAATATTAGTAAATTAAATAATTTATTAAGACTTAATTACTCTATAAAATAATTTATAGAAGTTAAAACGTAGGTATTTATATTTAGTTTCTATAATAGTATTAACCCGGATAGACTTTAAGAAGAATAAAATAAATTTAAAATAGGTATTACCTTTATATTAATAGTAGTCCTTACTTTAATAGTTTAAATTTAGGGCATTAAGGTAGAAATACCCGACGTTATAGCTTTTTTAATTTTAGAAGTTTCTATTAGGATTATTATCGTTTCCGACGCTTCTTAATTTTATAATTAAATCTATTAGGAATTTAACGGTTTATTAGTTATTAACCTTAATACTAATTATAATAATTAACGATAGTAGCCGGACTAAGGAGGTTGCGTCGTTTAGGTTAATACTAAGCGAATTTGGGTTAGTATTATTACGGTTGTCCTACTTATTATTACGGTTATTACTTTGGTCGCCTTCCTAATTTCTACGGCTATTACCTTAGTTACCAGATATTTTAAATATATAAATTTTATTTAATTTAGTTAGTAATATTCAATTAGCTTATATATAGTAGAAAGTGAGTATACCCTTAAAATTATTCTATAGAAGGTTATTTATAGAAGATTTTAATTTAGTTTTTTATATTTAATTCGAAGTAAAATCTTAAGCGATATTTAATTCTTTAGTAATTTATTAATCCTAGGGTAGTAAATTTAAAATATCCAGTAAAATTTGGGGAATAGAAGGCTTTGTACGGTAATTAGTAATAATTATATCGATAGGTTCGGTAGCGGTTTTATATTTATTTAAAGCCCTTAAGGTTTAGGTTGAATTAGAGGAAGAGGATAGAGACTTAGAAGAATTTAATTTTATTAGGTTGGGGGCGAAGCGAACTTTATAGGAGATTAGTAGGCGATGAATCGTTCCTTCTATTAATATTAATTTAAATAGGGTTAGGCTTAGCGCCCTCGCTCTTTTATTAAATTATAACGATATCGGAAATTAGGGCTCTGCGTTCCTAAAAGTAGGAAAGAAGGTACGATTTAAAGGACTATTATCTAAGTTTGAAATTAATTTTATTATAGGAGGTTAATAGCTAGATAAATTAATTAATTTTATTATTATATTGGGCTATACGCTATATTTAATTGGATTTCCTTCTTTATTTTAGTCGGAATTGTTATAGGTAAAGTTAATATTCGGGACCGAAGATAATTAATTCTAACGTAGGTTCGAAAAGCTTATTCTAGTAACTTCCTCTATTTCGGGTTATTTGGCGCCCGGAATTATATAATAGAAAGAGTTTAGGTCTTTTTTAAAGGTCTATATTTCCTCGGGCGGTAAAATTATTTTAATATCCTTATTAGGGCTATATAAATTTAATTCGCCGAGAGGAGGGGCGTCGGGTATAATTATATTTTTATTCTTACGTAATATAGAAGTTAAAATTAATTTACGTTTTTACTTTTCTTTATTTAAAAGCGTTTAGAAAAGTAAGAATATTAGGGGTATTAGGGTTATAATTAGTAATTTGGGCGAATAGGGTATACCTATCGTCGGTTTAAGTAGTAATTAAATCGAACTTTCAAAGCTTAATTAAATATCTTCTATAAGTATAAACCTGCCGCTAGTAAAAGTATATAGTCTCTTCTACTCGGACGGTACTTCGGGATAAGAGGTTCTAACGGATTAATTAAAATTAGCCCTCTCTAGCTCGGGCCGGGCTTTAGCCTCGGAGTTAAGGTTAGTAAAGGACGAATATTCTTACCTCTCCGATTCGGGTTAGGCTTTAAATATTCGGTATTTAGGTATTACGGCCTTATAGAGCTTTAGTTCCGAATAGGGGACGGCCTTATCGGATTCTCGCCCGGAAATATTGGTATTAAAAGCCTTATTACCCCTTGGGGGGTAGTTACCGAGGTCGGCCTCGGCTTAGGAAAGTTATTAGTAAAGGTCAATAGAATTATAGCCGGGATATTTATTGGATTTAAATTTAATATTTGATTTATTGCGAAATAAATTATTTTAATTTTCGATTTAGTTAAAGACTTCGTCTTTTAACGATTATTCGCTTATTTAGATTTTATATTTCCGGATATATATAATTACGGATTTGAAAAGTTATTTCGGGATATAGTAGTCGAGAGACTAGTTCGGAGGAAAATTTAGGAGTATAATATTTCGAGACTATTTTATTATACGAATACTTATTATTATTATAGATTAATTATTTAAAATAGGAGGTAGGGTTAGGACTAATGCTTCGAAACGTTACTTATTATTGTCCGATATTATATAGTATTATCTAACGGTAGGGTTTACGTAAAGGAAGTCGGATACGTAACGTAAATTTCGTTATATAATATAATTCGTTAAATCGAATATATTATAAATCTTATAAATTATAATATCGAAGGTTTAATTAATTAGTAAATACGGGGCCGGGCCGCTTATTACGGGTCGGCGATTTGTATAAAAGGAGAAGTAAATAAAAAAAGGGTATAGTATAGTATAGGTTAAGCCTATTTATTAAGTATTATTTATAAAATAATAGATACTTTACGAAATTAAATATATAAATATTTTAATAAATAATTATATAATTAATAATCGGGAGAAGAAGATTGTCTCCGAGTACCGACTCTCCGAGTCGGACTTTATACTACATATATACTAGCAATACTTACCTCGGAAACAAGCCGGACTTGCCTAATAAGTCGGGCATTGCCTAGTATCTCCTCCCTAATTAAATAACCATGCGATGTCTAACCTCTAATAACCTTCTTAAGTAATTATTAGGTTAACTTTAAATAATATAAGGGCGCTAGTATAGATAAGTCGAAGGCAAAGCTAAGATATTATCTATAATAGAAAATTTAAGGTGAGGAGAAGAAAAGGAAGAGAATTAAATATATACGTACGAACCCGAATAAATACCTTAGTATATAAGCGATAGCGGGACCTATATACGGGTCGCTATTAGCTAATCCCTTTATTCGCATCCCCTTTCACTTGTATAATAAATAAGAGCAAACACCTTTAATAGGCTTAGAGCCCGCCCGGCTAGTCTTGGCGCGAGCCTTCTATGTTACTCGTTCCTCCAACCTTAATAGCACCTTATAGCACCAGTCCTCCCCCGGGGGTATAGCGGGTATGGCGGCATGGCCGGACCGGCGCCGTTATAGCTAATAATAATTCTAACCGCTATAGTACCCCCTCTACTCTAATTATTTAAAGCTCTAACTCCCTCTCCCTCACTTTCGCCTTTTTACCCTCTAACTCCCTCATAGAGAGCTATAGTACCCTCTCCCTCTCCTTATCCCTAAATTCCTTATAATTAGCAATAACTATTAGGCAATCAAATACAACCGCCTTATAACTATCCGCCAACTTACGCCAATTCTAATTAATTTAATTATAGGCTGCTAGTAGCTATTAGATAATTGCCTCAATATTAGGACGGTCTACTACCTTCTAATTAGTAGTAAGGAGAAGGATAGGTTACAATATTAGTAACGCAATATAAGTAGCGAGCCCTAGCTCCTATAGTACCCCCTCTAGTACCTTATTCTTACTTATAAGGATATATAGGAGCTCTCTAGCACTTTAAGCAATACTCTAGGTAATACTTATATAGCGGGTATTAAAATTAGGGTGGGTACGTGCACTCTAGGCAGCAAGTGCAGCATATGTAGCAAGTGTAGTATATATAGCAAGTATAGTATATACAGTAATAGAGCCAGTAAGGGGGACAGTAGTTATAGTAGTAATAACCGTATTAATACCCTCAATAGTAGATAATTAATTGGATTAATAACTCTAAATAACTTTATGTAAAAAATAACGCTAACGACGTAGATCTGGTAATGCGCGGGCATCGTTTATATGGCCTCAGTTGTACGCGGTGTGCTGGCTGGGCTTACTCAACGATAAAAGTGGGTTTAGTCTAGCTAGGGAGCATTTTGAGTCTAGCCAGCTAGCATTACCGCTTTAATAGTAGCGATAAAATTGAGGAGGACTTAAATAACGACGAGGAGGAGGAGGTTAAAGTCCGCCGGCTAATTAAGAAGAGAATAACCTATACCGCTAATATAAATCAGTTCGCTTCTTCTATTAATATCGGATTTAAAGCCCTCTCCCAAGGATTCGAATCTTCGTTTACTTAGCTAACGGCCGCCGGGTTATTACAATTACAGCCTCCCTCTAGTCCTACTTCTTTTAATTTCTCTCGTTTATTACTTACTTTAACGGTATCTCTATTAAAAAGGATGCGTAACGATAAAAAGTAGTAATTAATTAGCGAATTAAAGAAGGACTTAGTATATGCGGCAACGTTCGCTAATATATTTAAGGCGAGGATATTATTAGTAGAATAATTATTTAAAGTAGTACTTAATTTCGAAGACGCGCTTATACTTACTTCTCAAAATTAATTTTAGTTTTTACTTCGTTAGGAAAAGTCGTAATCTTTTTATACTATTCAATAACTTTCGTTAATCCGATTCTATTACTTATATCCTTATATTTATATATATTATAATTGGAAAATTATATTATAAAATATAATTATATTATTATAACGCGGTATTATTATTATTAGGAAATATAGGGGTTTAACTATATTAAATACGAAATATTGTAAAAGTTCGAAATTTCTCTAAATTAAATTCTAGGCTCTAGTGGGCGGTTAGTAAATCTAGTAAAATTAGGGCTCTAGCAGGTAATAAATCTAGTAAAATTAGGGTTCTAGCGGGCGGCTAATAAATTTAGTAAAATTAGGGCTTTAGCGGGTAGTAAAATCGTAAATATAAAGTAAATATAACGATATAGTCCCGCGACTGTAAAATATAGACCTTAACCCTATATAAAGGGTCGATATTATAATATTGATAATTCTTTCAATTTAATTCCAAAATTAATACAACCGGTATTAATTAATTCAATTTAATTTAACGAACAAAATAATACTATTGCATCGTTATTTAAATAAAAGAATAAAAAGTAACTATAGTATAGATAAATCATCGCTACTATATTTATTTCGTTTACTTAGCTTCTACCCGATAGACCCTCTTTACTCGCCGCTAGCGATAATAACCTTCCTACATCCTTTAGGCGAATATATCCCTAAACCCTACTATCCTTTCGTCTTACTCGATATTTATATTAATTATAACCTTATCCTTATCGTTATTACTAGTACGTATACGACCGTTCTTATTACTAACTTTACCTTCGTTATCGGTTTCAACCTCTAGACTATTAGGATTAGTACGACTAATTTAATTATAAAGCGTAATAATAATAAATATAATGTCCACTTAGGTCCTAATATTATATTTGGGCGCTATTAACTTTATCACTTTCTACTTCCTTTTTAATATACTAATCGCAATCTCAACCTTTATATAATACTTCGAATACTTTAAATTATACAACTCTTTTCGAATCCTTAGTCGGCCAACTCCCTCCCCCCATTTATTAAAATAATATTAGGTCGCTAAATATAGGATAAAAATACTGCGTCGTATATAATACCCTACGTCGGTAAAGTAAAATTTACTATTTAGAACCTTAAAACTACCCGTATTAAATATTAACCGTATAACTCTAAAATTATATATCAATCCTTCTACCTCCGGTAGAACGTACGTAAAAAAATCGTCTAAACTAATAGTAACTATTACGTTCTAATATATATAGTCTTTTCGACCCCGCTACGTTTCCGCCTCGGATTTATATACCCGTATATAAATTAAAATACCGTCGACCGTACCTAAACAATTTTTAAAGTATAGTACTAACGCTACGTCCCCTAAATTATATACTATATTAAGAGGGGGAAGTTTAACGATATAATAATATAAGACGACTATAGTACTAAAGATCTTATAAAAGTTATAACTAATAGTTTCGGTATTATAATTAAATTAATAAGCCGTTTCCCGCTAGGTTTTATTATAGGTATATATATATAGGAAGGTTATAAATTTCTATTTAAAGGATATTTATCTTATATTACGTATAGTAGTATATTATAATATCTAAGCAACTAATTAGACGAAGGGGTAATACTATATACGGTACAAATTAAATAATTTAATTTCGCGGTTAGGGTAGAAGGTATTACGAATAACCGCCTCGCCTTCGTCCTTATCGGTATAGACTAATTTATATACTACTTCGTTACTACTTCGAAGGCGGATAGTTTAGATAATAATAGCGATAATTAGAAGGATGGCTATTAAGAACGTAAAGATACGCTATCGAATAGGATTTATATTAGAGTATTTCGTTTTATTAAATATTTATAGCAAAAAACGAAATTCGAAAGGGGGTCCTACGAAATATTAATTTCTAATTAATACCTAGCCCAACCTAATTTAATACCCCTATCAACCAACAAAATACTCTATCTTCATAGTCCGACCTATAAAGATAGAAACTAATAGAATAAACTATTACTATACCGGATTAGGAAGTCGATTAGGCCTCTTGCAAGTATATATAAGCTATGTATAGGGGAGGTATAGCTAAGAGCCTACTATATTCAGTTTATAGGGGGGTTATAGGGGGGTTATAGGGGGTAAAGGGGGGCCGACGCCGGAGCAATACTGATATTTGCATTCTATTGGCTAATAGGGATAAATTCCCTATATAAACTTTTATTCTATTGGTTGAACCAAACACGCCCCATCTAGGGAACTGCACTTTTTGTCCTAAAAGGGTTTAGCTTGGGGTGTGTTAAACGGGTAGGCGATCCTTTGGCCGGCAACGGGCCGTCCAGAGTGACAACGCCGCGGATGGTCTAGTCGAGCCAAGCCAAGCCAAGGGGAAAAATGTCACGAAAGTTTGCGTGGTGATGCTTCTCGGCTTGGTGAGCCTTCAAAGGTTCGTTTCACCGGATTGTCGACCATGAGATTCGCACCTGAGATCTCTTCAGCGTCAAGGTGATTAGAGGTAATGGAGCCCAAGGCTGTATCAGTTATTGGTCTTGTACCAGGTACGAAGAGAAACGACTTGGGAGGTTGGCTTTGCTGAGTGGAGAGTCGCAAATTCCGAGAGATCATTGAAAAGGTCGGAGGCGTGGAATAGGTCGAGCTCTACTGTTTCCTCCGTCAATGGGAAGGTGCAGAGAGCGCATGTTGGAAGTGAGGAAGGCGCGATATCTCACGCCTTCCTACTGAACCAACAACGCGCAGACGGCAAAATGAGATGCGGAGTCAGAGTTTTCGAAATGTTGAGAGTGAAACGGTCCAAGCCTTCTGATCTCTACATCATAGATGTAGTTCCATGCCATTGATCTATGATGTTTTTCTGACATCTTTATCCACGCCGGCATCACTCATCCACCATCTTTAGAAGCATTCATACCCGGGAGACGAGACCGTTGACGATCGCAAGACCAGAAGATGGACCTTGAGACCAGCGCCGATTTGATCTGCTTAGAAGATTCTCTGCCCAGCAATGCGTACACAGCAACAAGCGACTGTGATCAATCCATCTCGGATGATCCAGATGCAGACGAGTATGCGCGATACCATGGCCTGACCGTTGACAGCTTGAAGTTGGATCCATGGAAGGGTTTGCTTGAGCGGGATGCCTGCATCGCGGCAACTCTCATCCAGACCGAGTTCGGAGAACTAATCGAATCCAAAAAGCCCCTTGAAGAGCTCGCTTTTCGGCCCATCCTCGGAAAAGCAGAGCAATGGTCTGTGTCAGCAGAGTCCCTTACACTCCTTCAACAAGTCTGCAAGCCTTGCACAGACCGAGAGGTAGCAGATCATATGGCGGAACTGTGCTTCAGTGAGACCGCCGAGTTGAAGAAGCTCAAGGTCGAACAGCCTGCGCTGCGGAGTGATCACCAGTCGGACTGCAGAAGACTGGAGAGACGAGTAAAGGCGTTTCAAAAGGTTCCGCTACCAGACCATCATCTGCCATTGCATCCGGTCGATGTTGAGCAAGGGGAAGGCCTCGAGTTTCCTGAAAGCGCGCGGAAAGGCGACGAGGCACTTATGAAGAGTCTTTCCAAGGAGACAATCGAAGTCACCAAGGACACGCTGATGTTCTTGGTCCAGAGCCTCAAGGCAGACTGGAGTGATGATGAGCAGCGTGAACTTATGGAGAGCATCTCAACGTACACAGGGGTATGTAACACTCCGTCAGGTACCAGAAAGTACATGAACTGACATGACTTAGCTGAACCGAGTAGAGTATGTAACTCCTCCACTGAGCCCTCGAATACAGCCCGAACCAGAGTATTTCGTTCCCGATGACAAAGATTGTGCGATCCCGATTCTATCCGACCCAAACTCTTCCTTGAGTGCAGAGTTAGAAGCAGTAGAAGGGAAGATCTTCTCCAAGGATAACGACTTTTGGAGCGCCATTGCCTCCCAGCAGCCCAAGTCACCGGACAGATACGATGATATCGACATATCGGGAATGATAAGAGCCGGACAACTCTCAGTGCCCAAATCACCTTCATCTTCCCCGGAACTGATTGCTCGGGACTTCAAGATAGAAGTTCCTCTGTTGCCAGACGATAGCCTCGTTCTTGCGGGCAACGCGCCTTCCCGCGTCCTGCTCCTTGAGGATCTGGAAGAGGCCAAGAACCTCATGACCAGCGACACAATTCCAGGCGAAGGAGCTGTGTTAGATGGACAACTGAACGACTTCTTTGAAGAGACCGCAACAAGAGTGATGCGATCTGCTGAGCAGGAGCAACTTCAGCCACTTGATGCAACGGCACGAGTTAAAGCTCCAGTTATGGATTTCTCCATTCCTGTCCGTGAATGGGACGAACACCTTTGGACTACCCAGGTCATGTTTGAATGGATGCGGAAAACAACCGACGTTGACTGGAAGGGCATCAAATGGCGAAAGGACAACATCAAGGAGCAGAAAATGGTATGGGCACCCTTGGCCCACATGGCGGAGAAGCAATTGATAACAGAGGCGGTTGAGGTTGTTCCAAGTGTTCTTGCTTTCTTCCTGGAGGAACCGTGGGAAGGTGAGATACAAACAAGTGCCGATTTCGTCAACACACAACCCGGGCTGTTGTTCCTGCGTAGGAACGAAGATGATGAAGACGAACTCCTTGAGGAGAGACCAAGGGAACCCAGTGTCCCCCCATCAAAGGAATTGGTTCTCTCAAGTACGAGCATCAAGACAACCCGCCCTTGCAGTAGGTCATCCCAGGCCTGTCAGGTTCAAGAATCCATGGATGTACAGGCCAAGTCGAACATGTCAACGTCTCCTCTTGCAATGTTACAATCTCAAGACCTGACAAGCCTTCTGCGTGGAAAAAAGAGGCAGCTTGAACTTATCCAAAGACAGTCCTCACCAGTTGCCGGACCCCTGACCCGCATCCTCGATACGGCCAACCAAGACGTGCCGAACTCAACAAACGTACTGAAGGGCTTCGTAAACGAGTATACCGACTTCAGCTCGCTGGTGGAAAACTTTGTCGAGATGAACATGCCAAAGAAGGCCAAGCTCAGCCATAGCCGCTTCTTCAATCGGCCAGCACTGCCGCAACCAGAAGTTGCAGCCGTCTCCAACATAAAGCCCACGGAACCCAAGATTCAACCTGTACCGGCAGCCGTTCCTGCTCTTCCTCCTGATATTGTCCCTCCCAAAACTCCGCCTCGAATAATCGTTTCTGCTGCAGTCTCCGATATTGTCAAGAGTCATCTGGAGAAGCTGCTCCCGGGTATTGACCTGATCAAACGCGACTACGACAGGCTCAGACCAGAAAACGTGCCCCCCGGTAGTAAGCAGCCAAACTGTGATGAGGCCGACTTCGTCTTATCCCCAGCCACAGGGATTATAGTCACGACCATGGTAAAACTAAGACAGAAACCCCTCCCCGCAGCCCCAGGCCAGCAGCAACAACAACCGACCTTCCGCAACGTAATCGAGAACGTAGCGATGCGCCATGAACGGCTTATTGTTTTCATCTCAGAGGGAAACAAACACAGCGAGACCATGAACCCGCTCTCCCAATCTGATGCCAAAGCCCTAGCTGAGTTTCAGTGCTTCGCGGGTGGGTTACAGGCGCAGACTGACGTGATGGTCTTTTATGTCGGAGGAGGCACCGAGACGCTGGCCAAGTGGGTGGCGGTTATGGTATGCAATTATGGAACGGAAGCTCAAGAGTGGCAGAGCATATTGCTTCCCGTGGAGACGGGCTGGGAGCTGTTTCTGCGGAGAGCAGGAATGAATGTGTTTGCTGCGCAGGTCGTCCTTGGGATGCTCAAGGTTCCTGATGAGGAGATTGCGATCGGGGGCAAGGAGGGTAAGCTGTACGGCTTGCCGGCTTTTCTGTCGATGTCGAGAGATGAGAGGGCTGAGAAGTTTGCCGAGATATTTGGTGGGAGGAAGCTTCTGGATAGGGTGAGCGCTGTGGTTGATGAACCGTGGGGAGACGGGAATGTGATGGAGGTAGATAACGGCGGGTCGGGTCAGGATAAGGAGGTCATTGACGTATTCAGTGATGATATCGAATTCTCTGGCGGTTTAGGTCCAGACGAGCCTATGGAACAGTTCTCTGATGGGTTTGGCCACGATTCTTCGCCATGGGAGTGATGAGGGAGCATGGTTGACGTGAAAGACGAGGGCACTCACATGTGCTGGTTGTTCATTATACAGGAATGCAAAACGGACTGCCATTTGAGGCTTTGGCTACCAAGCACAACATGCCACAAAGGAGCTAATCAACGAGTTTAGCTTCATGGAAAAATGAAGGCTCAAGAGACCAGAGTGGTGACATACCAATGAACCGAGATATCTCCAGCGCCATTGCTTTGCAAGTTCAGGTCTCGTAGGGCTCGTTAACCTCCTCCTGATGGCCGCTCTCGGCCATGTTACCTGCACCGATACTCCATACCTTCAAACTGGTCTCTTCAACAACCGCCGGAGGTGGCCTGGGTCTGCTTCGTCGTTGCTGTGATGTCCCACTCTCCTCTTCCTCCGAGCCACTCTGACTGCTGGAGCTCCCAGACTCGACGTCCTCGGAATCAGACTCAGACTCAGACTCCGACTCAGACTCCGAACCAGAACTCTCATCATCGTCATCATCCGGAAACCTCCACGACCCCGAACAAGTAGCCAACACCGACCCGCTCATATGCATCGCCGTCCCACCCACCGCCGACCCCCTCGTACCCACCTCGAAATCATAACTCGGCTCAACACTCCCCTCCCTCATCCCAACCCCTTCCCAAACCACCACCTTCCCCTCCCTCGTCCCCGCCCACACCTCAAACCCGCCCACATCCTCATTCGTCCCCGGAAACACATCACAACTCAACCTCTGATTCGTCTCCCCATCCCTTCCACCCAAACACGCCAACAACCGATGCGTCCCCCTCAAATCATACACCAACAAACCGCTCGACTCCCGCTCATTCACCACCAGATACCGTCCACACGGACTCCAAACCGTCTGCAACACCCCCCTGCCCCCGATCTTTGCCAGGGAAGCAGCCTGCGAAACATTCCAAGTAGCCACACAAGCTCCCGCCCGATGTAAATCATACAACCCCAAATTCCTAGTCCACGTTCCAGCGCTTACCACGTTCCCTCCACTCCCATAATTACCGTTGCTAAGCGGTTGCATGGCAAGCGCGGAGACTGTGCCTTTCATCCCTACCACCCGGGCTCCGTTTCCGGATTTGTGGCGAGCAGAAGGGCCCGTGGTTTTGATGGTTAAAAGGGGGGTGTCGGATAGACCCAGGTCAGGGCGGGAGACGTCAAAGAGCGAGAGACAGTTGGTGGAGCCCGCGAGGAAGTGAGATCCTGGATAGGACCAGAGGAGGGAGGAGATGGGGAGGTAGCGCTCGGTTTCGGCGTGGATGAGGCGGAAGGTGGCGAGGGGTTTTGGTTGTTGTTTTCTATCGATACTGAAGGTAGTATCATCATCGTCGTCGTCAGGGGATGGGGAGGTGGGGGATTGGGATGATGATGATGGTGGTTGAGGAAAGGCATGGTGTAAATGGATTGGGTGGTCGGTGCTGGCGGTTAGGATGCACTGTGTTGAAGGCTGTTCGAGGGCGAAGTAAGGGCAGGGAGCGATGGCGGCTGTGGGCTCGGGGAGGTAAAGCGTGCTTTGGGGGGTGAGGGTGAGGGGAGAGTTGTCACCGCGGGGCGCGAGGAGGGTGGAGGGGAGGACGAAGGTGTTGATCCGGTTGGAGGAGGAGGAGGTGAAGAGGGTTGTGCCGTCTGCGGACCTGGTAGGTTTGATGGGTTGTTAGTGAGTTGTTGAGGAATATGATGGAGGGTTTGGAGGAGTGGGGACTTGCCATTGGACACTTTTGAAGAATGAGTCTGTTTGACCAGAAGACTGAGAATATTTTGTGGTCTTTTTAGGTGCTGATGGGAATAGACCATCTGGGTTCGTGGACATGGCCACGAGATTGAGAGAGGGCTTCTCCATTGTTGGTTTCGTGGTCTGTGTAAGTGGTGATGTTGAAGCTTGCGACTACGAAGCTGTGATGTTTGTGGCTATTATGGTTTTCAGAAAACACAGGTTATGTCCTGGCAGAAATTTTAAACGCGGTCTTCAGTGTATTATTTTTACCCCGCGATCTATCACCCGCTTTACTGATGGCAACCACAAACGGGTAGGTGAAGTTGTGATTTTGAGTGAGTGACAACGTGAAAGTTGTAAGAGCACTGGAGTTCAATTCAAAGCAGCTTCAACTTCAGCAAACAACCCGCATGCAGGTATGATGTTAGAGATCTTTAAAGTGCCAAGTATCACCAGGTCATAATTTGCAGCCAATGTACTTCTCATTGATCAAAACTCTAACAGGCTGTCGGCCGTCTGCTTGACCCAACCCTTTGCGGCACTAGAGGTACCTCTAGCGCGCAGGCGGCGGCAGGCAACTGGAGCTTCCCCAGTTTCAGTTGCTGCAGTGAGGACCTCTTTGACCACCTCAGGCTTGGCATGCATGGGAGCTGCTTCCGCCTGACGGGATGACGACGCGAGCGTGTTGTCCATCTCTTCTCCATACACCACACCGACTTCTATCATTTGACTTTGTACTTTTAAAGAGTTATCGCAACCTCTTCCTTCGAGGTCGGAAAGCTAAGGTACCGAAATCGACGAGGAGTAATGCGCTGCGACGTCGCCAGGTAGCCGATTCAGCAGTGACTTGGAACCCAAAAACACTGGCCCCGCAAGTCCCACTCTTGGGTTCGATCACATTAGGTATCGATACCGACTTCTACATCTCACCCGGACCTCTTTCGACGATTTGCGACCGAATCGCATATACTTTAACTTTGTTCTTAGCCATATAATACCCTGTTTCGCTCCGAACTGAACTCACTGTGCGATCCCCCGAGCCTTCGCCATGGAGTCCTTCCTGCAGGGGGACGTCTGCCAGGACCTCCGCGAGATAAGCGTCGTCAACCTAATAGTTTCCATGTAAGAAACCAACACGTGGGTGCCAGTTCAAGAAGGATGAGAGACTGACCTCTGTAGTGTGATTCTCATTGGCATGCTCATCAGCTACCTACCACAACATGCTCGTATCATCTCGAGAGGCACATCGGAAGGGATATCGCCCTACTTCGTTTTGCTGGGGACAACATCCGCAACCTCTGCGTTTGCCAACATCCTCCTGTTGCCCAAGTCTCGCCAGGATATTGCTTGCTGCAAAGAGGTTGAGACCTTCCATTGCGTGGCTGGACTACTCGGTATCGCGCAATTGGGAGTTCAGTGGATATGCTTTACGTTTATGTTAGTACCTCTATCGCTGCGCTATTATTCGAACTGAACTTGGCTTACGTTTCCCCCTTCAGTTTTGTTCTCTTTTTGGTTTTCTTCCGATACAACCCCGTCGAGGACCCAGACCATGAGGCGGCGCTTGTCGAAGAACAGCCTAGGTGGCAGACCGCTCTACTGGTGGCATCTCTCACCCTGCTGCACGGCCTGGCAGTCATTGTCGTCACGGGTATTCTGAGCACCATCGCGCACGACAAGCTCGCCATCTGGGCAAACGTGCTCGGCGTCATGGCCGCTCTTCTCGCCGCTGTCCAATACATCCCTCAGATCTGGACGACCTACCACCTGAAGCACGTCGGCAGCTTGAGCATTCCGATGATGTGCATACAGACTCCCGGCGGATTCGTCTTCGCAGGCAGCCTGTTTGCGCGGCTAGGATGGGCCGGATGGAGCTCGTGGGGCATCTTTGTCTTGACCGCCACGATGCAAGGCTTGTTGCTTTACATGGCCATCTACTATGAGATCCAGGCGCGTAAGGAGCTGTCTAAGACGCCGCTCCGGACCCAGACGCCCTCTCATCTGTACGCTAATGGCTTCGATGACGATACGCCTGGTCGGTTTACCTCGCATCCTGAGCACTATGCGAATAACCAGGAGCAGTTGCAGGCTATTATGGACAGGCAAGATAGTGATGCTGCTGCTGAGACTACCCCATTGCTCAAGTCGGGCGGAATTGGTAATTCGGGTTCGAACTAGGATGGGACCCAGCCGTGATTTGGCCGGTGGGCGATGAGGAATTCGACGAATGCGTCGGAGCCATGATTCCGCGAGGAAGCTATTCCTTGTTACTTCACCACGCTTTGACTCAACTCATGCATATACTGGCGTTAACTGTTCGGGGTGGATGGATGGAGTAATTTTGTGTGTAATTCACTACAGGGGAGGTCAGCGAGGGCAGTCTCGAGGCAGTGTAGTAATGGTACCGGGATATCAGAACTCTTGCCGAAACAGCTGCTGTATGAATCATCGGAAAGTGTCATACAGGAAATCAACATGGGAATGACTCCAAGTGCCATGTGCTCCTCTGGAGCTTAAAGACGAATTTCCGTCTGCAACAATTCTACCTGTTGTTCTTTGCCAGTCCATATCCGTTAACCACAATATCAATCCAATCCGCCTGTTTACACCAAAATTTATCCGTTACATTCTCTTCGTTCTTTGACCGGATATCAATATTCGGTCTTTGTAAATTACCCGCTACAGTACGTACCGCCTTATGTTAGTGATTTGCACCCACTGATAAGCTTGAGCAGCCCGGACGTACATCTCCACTTTTCGCCGTTAACGGGTGGCCCCCACTGGAAAGTCTCCCGGCCCCCCGCAAGCTCTTGTCAATCTTGGCCGACCGTCAACCACTTTACGCGGTGCGAGGCGACACGAACGCCACTTCGGCAACCTTCTCGGGTTCAAAAATATTTTATCGAGCGCCGGGTGCGACAGACGGACAATCACCTACTGCGGCAGACACCTTCCTTGGCTGGCTACTGCCACTACGATCCCGATGGCTATCACAAAGCTCGCCGGACCTGTTGGCCACCACGACAGCGACGATGACTATGACGAGGCGCTGCACCACCCGCAACCTCAGCAACCAGCAGAGATCATTGCGCCGCAGCCGGTTCCAATTCCCGTGAACCAGTCAACCATTTCGAGTGTCTCAACTGCCGCCGTTGATATCGAGGCCTGGACCGTCGCTGCCCTCGAGTCCTTGAGGATCGCCAATAATGCGCGCGGTGCTGGAAACCCGCTCTTGATCCCCTTGGACGGCGCCGCCCAGGGGGAATCGGCAGCAGCAATCCCGGCCGATCCCGCCTTGAAGCTGCGCAATGTGGTATTCGACGATGGCGACGATACATATGCCGCAAATATCGCGCCGCCGCGCCGACCTCCTTCGCGCCGGGACAGTATGAAGAGGCGCGAGGCTCTGCTAAAGGGCAAGGAAGGTAGCAGGCAGCGACGGCGTTGGGAGAATGGTAATTACTCCCCCTTGTTCTTCATTGGGCTAGTGCCAGGACTGCTGAAGTGCTCCAGTTCCCACTCGTCACAATCCGCGTTGCACGCTTGGAGTTTGGGAACAAGCTAATCAAGTCAATCATTCGGTTCCCTGCCCTGCTGCGGTGGGGACCGATTTTTGAATTCTTCTCTTTTCACAGACCGTCTTGTTGGAGTTCCCAACGTACAACCGCCGCTGCCCTCGGACTGGGCAGTCGGGCCGACGTATCCCATCCACGATAACATGCCGTACCACCTCGCGCAGTACTGGGACAAGGGGCTTCGCGAGCGCGTCGAGGAGCGTAAGGCCGCTTTCGCCGTGCATCGCAAAAAGACCGTCACTGCCACCAGCCATCAGCTGGGTGGGGCCACCACTGCTGTTTCCTTGGTGGTCTCGTCGTCTGTTGCCAAGACCCGCGCAGACGTCGGAAAGGTCCCCAAGGATTTGCGCGCCACGGCCAAGAAGACACCTGCTGTCAAGGCCTGGCTTCGTGTGTTGGAGGAGCCGGTGAGGGAGTTTGTTGTTCAGCAGCAACGCGGACAGAATGCGGCGGCCAAGAGGGAGCAGCAGCAGCAAAAGGCTCGGGAAGCTGGAAACCAGAGTGATGAGCTCGGGTCGGATGAGGAAGAGATTCTCTTCACTGGGCGGAAAACGGGTGCCGCTGCCACTGCCGCTGCCGGCGGCAAACCGCCAGTCAAGAATACATCGTCGGAGAAGGGCACAGAAAAGGGTATCCAACTGCTGCCCGACACGAGGATGGTGCTTGATACTCTTGGGGACGACGAAAGCGGAGCCTCCTTTAAGTATGTTTATCTGATACCTGGTTTTCGGTTGCTGTCGGAACAGTGTACTGACAAAAGGGTTACCAGGCGTTGGCTCACGCATTCCATCTCGGACTACTATGGACTGGACTCCAAGTCGGTCACGGTTGGAAATCCAGCCAGGAGGGTGGTGTATATCGGTCTGAAGCAGGTCGGCAATGGTCCTAAGAGGCGGGCTGCACCTACAAGGCAGATGCTGATACCGCCGCCTCTGTGGGAGATGTTCTGATCGGACTCGGTGACGTGATAACGGCAGTGTGCCGGTGTTTGGACATGGAACCAGCGGACACAGCGGGATTACAAGGTGAGAAGGGAATTTTGGATTTAGACTGATCACCACATCTAGTCTCAGACATGCAAACCCCGTTCAAGCGGAAGTTCACCTTTGCTGCAACATCTCCGCTTTGAACTGAAGTGAAGCCGAAACGCAGTTGAGTTATCAACCTCCCGTGATTCTTCTAGCCTTATTTTGGCTTTCGAAAACCCAACTACACAGAACGGGTAGGTGACGGAGTCTGAAACCCCTTGTGGTCGGCAACAGTAGATAACCTGCGCCGTTGACCCCTGACGAGGCATGTAAACATTGTTCCGATCGCTGTCACGGCAATACCTGATACGACCAGCGCCATAGACGAAGGCATAGGCAAGTTGTGAGCCATCTGATTGGTCCTTGGCTAAACCTTCGCTTCGCGAACCCACTGAAGCTGCCAGCTAGACGAGCTGTAGGTACTCCGCATCACGCCTTTCTTATTTCAACCTCTACTCGTCGGTTAGGTGGATTCGCTTCGCCAGCCAACCAACTCTCCTCGTCCCTCTGAGAGTCGGTCTTTTTATATATATCTTGCAAGTCGTGTATCTTTCAAAAACCTCAATAATCTATATCTCTACCAAAATACAAGTAAAAAAGATAATGAAATATATAATTAGATGCTTTCAATTAGGCGCATTCAATAGTATATTTAGTTTATAAACAAAATGTCGTGATGTATTGTTATAGTATTGTTAATAACCTTGTAGTTTGTACGCTTATAATATAATATCCAACTCCTCGTCTTTATCCTCCCTTTATAAATTATTATTACCCTTATTATTATTAGAGTTATTATTTATAGTAATAGGCAGCCTTATACGGTTTGTAGGGACTTTTAACCGCTTACCCGCTACCGTTATAATTACTATAGTAACTTTGTTAGAGTCGATAGCCTTCTCCTTCCCCTTTTTAGACTTCTTTTTAAGAGGATATAGTATTGAAGTAGAAGGCTTAGACGATAACCTAGCTTATATTATTTGTATACTTACTAAATAGGGATACTATAGTATGGCTAAGAGTTTACTAAGTATATTTATACCTTCGTTACTTAAAAAGATATTAATTAACGAAATACTTCCTCTACGAACTTTCTTAGCCCGTTTTTTACTATACGTTTTAAATAATACGAAGTCCTCGTATATTAAGGGGAGGGTAGCCTTCCCGGTAGCTTTAAAGAGGGTATCTTCTTCGTCTTCGATATTAGTTAGGAAGGCGTTAAAATTTTATTCTATTGGCTAGGTAGCCTTCTATACCTTTATTTTAGGGATATAATATAAATAATCAGGGCCCTATATCCTAATTACGAATATATGCCGGGTATTATTAATAATAGTTTCGTCCTATCCCTCCTTTTGTTTTAAAATAGTATTATATTTAGGGTGATTTATTATAATACTAATAAGACTATTATTATTAGGAATACTATCCTCGTTAGGTTTAATTATAGCCTTCTTCTTAATTTTGCTTTTATATAGTAACTACTATTTAAGATTAGGCGTCTCTTTAAATATAAACTTTTTAATAAAGGCTATACTAGTTCGTTAGGTCTCTTTTAAACCCTCTTTTATATTAATTACCCTTTTTACTATAATTTTAGTATTAAGAACCTCCTTTATATAGGCTCTATTATTAATAGCCACGTACTTACGAGGGTTCTACTTTTATAATTTTATTTCGATGCAGCGCTTTTAGTATTTTTACTAATTATATATTAACTTTTGAATATTAATAGATACTTTGAGGGCAATTCTAGCTTCGTTATAGACTTTCCTAACGGGCGAACTATACCCTTTAACCTTCGTTTATATAATTAGTAATTCTAGCGTACGAAGTACTTTGCGTAGAATTATAATTTTAAATCGATTAGGGAATAAGGGTTTTTGCCGTACTTTTATAGAATTATATAGTTTATTAAGGGGAACGTTTAGTTTAGTTAGTTGTATACTTATGTGATTTTATTATAATTATAATTAATATACTTAATTTAAGTAGCTAAAGATTAGTCTTTTCCTATCCCTTATAAATATTATTACGTATAAACCTAGCCTTTTTGACCTTCTTTTAATTATTTAAAAAGATTATACGGTTAATATTAATAGCCCTACTAGTAATTTTATTTGCTAGAGCCTTCTAGTAAACCTTTTTAATTGCTTAATAAACCCCTATATTAAGCAGTTGAAATATATAGTTAATATATAAAGGAAGGGTGTAGGGGATGATATTAAAAGCTTTATAGTATTGTAGGATGTTTAAATCCTTATAAGCTTTAAATCTATTTATAAATAATACTTTATATACCTTCGGTTTAATCGAGAAGCTAATTATTATATTATCCTCTAGTCTTTTAAAAGGAAGAGGGTAATTAGCCGATAAATTAAATTATTTATTAATAGTATAGCTATCGAAGGAGGGGGATAGTTTGAAAGAGTGTTTGTTGAAGTGCCTGATCTACTATAGTATACGGTAAATATTATTATATTTAATTAATATATTAGTAATAATTATATTTAGATTAACCTTATAATTAGCTTATACGTTACTTTATACTTGTAAATAAATTAGTATAAATAAAGCTAATTAATTATAATTAAGTTTAATTATAAATAAGGAGGTTAAAGCCTTATTATAATTAATATTTTAAATATTAGGAATGATAGGATACTCTTAATTGTAATTAATATAATATTAATAGTAGTTAAACTTTTTTTATTACTAAGATTAAATATTACCCTCCTCATTCGAATTCTATTCTTTATAAATAATACCTATTATTATACTAGTTAGTATAGTAAAAACTAATAAAGTAATATAGGGAATAATAATTATAAGGAAGCTTTTATACCTTTATAATTCCCTTAATTTCCCTTACCTAAAAGGGAGATTTATTTATATTCTAGACGTTCTCTTCCTTAATATTGAAGCCGTTATATATAGTTTTCACCTTTTTAAACTAATCTTTAAATGAATCTAATTAAATTTTAATACTTATCCTTTTTACGTTTTTAAAGCTAGCCGCTTTGAATTCGAATTTAAGGTATTTTTTACGCTACTTTATAAGCTACCCTTTATATAATTAGGTAGAAGGGGGAGACGGCCGTTAATTACGAAATTGGTTAGTTAATTTGACGAGGGAGGTATTGTTTAAGGGGAAGTAGCTACGGTTAGTGATTTGGACTACGATATTGAGGGCTTTATTTTCGTTAGGGGTTAACGTTAGCGGGCGATGGGTATTTGTACCCGTTGGTAATAGTTTCCCCTCTTAAATGAGCTGTATATACTTCTTTATAATGGGCTCGCCAACGTTGTAATAATTTGTAGCGTCTTTTATAGTATAGCCGTTACCCTTGCCTTTACGGTTATTCCCCTTCGAATTCGTTTGTATTATGCGCTTTTAGCGGGCAAAATAATGGCGTGTAGCTTTTTCCGCCCGTGTAGTAATATTAGGATCGAAATGCGCTATAATAAATGAATAGAGGAAGTTAAGATAAGAAGAATGAGGCTATTTACGATACCGTACGATTAAAATTGATGAAGTTATGGCTATGTGAGGTATTTGATAGATATACCGCTTGCAAGATATATGTAAAAAATCCGACTCTCAAAGGGACGATGAGAGTCGGTTGGCTGGCTGTAAGCGGGCCCCCAAAGGGAGGCCCCACATGGCCCAGTGGCCAGTGCACCTAACCGACGAGTAGCGATCATCTTACTTAGTTGGCTGCGTATCTCACTTCTTTATTGCATGATATCTTTTGGCTTTCCTGTTAATTTGGGACATGAATGGTATGAGATCTAATTCCCAGTAACATCGTGTTACAAGAAGTCTCGCCGGTGTTTATGCCACTCATTCGCCGGCTTTTGTCTGTTGTGAAACCACTCTTGGCAGACGTTGTGCCTGAATAAGGGTATCACAGCAGCTCAAACATCAAAGCCATGCGCCTCCTCAATGTTGAGACACTCCAACTTGAGCTGTTTGACGGTGGTCCGAAATGTGCCTACGCCATTCTCTCTCATACCTGGGGCCAGGAGGAAGTGTCCTTCCAGGACATGCAAGACCTAGCAAGAGCACCAGGAACGACAGCGACATTCGTCGATAGCGGCTATAACACAGCATCGTCGTCAAGAACCAGTACCGGAACGAGCGGGCATTTTGACTTTGGAAATTATGGAACGACAAAGCACCACCCCGTCACTTCAAAGAAGGGCTACTCCAAGATCCTGGGCTGCTGCGCCAAAGCTCGCACCGAAGGCTATCGCTACGTCTGGATGGATACTTGCTGCATTGACAAGTCCTCCAGCGCAGAGCTATCCGAAGCCATCAACTCCATGTTCAAGTGGTACCATGATGCCGAGGTCTGCTACGCCTACCTCAATGATATAAGTGTTCCAGTAGCGATACCACAACATCAATCACTGTATCTGGACCACTCGATGTCAGACGCCGGCGCCGGCGATGCGATGTCCATCACAGATGAGATGAAAGAGCTCCTTTACGGAAGCAAGTGGTTCACGCGTGGCTGGACGCTCCAAGAACTCATAGCACCGTCAGACGTGGTCTTCTGCGATCGCTTGTGGCGGGAGATAGGCACGCGCGAGTCACTCAGTGATGACATTGCCGCTATCACGGGCATTGACGCCGGGCTGCTGCGGATGGAGAGGAAGCTGGGCGACTTCAGTGTTGCGCAGCGGATGTCATGGGCGGCGACGAGGCGGACTACCAGGATTGAGGACGAGGCGTATTGCTTGATGGGACTATTTGATGTCAATATGCCGCTACTGTATGGAGAAGGACAGAAGGCCTTCAAGAGGCTCCAGTTGGAGATCATGAGGCAGTGTTACGATCCTAGCATACTGGCTTGGGCTAGCTCGGACTCGTATGCGGTTATCGAAGGAGTGTTGGCCCAGTCGCCGAGTATGTTCGAGAGTTGTGGGGGGGTTACTTGGAACGCTGCTGATGGAGTTATGGGTGATAACTACAACGCTGATGGTAGTCACCAACCCAACAACTTCTACCACGAGATCATCGGATCCTCTCTCCTGAAGATGCGTGTTCCAATATCAGACTTCAACGCCCGCCATACTACCGACGAACACATGATCTACAGATCCTACTGGGACGTCTTCGGCTCTCTTGACGACTCCATCGTTCGCGTCCTACCTCCTACTCCAGTCCCATCCGAGGGTACCACTGCTGGTCTGATCTACTTTCCCCGCCGCATCGACGAGTTCGAATCCGCCTACCTTCACGACAGCCGATTCCGCTCCTTCAACTACTCATTCCTCAAGCACAAAGTCAAAGACATCATTCTCGTCCCTCTCTTCGGCTGCACCGTCCTCTCACCGACTTCCACCACCAACGAGCGATACACAGTGGGCATCACCTTCTGCACCGACTCAGCCAGCCACTTCAAGCGCGTTCACTTTCCTTCGCGATTCCTCGTGCCTCCATCGGACCTCCAGCGGTTCTTTAACTTTACACCCTCAGAGCCACCTCCAGTGTTCAGCCAACACAGATATGGCCGTGACAAGCACCATCTCACCCTCCACCTATCCCTAAAAGGCACCGAAATCCTTCTCCGCCCTCCCGTCCCAAAATGGGCACGCTGTCTAGTCCGCATCCCACCCTCCCTCCTTCCTCCAACATCAACATCCTCATCACCTCCTCCCACAACAACCGTCCAAACCCACCAACCCTCACCCCCCTTCTCCATCTCCCTCGCCTCCATCCCCAACCTTCACCCCTCCTCCTCCCCCTCCTACTTCTCCCACGCTTCCCCCTCCATCTCCACCCCCATCCACCTCAACTTTCCCTCAACAGCCACCAACAACAACAGCAACAGCCCCCTCCACCTCCCCTGGTCCCTAACCCACACCATCCCGCCCCAAGCCGCTGACGGTTCCGGATGCTGGTACCTCGACCGCTGGAGCGAAGTCACCGACCGCGCCGATTTCTCGCAGCAGCCGTGTTTCAGCCTGCACAAGGCCGGGGTGCCGAGAGCGCTGGCTTTTCGGCACGGCATGGATCCGGGGTTGGGGTTTTTGTTGGTTTTTTGGGTTGTGAGATCAAGTCGAGGAGTCGGAGGGGGAGGAGGGGGAGGGAAAGGGGGAGAGGATGAGCAGTGGATTGAGGTTGCTGTGCTAAGGAATGGAGATGGGGGGATGGGGGTTATGTGGGCGCGGACGGAGAGGGATTTGGTTAAGGTTCTGGGGGAAAGGGGGTTGGTGATGGGTTCGGGTCTAGTGGCAGGTTCGGGTGCGGGTGCGGGTGTCACGGGGAGTGTGGCAGCAAGAAGGAGGGAAAAGAGGGAGTGGGAGTTTGAGGTTGGGGAGGGGATGGTGTTGAGGGTGAAGATTAGGAAGAATCCGGATTATGATATTGCTGTTTTGGATTTTAGGGAGAAGGGATAGCCGGGTAGGATGGTGGGTGCATTGATGAAATACGTTTGAATCCAAGAGACAATCCCGTACTGTGTTATGTGTTACGGAAGCTTGAAAGTATATGGTAAATACCGGCACGGGCCCCAGCTTTCCAGCGGCAGGACCTTTCCATACTGGGACCATATAAGCACCAAACTTCAGACCTTCCAACACGGTCCAGTAGCTTACGTGGTAGTGTGCTGGGTCCAGAAAATGCGTTGGTGTTTTCGTAGGTCTGCTATCTGGCTCGTATTGAGTTCGACTCCGAGCCTGGGCGGGCTGAGCTTTTTGTTTTTTGTTTTTGTTTTTCTTCGTCTTTCATTTTCTACCTTGAGCAGACGAGTAGTCGATTGCGTTCACTTTCTTTTACTTCGTTTCGGACACGCATTCAACGGCGATTTTAGACCAGCCCAGTAAGGCCATCAAAGACATTCACGACCCCTCCCACGACCTTCAGTTTACTGCCCAACTCAAGTTTCATTCAGAATTTTATACAAGTATAGAACTGCCAACAAACAAACAAACACGACTCAACAAATCCCTTCCTTCATAGACCTCCAGATGGATGCTACCTCGCTACATTAGTCTAGACACCAAGAGCAGCATTAAACAAAAACGCAGCCTGCTGTCCCTTCACAGCGCTCGCAGCGCTGCTTGCCTGCTTACAAGTAGCCACCGTCTCCGCACTCGCCTTGCAACTATCCTGCAGCCTCTGGCAAACAAAGTCACTGATAACCTTGATATTCAGCGCACTCCCATGGTTGAAATCCTGTCCATTAACAGCCTGGAAGCTCTCCTCCTTGCGACCATCCAGTCCCGCGGCGAACTGGATCTGGGGGGTGCCACAGCTGCCAAAGTCCAATCCACCATGCCTGCGGCCGAGCTTGCTGGCTTCGCGGCGGAACTTGTTGACAGTAGTCTTGGCGGCGGCGGCCTTGCACTCGTTGGTCTGCTGCGCGCATTGGGCGGTGCCGCCGGTGAGTTTGCCGGAGTTGGCCGCGTTGAAGCACGCGTTGTTCTGAATGTCGCAGGAGCGGGCGAGCGCGGCGGAGGATTGCAGGAAGGTGTTGCCGTTGACGGAGAAGGGGCGGTCGGCGCCGGCGGTGAAGAGCACGGCGGGCGCGGCGCCGCCGAGGGTGCCGGTGAAGGATTGGACGTTGACGGCGCCGCCGGTGTTGGTGTTGTTGCCGGTGTTGTTGTCGCCGCCAGTGTTGTTGTCATCGCCGGTGCCGTCATCCTCGCAGGTGTCGTCATCACCGGTGTCATCGCCGGTGTCATCGGTAGTACCGTCATCCTCGCAGGTATCATCTTCTTTACACAAGAATTAGCAATCAGGACAAACCCATCAGACATAGTGACTGAATCGTCAACTAGGTACTCACCAGTAGTGCCATCAGTACCACCAACAGCAGCCAGGATCTCCTCCTTGGTAACAGCAGGAGTAAGGAGGTTCAGGGTGACGATGCACCCCTTAGCATCGTTGGCATCATCGCAGGTCTTGCCCTTTGCAGTAGCATCATTGAGCTGTGTCACCGTTCTCGTTAGCAAACTGACCCTTTCTAACCAGGCATATACGTGAAAAAAATAAGACGTACATCTCCAGGGGGGAAAGTAGCACTCTCAAGCGCCAACAACGGATCAGCTCCCAATCCCTTCAGCACCTTAGCAACCGCCAACTCAATGTCCTTATTCTTCGCCTTGCCCTCCGCGCTAGCAGGATCCTGATGCTGGGTAACGGCCGCAATCTCCGGGTTCGTCGCCGTCTCGTTGCAAATAACGCTAGCCAGGCCGACCTTGCCCGTGTTACGCTCGATGGCGCGGAACAGCACGGCGTTAACCTGGCCGTCAAGGTCTCCCGCGGCTTTCGCGTTGGTGAAGGCCTGGTCGGCCACGATCTGCTGCAGGCAGTCCAGGTTGGTGACCTTGCCCGCGCCCTGGGAGGCGGCGGCGTTGCCGAGCAGGGCGAAGACGGCGTCCTGGATGTTGAGTGGGTTGTTGAGCTTGAGGGCGGCATTGGTGGCGCGCAGGATGGCCTCGTGCGAGTGCTCTTGGGGGACTTCGCGCTTTGTGAAGCTCTGGTAGGGAAGCTCGCGGGCAGAAGCGACGGTGGCGACGGCCAGGGCTAGGAGGGTGGCGTTGTACTTCATCTTGTCGTTTGGGTGATAAGTTTCTATGATATGTTTGTTATGAAAACAGTTGTTGTTGTTGTTGTATATGCAGATTAATGGGTCGACCTGTCAAAGGGGAACCCGTCAAAAAAGAGTGTTGAGAATGTTAAAACGAAAGCAAAGTTCACAGAACTGCTATCTAAGGAACGAAAGAGACGACTAAAACAAAGTTGAAAGAACGGAGTGGTTAGCAAGGCTGTCTTCCCATCTGTGTTCCATGAAGAGAGCGATCATGACTTATATACCACAGCCATAAGGTTTACCCCCTGGTCGAGAAGCATCCACCATGCGTTCCTTGATCTCCTGCCACAACACAAGCCCTGTACATGCCGACCCTCCGGACGGGCCCTTTCCTCATTGCATAGTAGCATTGAATAGCACACTCATCCTGAACCGCTGCCATGGAAGCCACGAAGCCAGGGCGTCGGCTCCGCTCGAAGCCGGAGCGAGATGGCCCAAGAAGGAAATCGGTTCATTGGACAACAACGGTGTTCGACAGGGGATCGATCCGCTGGCCGGCCGGAAAGGCCTCGACTCCATGTTTGTTCCGTGTAGCAAGCCAAGCAAGCTTACATGTCTGAGGTATAAGCGAAGAGGGAGGCGTATAAGTTGCTCCCCTAGTACCGTAGTACCGGGCGGCTTTTGCCTGGGCCCCTTGTCAACCACGACATGTCGTTGAGATAGGGGAAATACGAGGATGTAACCTGTTCAAGATGAATGATGGAAGATTCACCGCTGGGCAAACTGAGAAAGATGATGGAGAGTGGAAAAGGAGTGATGGTCGCTTGGCCACGGAGTTCCTCCCCGTGGAGCCGGTGTAAGTAAACATGTGATGCTGCTCGATATCCTCGGATGTTGTTCAAATCTTCCCACTTGAGATATGCTCAAAAGACGATGCTTTAAAAGATGTGCCACCGTCCCTCGAGAAAGCACCTATGTTCACCAGTGTAAGTCCATGGTCGTCTCTCTCCCTTATGTTGACGGCCTCGAGTTTGGTTCGACGGCGGCACGGTCCGGACATGATCGTAACAGAGAGCATTGTCGAATGTAGCTCCCTCATTCAACGCTCGCCAATCCAAGTGGGAAAGTAAACATTCGACTTCGTGATCCGTTCATAAGATGAGACTCCATAAGCGCTTGATTGACTGTGACGTTCACCCTGTTGACCCCGTCCGTTCACCCCTCACTTCTCACTTTCGGTGGCCTCGGCATGCCTCGATATCGGTGGCTGTCAATGACCTTGTCGCCATGATGTGTGTTTCGACATGAACTCCGTGGTCCATAGGTCGTCCACGGGTTGGCCACGAGTTGACCGTGGGTGTCTTGGTGCCTTCGGTAGTCGGATCAGACGAACGATGGAACTTCGCTTGTTACACAACCCTAGGAGCCCCTTTGAGCCGCAAGGGTGAGGTGTTTCAAGATTTTGGTGAAGAAGTGAGAAAGCCGTGTCAACACGCGCCCGGGAAGGGGAAGTTCAAAAGATGAGGTTGTTTTCTTTGTGGGGAAAAAGGCTAGAGCTAGGGGGGGCATGGGGGTACCCGACCCCTGCGATGGAACCGAAACCCACCGAGCGTTGGCAAGGGGCTAGAGGGTAGTGCACTAACTTTGTGTCAGCTAAAACAGGGGGGAGAGTGTTAATGTGGAATTTTGGATGTGATGATGTTCGGAGAATTCCTCAGACGAGCTAACGGTTCGCGGGCGTCTCCTTACTCAGCTACCAGAGCAGCACGAGCGGGTATCAGACCATTTGTAGACAATAGTCTGGGCTTTACTGGCAAGCTTGGATAAGCTTCGAGGTGAGGTCCTCAAAATCTCCAGCTCCGGCCAAGCTGATGTCTAACAACATTTGGATATAGCCTTTCCCGCGCTCGCATAAAAAGCCAGTGTATATACCAATGCCGTGTTCTAGTGTGAAATGCGTTAGCATTGGGACTATCATGAGCTGACCTAGGTTCCCCTCAAAAAGCTCGTTACCACAGCATATTATCATGCGCCCAAGGACAAGTTCTCACAACAGCCATGCTCCAGAATCCTTCTTATACAATGTAATTTTCTACAAAGCGGGTCTAAAGAATGAAGATGCCAAACATAGGGAAAACGAAAGGGGCTAGCACTCAGCAGCAACCTAGCTCCATGCTCAACACCAGCGTACGTGTGCGTGAGGGTGCTCATGTGAAGAGTGCAGTTCCGAGTATATAGGAGTTTCCGGCTCTTGAGCGCGTATGATCGGTCGTGACACCTGATTGCTGATGTGTATGCGTATGTGTGTCTTCTGTCTATAGGAAGGTCGTACGAAACCGCGAAAAAGAACCATGGAAAACAGAAAATCCCGTTTTATGGTCTATGACACGCTTCCATCCAAGCCCTTTGTCGCATTACCCCGGTACTAATACATTTTTCCTTGTCATCGTCTCTCAGGCAGCAAGGAAAAAAAAAGTGGATAAGGGAATATCGAGAGGATTCCCCAGTAGGTTTGGTTATAAATATTGTCTTGTTTGTTCGATCAGAAAGTTTTGTCTTTTTGCTCGCTTAACCAATGATAAGCTTGCCCTCCTCAGGGAACTCGTAGTTGGGGATCTCGAGGTTCAGAGGGGCAGGTCCTTTCCTGATACGGCCAGAGATATCGTAGTGAGAACCGTGGCAAGGGCAGAACCAGCCACCGTAGTCACCGGCCTCGCCGATGGGAACGCAACCCAAATGGGTGCAGACGCCTGTTTTGTTCACACACCAATTGTCAGTCTCCCCATATCGTCGTGTATCCGGAATCCCCGCATTCAAATATGCTGTCCTTCGTCTCGTTCGGAAAGAGGGACATGGATGACGTACCAACCATGACGAGCCACTCGGGCTTCTTGACACGTTCGGAATCGGGCTGGGGGTCACGGAGGCTGGAAACGTTGACCTTGTTGGCCTCTTCGATCTCGGCGGCGGTACGGTGACGGATGAAGATGGGCTTGCCACGCCACTTGATGATGACCTATAAAGTAGGAAAAAGACCGGGGTCAGCGTTCCATCCTGGCTTGTTCGTCGTCGGGGAATCGGTGTGCCCAGCCCAGCCCTGTTCGTCGCTAAGGCGGTTTCGTGGGGATCCTTACGTTCTTGCCCTCGGGGATGGCGGTGAGGTCAACCTCGACCTTGGCCATGGCCAAGACATCAGCGGAAGCCGACATGTTCTTGAGGAACTCTGTATATCACGGACACCTCGTCAGCTGTCTTGAGTTCTTGGGTGTTCGTGTGTGGGTGTGTGTCCAGGATGGTTTCCCCCCATCCATGCTCCAACATCACTCCAACATCCAACCATATCCGCCCCCATATCGAAAGTTGTCATGGTTCGTTGCGATGTCGATCGTTGAGTCGGAATCATAGATAGCTCGCCCCACCATAACAGAACCCCCTTTGTCGAATCCCATTGACCCGAGCCCATCTGCCATACCCCATCTCTTGTTCCCCCCAACCTCGAGTAACGAATGTGTGAAGCTTCCTCCCATGATCCCATCAAGTCAAGACTCACCCTGGATGGTGGACTTGGCGCCGGCGGCGGTGATGGCGCCCATGGTGCCGACCATGAAGTAGGAGAAGAGCATGTTGGTGCTGGGGGGGGCCTTGCTCATGTATTTGCTGAAGTCGGGGACCTTGGCGGCCTTGCTCTCGCCCTTGAAGGGGCTCTCGAAGGTGGAGGACGAGGAACCCTGGAGGGCAGTCGAGGTGCTGAGGGCGCGAACGGCCCGGGCGGGGGAGGCAGCGGCGCGCATGGCGGCGCGGGAAACGATCGAGACGGGCGCCATTGTGTCGGGTCGGCGGCAAGGATTACTCGCTTGGAAAGAGGACGGAGCGGGGAGAGGGGGTTGCGAGGGCGGGGAGAACGAGCGAGGTTCTTCTCTTTCGGGTCGCGGAGACGGTGGACGTGGGCGGTGTTCCGGAGACGGAATTGACGGCTGCGTAATGCGGTCGAGACGACGAGGCCAAAATCACGGACTGAGGTTTTTCTGGGCCGAGCTTGGTTCCCACCTTTCCCGGCATGGAAACCGCCATAGCTTACGGCTTGTGGCCTGAGGCACTAACCAACCACAGCGTCCGCCCAGCAGCTAGGGAGCTACTTAATGCGCGGGCCCTGATTGGCTGTGACTGCCCGTTCGTCCACTCTCCGGTTTCTTCCGTCGCCTGCTTCGTCCTGTTAGTGGTGGGGCATCACCTCAGCGTCACCGCAGCGCCCGAACAGCTGTCAGCGACTCGGCGTGCCAAGGGTGCCAAGACAGTGGTGTCAATTGATAACATTTGATGCATTTCAATTCGTTCATTTGATGATGCTATTCACAAACTCTATTCGCACTTACCGCTTTTTCTCACTCGATTTGATTTCACTCAAATAGGTATAGCGCCGGGGATATCTGACCTAGCAAGGCCTTCGACCAATCTTCTGCTGAGTTGATGCGGGTCGCAGGGTTTCTTGGGACCGATCCAGTAACAGGATTGGCTTGAGTAAAATCAAATCCTCTGAGAATATGCGGTACAGGCCTGCTATGAGCACTCATTGACAAAACTTGCAACTGCCAAAAACTTCAGCAACCAAAGCGATGACTTGTAGACATCATACACGTTAATTATTTAACCGTTTACTCAGTGCATCCTCCGTAGCTCCTCCACCATATTGCGCATCTGCTCAACACTCGGCCCAAGACCCTCGCAGATCTCCTTCTGCGTCTTCTCATCCACGTCCAAGAACCTCTCCAGCAACTCCCCATCCAAGAACCTGACCGGCCCAGTCGTTCCATCTGCCTCGGGTCCCCTCTCCGCATTACGGAATGCCCTGTAAGAGTTGAAATCGATCTCACCGACCGTCTTGATCACTGCCGCCAGTTTATCCTGGAACCGAAGCAAGAGGTCTTGTTCGCGCGCAATTGTGCCAAACATGTAGATACCGCCTTCGGCCTGTTTCATGAAGTCAATTATTAGCCTTGACCTTATGATATGATCAATCTGAAAAGTAGGAAACTTACCGTAGCCAAGAACGCTCGAGGAATGATGATGGCGTTCGGACTAGTCTCGACCTTGATTGGGCGTATCTTGTTCACCTGTTCTCCCAGGTTGAGCTCGCTCGTTATCCTCAGTTGTCGCTGGTCCTCCGCCATCACACCCTGGACATTCCGTTGAAGCACCATCAGGTTGCCATTGGCATCGGCTTCAAGCCAAGACTCGCCCTCAACGTGAGCCACGGCCGTTGCCCACGCCGAGTGCCTGTGCCTCGCACACTCCACCAACTTGGGAGCTTCATGTTTCTCCCCTTCGGTTTTGGCCGGGACATACTCGACCAAGGTAGCCGACTTCATCATGTCAGCGACAGCAATGATGTTGCCATGCACTGCGATGTCCACCGGATAAGTGGTGCATCGATAAGACGCGAGCTTGACCAGATGGGCCTCCGTGCTTGACGTCTCCTCGTACTGGCTGATAACCACTGTCTTGTGGAGTGCAGCCACGATTTTGCTTCCCATCACCGCCAGAGCGCGGCAGCCTCCCCTCAGCTCGTGCTTGAGGACCAAGTACGGATCCCGGTTGCTGTCAATTCCAAACACCAAGATCCTACCGCGCTTGTCCGTACCAGCGCCACGGTCAGGATCCTCCAGGAAGCTTGTACCGACGATAAACCTCTCCACAAGATTTCCGTAAGAGTCAGGCAGCTCTGCTCGGATGACATCCTCCACTAGTTCGGAATACGATGATGTCCCAAGCATGAACTCCCTGCCAGCCCTCGCAAACAGAATCTCATCGACCAGTTTGAAAGAGCTGTGAATGATCTCCTCGCCGTTGACCACCTCTCTCCTGATACATCCAAGCCCAAAACCCTTTTCACTAGGCGAGTAGGCGATTCTACGCACCATCTCTCCCAATTCCAAAGATCGCACGTGCGTCTGTCTGGCTGTGTCGATCTCGGAAATCTTGATCTCGGTCTCGGTAGACAAGACGACAGCCCCTGGGAAAGCCTCGGAGTCAAAGGGACAGACACAGGTAGCGTCCTCGGCCGTCACAGCCGAGTATATAATCCGCCCTTCCGAGCCGTAGATCAGACTAGGGTGCTCGGTCGTCGCAAATATGCTGTAGATTCCATCTTGTTGTGGCAGCAAATGGAAGCGGGCCTCCCTGGTGCCAAGGATGACACTCTTCCGTCCAGAGAAGGTCAGGTCTTCACCAATGTTGAACGTGACCACATTTCCGTCCTCCATGGCGATGAACAAGGTCATTCCAGGCGTATTCGGCAACACCTTGGCCAAGACGATATCGCGAGGTATGGAAGCATCGTCTGCACTGCGACGGAGAGATTCGCCATGTATGGGCTCCAGGGTGCTCATATCGATGATGGACACCGTTCCGGACGTCCAGAATCCTACCACACCCACATCCGATAGCTGAGGCGCCACGTGTATGCAGGCTATCTGATCCTGCTCACTGATGTCCTTCTCTTGCACGACCGTCAAATCGTTATCAATGTTGATGGAGACCAGGGTAGTACCTTGAACGGACAAGAGTAGCCAGTGTTTGTTGGCTGAAGCATTGATGATCTGCCTTTCCCCTTCAGGAGCCCACGATGCTATCGTGACTCCACTTTCAGCGTCAAGGAGAGTAGCGGCCGCCGTCGTCACCTGCAGCAGTTGCCCATTGTCGAGATTCGTCGCCAGTAGTGTCTGATGCTGTAGGTCCATCCCGTAGTAGTTCTCCACTTCCTCGATCTCTCCGTGAGGGTCGAACCTGAAAATTCGTGTGTCAGTCAAGAAGGACGCGACCAGCGTATCCACGCGCGGAGAGTTGTAAGATTGAAGGGAGAAGAGCGCCCGAGTGTGCTGCAGCTCCCCCAGGATCGCAATGTCCTGTAAACCAACACCGCTCCGCACACTTCGCAAGGTTCCGTCCTTGAAGACACCACTTGCTGTGACAATACGGGCTTGGCCAGAAGAGTACTCGTTGCCCAACTGGCTGTCGTTTTCCCGATTCCCCATATCYATCACGGTGAAATCCGTGATAGGACCGATATTCTCTAGCACCTGGACCAGTTGCAGGATCTCGCTGAGATCCTCGCTAAGGAGGTTGAGCCGGTAAAGTTGCGAATTGCCGTAGTGCGAACCAACAAACAACATGTCGTCGCCCAGGTACGTCAAGACGTGTGCGCGGGCCGTCTTTCCAATGTTGGACACATCCATTCCGGTGACCACTGCGCCCTCGGTCAGGATGGTGAGTAAATGTAGGTTTCCATAGTCGTCGGCCAAGAAATAGTGTGTAGGATCATACTCGGCCCAAGCGACGAATATAGAGGGCTCCTTCAGGGCGGACTCGACCTGCGTCTTGGTCACTTCGTCAATGTATAGCAAACGTGTTTCGCCCACCACTATTAGACCGCCAACATGTGGCTTCGCTTGCTCCGTATTACGGAAATGATGCCTCTTGACCTCCTCTTCGACCTTTTTGACCGGAATAAGTATCCCCGCACCCGGGTCCTCCACATCTGCGTCGATTTCTCGGTCTCTCGTGGGATCAAACTTAGAGATCTCTGTGTGCCGGTCGTCGGACGTGAGGCGGTACGTCGCCAGTTTGGTTTCGTTGGAGTTGGCCTGGTTGCGGTAGAGGAAGGCAACCTTGGGGATGCCTGTCTCGGTGTACAGGAAGGTGCTGCCCTTGATGAAGAGCTCGGACAGGCGCACTTGTACCAATATGTCAAGTGTCGTCGCCGTGTTCTTCCGGTTACCCAGCCGCCAGACCGACAAGACACCCTCCCATAGGTGCATGGCCATGAACCTTCCGCTGGGATCGACGATGCATTTGTCTTGGCTCTGGGAGTCGCGCATGTGGCGCTCGCCCGGATCGCTGAATCGGTTCAGGGTTTTCAACTGCTGGGTTTCGCGGTCCCATTCTGCCGTGAAGTATTCGAACTGGTCGGTGCCAACGAAGAGAAGGTCGGTCGGATGGTCTTTGGGCTGAAGCTTTTGGAGAATTGTGATGGTCCCGTTGATGACCTTGGAATGGATCATGGATAGATGGCCGTCAGCGAGCTTCCATATTTCTATGCGATTTGTTTTCCTAATGCGCTTGAATCAGCAAACATGATATAATACGCGCAAAGTAATGGAACTGAAGGGGTGAAGAGGTTCATACGCGATAATCAAGCTCTCCTCCTCAGGCGACAAAAGGTTGATACGCAGAGCATGCCGCACGCTGCTCGGCCGGTGAATCGGGGCGACATAGGCCATGGTGTATTATGCGGCGGGCGACAGAGGCTCGAGAGTTGGGATCTTCACATTCGAGGGATTGTAAGAAACATGGGATAAGTTAGTAATGTCTTCGTATTGAGTAATGTCGCGCCGTGGGTTCTTTGCAGTTTGCCTGAGAACTGAATGCTAGCGTTGAATGGTTTCCAGCAGTGGTGATGCAATGGACGAGCTGCGGAGTTAAGAGCAGTTCATCCGCTGTGCGTGGGGGAAGAGGCGAGCGGGGGCTGCAAGCTCTCTAACTTTTGCTGCGCTTGATTGCTAAGGTACCTACCCCGCGATCGCGACGCGTCAAGCTCTTGAATAACTGGAACATCATCGAACCAACTCAATACAAAACACAAAGTGTGTGAAAGAGCTGGTAATCAACAGTTATTTTCTAGGAAAGTCTATTAGAAATCTCAGAAAGCCCTCAAGCCTCGTTTGGGCTTGGATTCCCTTACTTCTCTACCACAATCCTTAGAAACGATGTGGTATTTGGTTAGTGACCAAAGTGGAGTAATGTTAGGCCCCCTTGCCGACGTTTGTGTGCCATCCTTTTTGTCCAATGGTCGCTTTGTTCCAAACTTCCACTTCCTCCATATCATCTTCCTCGACCGCTTGAACCCGCCCTTTAGAATCTTGGTTCACAACACTTCGCTATGGCTTCCAGCGATGTAGGTTGCGACCGAAAGTTCACGCAAAGATTACTAGATCTCTTGCAGAGGTTTCCCTCTGCAGCCGAATGCCCAACGCCTCGCGAGGCACCGTGAATGTCAACCGGAACCAGCCAAATCCCTCGGCCATAAAGACCGTTCTCGAGGCGGTTGCCACTTCGTTTCCGAAGAACATCTTGACCAGCTTGAACTACCTATCTTACCCTGTACTTCTCAATGGCCGCCGATGAGAGGTTGCTGATCACAAGTCTGGGATTTGGCAACGGGGGGTATGTTGCGTACGTGTGTCTGGATGAACTTAAACTCTGATACCTTTCTGTGGATCAACTCGTTTTCGGCAACCCTGAGATTGATGCTTCAACAAGTCAGGCCATGTTCACATAGTTACAGTCACAGTGACAAACTCATAGCTCATCAGGAATCTCTGGCCTTCACGGATCACTGGCCATGTTCTGAATGTCATCCACCGGGTCCGTATGTAACGCGATGTAAGCGGCTTGGTCAGAGACGATATTTTGTCAAGTCGTCTTCAGCCGGGGTTTTTTTTTGGGTTTCTCGGCCATTGCAGACCAGCCAGAACACTTTCCACTTGTGTTGCTCG
The DNA here is from genome assembly GCA_009802275.1 of Neurospora sp. CHS-2018a. Classification (NCBI taxonomy): domain Eukaryota; kingdom Fungi; phylum Ascomycota; class Sordariomycetes; order Sordariales; family Sordariaceae; genus Neurospora; species Neurospora sp. CHS-2018a. Next base: position 297,768 of record RAKG01000080.1, read on the forward strand.
GGAGCACCAGAGACCAGAAAGGGAAACGATGGAGGGTGACAAGAGCTGAAGTTAAATCCCAAACCCAGTCTCTAACTTCCCTCGTGAGACTCGCCTTATTTGCAGACCTTAATTAGAGACAGCCCTGTGTTCTGTATCTCGCTGCTGATACCGCCTCTCGCCTGCATCTTGTTCGGGCATAATTCCACAACACCTCAATGCGATAACCACAGATATTGCTGGTACTGATTCAACGAACCACTCTTGGTGTGTGAGAATACTCATGCTCGAACAAAGGTCTTGAAGGCAGCAAACACGTAGTAGTAAATTTCAGCGTAGGAGAAGGGGTGGCAATAACAGGCAACTTCTTCCTCGCATCCCGAGCGCGTAGCCCAAAGATTGCAATGAAAATGACTTGAAGAAAGGCACATGTACGTCTTGCAGTTCGCATCACCTGGCGGCAGTGTAATGCCAGGGACACGGTGGAAGGCGACCATGAGCAAGCCCAGAGGGTCGCCGACCGAGTTGCAAAAATAGGTGTAATCACGATTCTGCCCCCGTAAGAGCAGTTTCAGAGATTAAACTGAAAAGAACAGATGCTACACTTGATCTAAGCCATAAGGCAAAGAGAGCTAAAGAAGAAAAGGAGAAAAGAAACAAACCAAACGAGGGCGGCGGTCTCGTAGATTATATACCCCCTCGAGACTTGTCAGAAAGCACGGTTCAATCAAAAGTGGGTAAAATCTGTTGATTCTGTGTAAGAGTTCTGTAGAACCAGAGTTGGGGGCTCCAGAGTATTAGGGAGGTCTACACCCTAATTCTAGGTAGCTAGGAGGCTAGTCCTTTTATAGAGCCCTCTTCTAACTAGCCAAATCTATACCCTAAACTAACACACTTCCCCAATTAAAGTCTTTCAAAAACGAAACTGCCCAAACTGGCCAAAAATAAAGCCATTCACAACATTACATAACCATCCCAAGGTTTATCTCCTTATTAATCTCATCTATTTCGATATATACTATTATATTTTCCCGTCTTTTCGATTCTCTATCCTTTACTAAATCTATTCCTACCATCTTCATAAACGCCACGTACCTCTAAAAATCTAGTACCTTCATCAAACCGTCTATAGGCATTTTAGCCGTCTCTAAATATTTAATTTTAATCCTTCCAACGAATACTTTTTATTTTACCCAATATCTATAAATATCTATATATTTGAGCTTTATTACTAACTTTATAACTTCCACTATTAAAGCTTTAATAATCTACTAATTATTATATTCTAAAATAAGGATAGGATCGATTAGCCTTATTATAAGGCTAATAATAAACCTTATTATAAAGAGGGCTTCCTTAATTATATTAATAAATATAATAAATTCTACCTCAGTAATAGAAGTAACTATAATTATTTATTTAGTAGCGCCCTAATAGATTAGTCCTCCAAAGAATTATATTGTAAATCCCTAGGAGCTTTTATAATTTATAGAGTTATTTATAAATAATAAATCTAAAGTAATACAAAGGACTTAATCTCTTTTATAGTAGAGAATTATATTAATAGTAGTATTAAAATAATAAAATACTTTATTTGTAACTTTATAATAATTTAGATTAGGGTTGTAACTATATTTAGAGAGGCGATTGGCGGCGAAGGTAATATTTAATTGTATAATAACGGCGGCATATAATATCGAACCTACTTTAATTTAATATTAATATATTAAATAAAATAAAGCCTTACCCTTGAAGGGAATTAATTTAACGTTAGATATAGGGATTAAAATAATACGTTTAGTACCGGTAAAATAATAGATCTTTTATAGGTACGAATATTAAAATAGCTAAATCTTTCTTATTTAACGGTTTCGAATAATTTTAATGCCTAAGAACTATTATAGTTCATTTCCTCCGGTTATATAATATTATTAATTAAAGTTATTTATATATCCTTTTATAACGATAACCTTACTAGGGTAATATATAAAAATAATATTATTGATATAATAAAAGACGAGGACGCCGTTGTTAATAAAGATATATAGTTCTTCAAGGACTAGTTCGAAACCTATTGTTTTAAAGGTGCTTACAAACTCTCGTTATTAAAGGAACGGGGATTTCCGCAACCTATACAACGCTTTAAATACTTTAAAGACTTTGCCAGGGATTTTATACCTTAGGGGTATACGTATATAAATATTTTTATCTATATAGGCGTTAATAAAGGTATTAATAATATTATATTAAATAAATTCGAAGTTAAACCGAATAACTATAGTAATAAATGTACGAAATAAACGGCTAGCGAAGGTAAAGGTATATATCTCTTACCTTACCTTCTTTACTTACTAATTTCTACATACGACGAAATATATTTTAACTTTATTAAATTTACTATTCTTAAAGAATTTATACGTATATACCTATATATAATCAAAAATCTATTTACTTCGAGAGTATAGTTTATCCTTATCGACCTCTAACCAAATCTTTATCTTTTTATAACTATTAAAATGAATTTACTCTACTTATTTAAAAAGGTCTTTAAAGATATAATAATTAAGAAATTTGTAATTTTTAAGCGCTAAGGGGAAACGATACCGGTAGATAAATTAGACTTTATTTATACAAATTAGGGATTCGACCTCCTCTTTAATAATAATTTTATTATTACGGATAAATTGCTATAACTCTACTTTTATAATAGGCTTACTATTAAATGTAATTATAAGTTAATAAAATCTACCGGTATTAAAGGCGGCTTTCTAAGGTTCGAAGCCGTTATATATTTCGTTTTCAATACGGGGGTTTAAATAGAAGCCGGCGAAAAAGGAAGTAGGCGGCGGCTAATTTAGTAGTAGCGTATTTAGAGGAGTAGGGTATCCGTTAAGGATAAAGTTAATAGATATCCTTTCTATAGGGGTATTCGAAATTTCTAGCTAGGGTTTTAGAAATATACGCTAGGGTTTTAAAAATATATAGTCGGTCTCTCCTTTTTAAAGAGGTTATTTAAATTCGAAAAGGGAGCCGGGGATATCGTACGTTTAAATATCTTCGAAATCGATTCGGCTACCGATAAAATTAAAGATTTCTAGTATTAAAACTATTTAATTATATTTTTAAAATAATATAATAAATTCGTCGGAAGAGATTTTTAAAGATTATATTTTAATAAGTACCTCCTTAAAATAGAGTATATCTTTATTAAATAATATATTACGGGTATTAATAATCGTATTAGTAACGGGGTTTTAAATATAGTAAATTAAGGACGTAGTATAGCCAATTAGGTATCTGATCTATACCTTAGGGTTTATCTTCTACTTCCTTTCCTCTTTCTTTTAAGTAGTTATAATTATAGCGTATACTTTATAACTGTAGATACAAAAGTATACGAAATCTAATTTACGAAGGGTTATTATATTAAAACCGTCTTATTTAGTAATAAAAGTATAAAAACGTTCGTATAGGGATTTTTAATTGTAAAGGAGTTTAGGGGACCGGTTAGTAAAGTAAATTACTATAGAAACGATTTCTAATTATAGATTTTTAACGAAATAAGAATTCTAAATTATTACTTTGCCTTTTTCCTTAATTATACCTCCCGAACGTTCTACGCTACTATTTTATATTTAAATATATAGAATAAAGGGCTTAGTAGCTATACTTTTTAAAATAAAAAATTCTTTCACTACGTAGGATCCGCTAACCTTATTATTATACTCAATAACCTTTAATTAAATATTATACCGGGTATTTAATATTATAAAAAAATTATTAAGGAAGGAGGCGATTATAATAACTTTATAGTCTATTATATAATAATCCTATATATAATTTATATATCTATAAATAATAAGTATAACGTTGGAGTATCCTTACCAGTTTTTCGTATAATCGAGGAAATCTATAGCCAATCTCTCTCCTAAGCTATAGTTATAATCGCGAAATCTACGGCTAACCTATCGTTTAATCTTTAATATAGTATATATATTGTAATATATAATAGAAGGGCCTTTAAAACGAGCGCCAATAACGTTAATAAGGTAATTTAATACTTAGGGGCCGTAGTAGCCGAAATAGTAGTACTAAATAATAGCCTCTTTTTTATAATACTTATAGCCGTTAAGAGAATTAAATTAATTGCGCCGAATAAAGAAGGCGGCTCTAAAGAAGGAAGGAAAGAGGTCTTCGAGGACTATTTAATAATATTATATTATAAAGTAATAGAAGAGGGAATAATCTAATCCTCGTATATAATTATTAAGTAATCGTTAGTCCTAATAGAGACCTTTCTTATAGAAGAGGTAGAGAGAGACGAAATTAGCTATAAAATTGGGGTAGAAAGCTATATTATTAAATCGAAGCTTCTTTAAACCTCTATATCCCTAGACTATAATATCTATATCGCTATATCCTTTAATAAGAATATAGGAATTTCTAACCTAGAAGCTATTATTGTAGGGAGTATAACGAAAATTAATAAAGCAATTAATTTCGTTAAAAATATAAAGGGAACTACTAGAATCGAAGAGAATACTATTCTTAAGAGGGTACGGATCTGAATCTCCTTCTCCTACTTAAAGAGCCACCTAATATATAACTATTATATAATTAATTACAATTTCCTAAGAGTTCTCGCTAAAAAATTAATTATTCTTTTTATTATTATTACTTTACTTTATCTCCTACTCGTAGTAGTCAATTTCTCGCTTTAATTCTAAATCGTTATAGAAGTTCTTCTTAATTCTATTTTAAACCTTCTTAATAAACTTCTATTTAGAATTAATCCTCTAGGAAGGGAATAAATACTAGTAATACTTAATTATATAAAGACCCTACTAGTACGCTTTATAATAAATATTTAAAGATAATAATAAAACGTTTATAACTATAGCCTCGCGTTTTCTCTTACGATAATTCTAAATCCTATTAGGTTAAACATCCTCGTTCTTAGTACTACTATCCTACAAACTATTAAAAGTTAAACCTATACCGAACGTTCCCCTATAGCCCTTAATTTTACTAACGCTAATAGGAAGTCGTTTATTTAATCCTTTATAGTAGAAATCCCCGGATATTAAACGAAAATTAAAAATATTAATTATTACCTTCTTACTAAAATATTTAAAAATATTAGATACCTAAATAGGTCTAATAGGCCGTAGGCAATTCAAAAAATCTTTAAATTAAGCATTAACTATAATAATTTCCGGAATATTATAGCGGATTATATTAATTATTATAACGTCCTAACTATCTATTTACTTATTAATTCCCCTATCCTTTTTACTAAATTCGTTTAATAATAATTTTAAATAATTATAATACTTTTAGCAGGCCTCAGTCTAAGCATCCTCCTCTCTATAATTGTAACCATCTTTAATATTAACGTACTATTCGGCTATAGACTAAAGGGATAGAAAGTTACTAGTCTTATAAGAAGGGGATACAAATTCCTATATCTATTTTTAAATATTAATATTATTAATCTTAAAAGATTTATAAACCTTCGTATTATATAATTAATTAATACAATTGTATTCGTACTCCTATAGACTAAAAGTAGTAAAATCTATTAATTTAATTATAGCGTCGTCGATCTATTAATCTAAAATTCGGTTAATAATTTCTACGCCCTTAGGAACTTCGATAAATTCTAGGGCTTCAATTTCCTCGTTTTAATCTATTCCAATTATAGCCGGGGCTAGGGCTGGGGCCGGGGCCGCCGGGGCCACGTAAACAATAGTACCGTTTTTAAAGCCTTCGAAAATCCGGCGAACTCGTTTAATATAATATAGAGCTAATCCCTTAATAATATAATTACTAATACAAATAAACGAAGGCTTTTAAATTACTAGCTCTAAACCTAATATAAAATTAATAAAGTCGAAACTTTTAACATAATTAAATAGCTTATCGCTCCAATCTTAGAATTTCGAAGGCCTATCGAAGTAAGGACGGTTAGTTTTAAGGGAGGATTCCTTTAATAGGAATATAATTACTTATTAATTTGGTCGTTATAAAGTAATTGGTAGAAGTACGTAGGGTAAGTATTCGTACTTTTATAAATATTAGCGTAAATGTAAGTATCGTAAATTAGATTATTAATTATTAAAAAGTACGGTTTAATTAAAAGTGGGTAAAATCTGTTAATTTTATGTAAGAGTTCTATAGAATTAGAATTGGGGGTTCCAGAGTATTAGGGAGGTCTGTACCCTAATTTTAGGTGGCTGGGAGGCTAATCCTCTTACAGAGCCCTCTTCTAACTAGCCAGATCTACACCCTAAACTGACAAGACTCCCTGCTGCCTAGCTGACTTGGTCTGTGCACGAGTGCAAGTCTTAACCCACTTAATATCCGGGGTAGTGGAGACGGAAGGAGCGTTGGTGGGTCAGGTGTTCCACAGCTGACGGAAACTTTCCGCGCTTCCAAGTACATACACGACAGTATGTATCACGTGCATCCTGATGACGACGACGACGACATATGGAAAGAGCAAAGTTGAGATTGTACCTGGAGTCAACATCAAGCCACCTAGCCACAATCATACTTTCCTGTGACAAATCTTTTCAGCAGAACATCTCGTTCTCGTTCCCAAACACCGGGAACACCTTCGTTTTACCATTCTTCGTTGTTCCTGTTGTTCTGTCTTCTCGAGAACTGCCCGCTGATCCTTCACTCCGAGGTTACTGGCAGGCGATGTAGGGTGTGGATGACATGGCGAGACAACCTGGAAGGTTTCAGGTCGCCTTAACAGTTGAGTACCTCGGAGGTACCTAGATTGCTCAAGAGGAAGAGCATATTGGTGAGGATTCTGTCCACGAAGGCGCGTCTATCGCAACATGAAGGCTTGGCGACACTCGCATTTTCTCGCTCATGTATTTGCCAGATCTAGATCGATTCAAAATGATTATGCTAACCGGACCTTCCTAGTTTTCGGAAACAAGGTGTGGCTTCAATCATGTTGATTGCGACTAACTCGGAGTCTCAACTTGGGGAGATATACGTCTAAACTCCAGGTTCCACAGATGGCGCTAGGAAGGAAATGCCATGGCGATTCAACGACTTCCGGCGCATCTGTGTTCATCACCAAGCCGTTGCCGGTCTAATGTCATCATGTTTCTCATGTTGACAATACAAGCCGCAACTCTCATAAGCTATAAAGACTGGGCTTCAGCAAATGATGATGATGCGGGCGGCTCGTTCACGTGTGAAAGAAGTGTGGTCAAGGAATATGACGTGGAAGATATGACATAGGGAGGAACAAGAGGATCATCAGTGTTCTCACAATGTCCAGTGTTTGAAGCATGGATCAATTTGGTGTGATGTTGACCAAGGGTTCTGCTCGACCTTGATGCCAAAGTTGCGTTGACAATCAATGTCGACATGGAGGGAACATGTGACAAAATCGTGTAGTCAGCGTGGAACAACTTGAGAAGGTAAGCTTGAACTCCATGGAAAAGACGTGGGCAAAACAGGCAGAGAGTATATGTTCACTTTCTCCTGTAATGGGGTCCTTTCAAACAATCGACGACGAGGTTTACGTGGCTCACCAATTCTACCAGCAAGTCGCCCTTAGTGGCACCAGGCAGTTCCCTTGGATCAGGTCCAGCTCTGGAGTAATAAGCTGCTCGACAAAACAAGATCCAGTATTTATCAATCCGTCACCGTCATCCGGACCCACCTCTGTTTTGCAACCCCTTCGCGGTCAGTTGGAGTTCTTTTCCTGGAGCACTTCCTGCACCCGACGACAAAGTGATTGGAGATACCTAATTAGCAGGACTACCAACAATTGGGAACTGATATTCGGTTCACTTTGGAAGGCAAAGAACGTGATTTATTTTTTTCACTCAGACTGGCAGGACCTTTGAACCCCCCGCGTCATAACCTGTACCGACGCAGGAATCGGCCATTCACTTGTTGCCTCGAGCGCCGTACGTATTTACTGTTCGGCAGACAACAACTCTCCCCTTTTCACTGCGCGACCTTTTATCTCCTTCACCACCTCTCGCCAGGTCCATCTTGGTGTTTACCCCCAACACTCGACGTGCGACCATCGACAAAACCCAACAACCTGTTCGACCGCACCACGAACAACGCGTCCCCGCATTCAAACTGCCGGATATCGGTGGCTTTTACTGCAAAATGAGCGACGCAACTCACGATCAATCTGACCTAAATCCGTCACAGGCAGAATACGTTCAGAGCGTCTTCACCTTTCAGATGGAGCCCATCGACCCTGCCTTGGCTGCTGGCCAGTCCAATACCCCTCTGCGACCGACCGCGCAGCCATCCCCTCCTCAGTCTTTTCCATCCAACTTGGAGCAATTCCAAAACCCGAACTCCCATCCCACTTTTCCTCCTTCCAACCCTCTTCACCATTCCGGTATGACAGCCCAAAACAATCCTAACATGAGCGTCATGGGAAATGGAAACGGCATGGCACCTGCCCAAGGACAAACCTTCAACTCGCAGTCGCCGTCTTTTGGTTTTCAAAATTCGTCCGCCGGCCAGCCCATCGCAGCAACCCAAGCCAACTTGCACAACAACATGGTCAACATGGGGGCTCAGCAGGCCACTCACCAACCTCAGCCATCGTTTAGTAGCCATATAAGCCACAACACAGGGGGAAACAACTTAATAGGGTTTCCACAACAAACACAAGCCGCCGCGGCCATGCAGTATGCGCATCACCACCAACCTGTCAACGGAATGGTGAACCCGTACCTAGGTCAAATTCCTTCGTCCTTCGATTTCTCGACTATACCTGGCGCCGCCAGCCACTATAACAATGGCAGCTTTCACAACAACAATTCTTCATTCCGTCCCAACAGCATGCCTGCATTGCAGTCGCAGGCGCCTCAACCTCCGGCTACCTCCTTACCAGCGGATGCTCTCTCCCGTGCTGCCGAGACAATGAAGAGCCAAGTCGCTGCGGAGACCACGAAAAAGGGGGTCTCAAAGAGTGCCACAAGCCAGACACCTACCACCCCCCAAGAAGCGAATCCCGCCCAGCCTGCGAAGCGCAAGAGGAATTATGCTCCTCGAAAGCCAAAGGCTGACGGAACATCCGACCCTACGGCCCCCAAAGAGCCGCCGAAGAAACGTCAGAGGACGCAGAAAAAGAAAACAGAGACCACCGCACCCGTCGCACTGGAGGCCACTGCACCCGTCGCACCGATGGCTGCTATGTCGACAGCGACGTCTACACCAACCTTTACTCCAGCCCTCTTGTCGACCACAAACTATTATGGTGCTTCTCCGGCTACCCCGTCCATGCCGTCGGCTTCAGGAATAGCCACTCCTACCCCATCCATTGGGCCCACAACAGGCACAGCTATGCCTGCTGTTCAACAGGCCCTTATGGCTAGAGGAACATTCCAGCCTACCCAGAGCTTCGTACAGACAACAGGCTCGGCCACACTTTCCCCTTCCGTCCCTCATAGCCAGGTGTCCCAGCTTTCTTCACAGGCGCCGATCTTCAATATGGCTCCCCCCTCACCTATTCAGGTCCCGTCGGAATTTGCTGCGGCGGCTAATTCTGCTCCGATCCCAGCCTTGAGTTCTGCACCGCCAACTCATGTGGTGAATCAAACTCGGGCGAAGGGTACTCAGAAACAAGCCCCTGCCGTGCCTGACAAGGTCTCGCCTGTGCCGGTTCCGCAAATCCCAACAGCTGCGAAAGTCCCATTCGTGTTTCCTCGACAAGCTCCTGGTGTCGCTCCATCTTCTACTGCAGCTCCAGCTTCAAATCAAGCTTTTGCTCCGGGCCCAGCTCGTACTCCGGCACTAGGTCCTACCCCGGCACCCACCCCGACTCCTACTCCTGCTCGAGTTTCTCCTCAACATCCGTCTCAACCTCCCAAGCTAGATACAGTTGGATCTTCAGCCCAGAGAGCTCCTAATGCGGCTTTCACTCCGTCTCCTTCTCCAGCTCCCGCCCGGCCTCCTTCTCAGTCTTCCACCCAGGGACAGACCCAACCTCCTGCTCAACTTCCGGTTCAACCTTCCACTCATGTGACGACCCAACCTATCGGTCAACATCAAGCTCAGCATGCCGTTCAGCAACAGGCTGAGAATACTGTTCAGAAGCCAGCTCAGCATTTCAATCAACAGCCAGCTCAGCATATTGTTCAGCATATTGTTCAGCAACCAGCCCAGCATGCTGTTCAGCATGCCGTTCAGAATTATGCCCAGAATGCCGCTCAACACCCTGTCCAGCATACCGCTCAGCATCAAGCTCAGGCTCCCGTTCAAAATCAAGCCCAGGCTGTTGTTCAGCATCAAGCTCAAGCTCAGGCTGCTGCTCAGAATCGTGCTCAGCCTGCTATTCAACATCCATCTCAGCATGCTGTTCAGCAGCCAGCTCAGCAACAGGCCCATCAACAGGCCCATCAACAGACTCAATATACTGTTCAGCCGCCAACTCAACAACAGGTCCAACATGCTGCTCAGCAACTTGCGCAGCAGAAGGCCCAGAAACAAGCTCAGCAAAAGGCTCGGAAACAAGCTCAGCAGCAACAAGCTCAGCAGCAACAAGCTCAGCAGCAACAAGCTCAGCAGCAACAGGCTCAGCAGCAACAGGCTCAGCAACAGTTTCTGCAAAGGGCCCAGGAACAAGCTCAGAGACAAGCTCAGCAACAGGCTCAGCAACAGTTTCTGCAAAGGGCCCAGGAACAAGCTCAGAGACAAGCTCAGCAACAGGCCCAGCAAAGGGTTCAGCAACAGTCCCAGCAACAAGCTCAGCATGCCGCTCAACAACAGGCTCAGAATGCCGTTCAGACACCCGCTCAGTATGCTGCTCAACAAACGGCTCAGCAACAGGCTCAGCAACAGGCTCAGCAACAGGCCCAGCAACAGGCCCAGCAACAGGCCCAGAATGGTGTTCAGATCCCAGCTCAGCATACCACTCAACAACCAGTTCAGCATGCTGTTCAACATCAAACTCAGGCTGCCGCTCAGATTCCAGCTCAGCATACCACTCAAACTCCGACCGGAACTCCCATCCAGCCTCCAGCTCAACCAGCAACTTTACCTACTCCCATCCCCAACGTAAACACCTCAAACCTCTCCAAGCCCGTAACCCCCACAATCATCTCCCCCCAAGCCGACACCGACCTTTACTGCGTCTTCGGCATCCACACCCTCCACCACTTCCGCGTGCGCCGCAGCACGCTCAAACACCTCCATCACCCAACCTCCCTCACCACCTCCCCCTTCCCCAATATTGTGTATATCAACTTCAACGAGGCGCTCACCACCCAGGGTACCACCCCCACCGACCTCTCCAACGCCCCCGGCGAGACCGCCGACTCGCACATGCAAGCCTTCGGTCGTTTGCTCCGCCTCCTGGAAGACCCTGCTACGCAGGGCAAAACAGCCTGCGACGTCGAGACCATCTGGCGCTTATCCAACCTGCAGCCAGCGCTGGGTCTGGATAAGGGGTATGTGAGCTGGTTGAGACGGTGTATGGGGTTGTTTATTGGGCAGGTTACTACTGTGCCTGTGTCTGTGACCACGAGCGGCTGCGGTGGCAAAGAGAATGTGAATCCACATGGGATGTCGGTGGCGGAGGACTTGTTTGAGGAGCGTGATATGAAGGGGGCGGACTTGAAGAAGAATAAATGGGAGAAGGCGTTGGAGGCGTGTAGGAAGTTTACATGGATTGTCGAGTGGAGGACTTTGTGCGCGAGGTTGGCGTATTTGTGTTGTGTGGATAGGGATGCGCAGGGACGGTTTGTGTTGAGGAAGCCGGGTGGTGGTGTGGGAGGGGGAGGGGCGTTGAATAGGGGGTTGGTTGGGGAGGAGACTATTGGTAAGTTATCTTTCTTCCTTCTTTGTTCGTTCGGTGTTTGAATTTCATGGTCAAGAGTTGACTAACAAAACTGTGCGACAGATGCCATCGTCAACACTCGCACCAAAGCTTGCCACTACCTGATGGACGTAGCTGAGACCACGTGCAAGAACTGGCACGGTCGTATCAAGAACGGCCAACGCAACGGCGGTTGTCGCAACCAATTGTGCATGGAAAAGCGCATGGCCGGTTTGACACAGGTCATCAAAGGCTTGGGTATGCATATACCCAAGGAAACCACAACAACCACAACCACACCCACAGCCGGAGCATCCAACGGATCCAACGGATCCAACCCAGAGCCCCAAACCCCAGCCCAGCCGCAGCCCCACCCCGCTGCCGCCTCTATCGAATCCACCTTCCACGGCCAAGGAACTAAAATGACCAACGGCCTCTCCATCCACTCCGTCTTCGACATCATGAAAGCCATCGAGCACGAGCGTCGCGGCAGGTACCGCTTCGCGGACGCCATGATCCAGCAGTTTGGCGGCAAATGCTACGACTGCATGAAGGGCTCGGCGTTTGGTCCGGGCGAGCTTAACCCTACCAACTTGTTGTTCCCTATCATCGACTTGTTGTACGAGATGTTGTGGGAGTTAAGGGTCAAGTTTTTGGAGTGGACGGAGTTTCCTTGGGCGGAGAAGATTGTGCTTACTGGTATCAAGGATGGCGCTTCCGCTTCTGCTGTTGCGGAAAAATTGCAGGCTGTTGTGGGTGGTGGTGTGGCGGTGGTTCAGGATGGGATGAATCCCGCTGCTACTTCCTAACCTAAGATATATCGTTTGTGTTGATTACCAGGGGATGGGTAAGAGGGCTGGCGTTTCTGGCTATATACCCGGTTAGCATTGGTCTCTTTGTGCCGGTCACCATTTGGTGTTTTATTTGCCGGTTTGGCTTGGAGTTTGGCCTTGAAAGAGCTGGTTATGAATCATCATGGCAGGGGAAATGGGTGTGCATCAGGATCTCGGCGTCTAACTAAGTATGTCATGAGAAGGGAATTCGGCGTACACGGTTGTTTTGACCTTCTTTAGTCTGCAAATACCCCAGCGTTGACAACGATACCATAGCTCTGTTTGTATAGTCATGTATTCATGCATCACTTCAAGTAACATGGAACTAGAAACAATAATGAAATTTGACAAAAAGAGATCTATTCAAAGCCATTCATAACTCGTAATGTGTCGTGCGAAACCTGGCAAACCAGTTTCTCAACAACCCCTCCCTAAGTCCAAAATTACTGCTGGGCAGTAATAACCCTCAAAATAGCCTCCCCAACCGCCTTAGCACTAGGCGGGTTCTGCCCCGTAATCAATCTCCCCCCGGCATCAACAACCACCTTCTCGCCCCACGCACTCTCCGCCTTCTCAAACTCTCCCTCCGTTCCCACCGCCTCCCTAAGTTTATCCTCCAACAAAAACGGCACCACCTTACTCAAACCAACCTGATCCTCCTCCTCATTAGTAAACCCCGTCACCTTCCTCCCCTTAAGCAACAAACTCCCATCCCCCAACTTGACATTCACCAGCGCCGCGGGACCGTGACAAACAGCAGCCACTACCTTGCCTGCATCCCAGAATTCGCGGACAAGTTGCTGGGATTCAGAAGAAACGGGCAAGTCGAACATGGGGCCGTGGCCGCCGGGGAAGAAGATAGCCGCAAAGGGGGCGATGGCGGAGGGGTTTCCCACAAACTCGGAGAGGGGACGGGTTTGCTCGAAAAGGGGCTTGGTGGATTCTGAGTTGAGGAAGTTCTGGCTGATTTGGTCGTCCTTGGCGGCGTCAATGGAGGAGGGGTCGACGGTGGAGTGCCCGCCGCGAGGGGAGGCGACGGTTAGGGAGACGGAGGCGGAGTTGAGGACGTCGTAGGGGTGGGCGAATTCGGACTTGGGGGTTGTTAGTTACCCATGGAGTGATGGTGGTGGTGGTGGGAAAGGGGAGATGGGAGGAGGCGCGTGAGGTGGTCGAAAGGGAAGGAGAGGGGGGAAGCTTACCAACCACCACCCAGTAGGCTTGCCAGTATCACCGAGCTTGTCGTGAGAGGTGAGAACGACGAGGACCTTGGGAGCGGACATTTTGATGATGTTGTGTTTTGGTGTTCTTTTCGTAATTGGTTTGGTATTGTATTATGGAGTCTTGATGTAGTGAATCCGTGTGAAGAGTCGTAAAAACTTCTGGAGATGAAAGAGATGAGCAGCTACTTATCTCAAAACCAACCTCAATGATGATGTGGTGATGTTGACGACTTATATAAGCCTCTCCAAGAAGTCAAAGACGTGGAGAAAAGTCTCTAATACGTCACTGCCAAGACCCCAGGGCACCCTTAACCACAGCAACCTACCCCACCTCAGCCGACCAAACATCGTCGATCTTGGGATGTTGATTTCTCAGCAACATCTTTTGCCTCGACGTTCTGTCGACGAGTTGTTGTCGATAAACATGTGATGATCAGTCAACGACGCCGAGCGCCCTTCCCTTGACTGATTATATATGGGCGATTCGTCAGCGACGCCTTTCTCTCGACGATTTGTCATACATGCTTGCAAAAAATGACAACAATGGCTTTATCGAAGAAGAGCTTGGTGGTGGTCAGCAATCAAGGGAAGCCAGGTACACGCGCTCGGAGACTTTTGATAGGCTCGTGAAGTCCGATTATCTGGATGCGAGATGCTCACTGCCGATCGTCCCTGGCTCGCCTGGTGGAGTTCTCATCTTTTCGGCCCCAGTGACAGCCTCCAAGTCTTGCACGTGGATGATTCCAGAACTCTGGAGCCTGTGTACTCATAAGTATGTATTCATCGTCTCGTACACCCCTTTTTGTACACTCATTCTTACGGCATTGCTCATTAACGGAGTTGACTCCTGATATCCACATGAAACCACCTCCTGCTCGACCACACTCTCAACATCGATATCGCGACCCAACGGGTTTTCCTTCTTCGCGCCGTTTATCCCGCCATAGACACCGCCAAAGACACGCCAGTGAACTTCCGTCTGTCCAGACATTAGAAACAAGTAGACCAACAAAGCCAAGAACAAACCAAACAGCTAATGGTAAGCCGTCACCCACATTATTCAAACTAACAAAACTCCTTCGCCATGTCGCCATAATACTCCCAAACAACGCAGAACGTTTCCACAACCATAAACGGCAACCCAACACTCAATCCTACATCCACATCAAGTTCCGACTCTGCCTGCGATTCTGCTGCCACAGCGGCCTTGACATCCCACTCCCGACATTACTTCCACCACCACCATCACCACCACCAGCACCACCACCAGCACCACCACCGGCATTCCCATCATCCCTTCCCAACTCGCTACTCCCCTCCTCACCAATCCTCCCCAGCGCCGCATTAAAGCTCTGCGAAAAATCATCAATCTCCCTCGTCAACGGCACCTGGTCCGGCTCAAGCTTGCTCTTGCGCGCAGCAGCTCCGCCAGCGTACGCAGCTGGGAACTGGCCTGGGTAATGGTAGCCTTCGGCCGGCGGGTATGAATTCTGTCTCGTATGCCCCGGCGGGGTGGGGGAAGCAGTCGGTTGTGGTGCAGCAGCCGCACCAGCGACGCCCACCGCGCCTGTATACGGCGCGTAAGGTGAGGGACCGCCGGCGGTTAGATCGTTGGAGAAACCATTGCCGTTGGTTGTTTGAGCAACAGGAGGCAGATAGCCGGGAGCGGGTCCGGTCTCGTAGGCGTCGGGATCTTGGCTTACGGCCGCAAAGCCACTGTTGGGTCCGGGCTTCGGAGAGCTGATGTACTTGCCGTTGATACCGGGGCGACCGGGACCGGTGCGCGAGTTGGCACCGCGCCGGCGGCGGAGGAAGTAGAAGATGAGGGCGCCGATGAGGGCTAGGGCGGCAATACCACCTAGTGTTCCGCCAACGATTGCGCCCGTACGCGCGTTCGTAGAGGTTTTACCTGGTGGTGCCTGGGGTGTGGTAGAAGGTTCCGTCGATGCTGTGGTAGAGGAAACCGTCGTGGTCGATGTGCCGGTTGTGCTCTCGGTAGAAGCTGAGGACTCCGTCGTCGATGCTGAGGATTCCGTCGAAGCTGAGGATTTCGTCGAGGCTGAAGACGACGTCCGGGTCCGGGACGCGCTGGTGCTGGTGCTGGTAACAACCCCGAGTGTTGTCGGCGTGCTAAGTCGACTAGCACTTCTCGTCAAGGGGGCAGATATGTGCGGGCGAGTGATGGCCCCCGCCAGCCCGTTTGCAGTAGTGTAAACACTCGTCGCCTGGTCGACAGCCGTACCACACCCGTACTGCGAAGCTCCTCCTTCGAACATGTTCTTGTAGCACACCTGGGCTCCAGTACATGTGAATACATAGGGGTTCACCTCCGACTGGGGCCCGCTGTTGGCGTCCACACACGCCGTGAATACACCGGACGTACATGTGGCAGCCCCATCTGGACAACAACCAACCACCTGGTGCGCGGTGTCCAAGACGCAATGCGATCCTGCGCTACATGTCGCTGGAAGCGCTGACAGCCCGCCGATGTAGCCACAGATGGTGTTTCCAGCTTGCCTTCTCGCCAGGTCGAAGGGGTCTAGGGGGGCAGCTGTGGGGAGGAGGAGTGGCCACGAGACGACATCGAGAGCGTAGTGCGCAACGGTGACGGTTGGCAGTGGCGGAAGGGCGATATGAGCATCTGCTGTGCTGTCGAGAAGGCTGGCGAGAAGAAGAAGGGCCGTTGGCGGCGGTAAGCGATGGAAGAAGTCCGTTCTCATGATCGCATGCGCTACTCAGTCCGTCCGTCGCGTTACGACGTAGACGAGTAGGTGAGATGGAAGCCACGCGTCTTTGGGCTTTCGATGGGATTACTCGTAAGTCGATACGTAGTAACGTATATAGTTTGAAGTCGTATGAATTATTCTATGGTCAGAGGAATAATGTGGATGTTTCGTCGCTCGTCGGCCAGCTGTGATTAGATGAAGACGGAAATCCAAAATCCGAATGTCAAGAGCGTCCAGAACACCGGGCAATGAATGACTTGTTCGTAAAACGTCAAGGGCGGGGAGATCGCATATACAATGGGCGCGTAACGGGAGGAAGGAGGAGGACGAGAGGAATTGACCGCGACGCGAAGAGAGTCAAGAAGGACGGACAGGGAGGGAGTAGTGTAAAGTTGTTTGGAGAAGGAGAGAACTGAACAGCCCAGAGCAGTGGAGAGAAGAGAACAGACCGAACAGACTGAACTGAATGGATGGATAGGTGCAGTAGTTTGTTGCGCAATTGCCCGGTGGAAAAAACTTGGCAATCCCGTTCAGTTCGTTCGTCAGATGTGACCTTCGCCGCTCAGGTACCTCGCCCCAGGTACGGACTACGGAAAGCCACGATGATACCGGCCCAGACTGCCATTGCAACTATTGGTAGCGGCGGGAGCTCTGGTGCAGCAGGCTACCTCATGGGAGGCCCAGATAATAGGCCTGATTCGTTCGCCCATATTCAGGGCAGTCCCATTAAAGAAAGGAATCCAATTGAGCCCATGAGCGACCAACTATCACACTTCACAATTCCTTCCTTTCCCTTGGACCTTGGAGTTGCTCCTGTTTCGAGACATTGTCGAAAAAGGTACCTGCAGGGATGTCTTCGAACTCTTGGGGTCGCGGACCTGTGGGGATTGGGGGTTAGTATCGTCGTGGGGCTGAATATCTGGCTGGCTTACACCACCTTTTCAGGTCGTTCTGGGCTTCCAGGGCTGTTGTAAGGTCACCATTCATAGCTACCTATGTATACCAGTGCTATGTTCTTGTGTTATTTGAACGTTGTGGATGGAGTATCCTAATGTACATTATCCCGAGCTCCCCTTTTCTTCATTGAGAGCCAAAAAAAAAACGAAGTGTTTTTGTTTATCGCAGTCGCCGAGGAAACAAGCTCGAATACGGAGAGAAAACGAAGCAACGAGGGGAAGCATTATGCGCTACGAAAAGGTACCTGCCGTTTACATCAGGGCGGGCCGCAGGGCATCGTCGTGCCGGTCCACTCACAGGAAGGGATGCACGTCCGGGGCCTGCAGGGCACTGCCATGCCGTGACCGGGATTGTCCCACCTTCTGAACAGTGTCGAGGCGTGTTCACAGCTGCGATAACTCGGAGCTTCACACGACGTGCGAACACGAATTATTTTCTCCTATCGACATGTTTACTGAATAGGTAACTTCAATCGAAATCCATCACTTTCTTTGAAAAGTTGAAGGGATAAAGGGCCGATATCTCCCGACTATGCCTTCTGAAACTTAGGAGCTTAGGGGTTCTTTTGGCGCTGACAGCCCCAGGCTGCTCCATCAAATCCACTCCCGCTTAGTCTCAGTTCTCAGACCCACTGGACCTCCGAACCCCACCCCCCCCGTTCGTCGTTCGAGGAGGGGAGACCCACATTTTATTTGTGGGGCGGGTCCGCTGAAGGCAGTCGTCGGAGGTCAGGGTGGTAGAGACTACTCCCGCTAAGGTCTTTGTCTCCACGGTTGCCGGCGGCCCAGATCCACTGGGCGCGTACATATCGCCGTAGGGCGTAGAGGTTCTCAAGCAATGACCTCTTCAAGTTGTTCTTTTCGACAACCATTTCAATCCTTGGAGCATAGGTAGCTGTTTTGTTTTCCGGATTCTGTGCCAAATATGTCGCCTTCAGAGAGAGCGGCGACACCGTTGTACATGAGATCCGGGAGGTCAGCCAATGATGAATTCTTTATACAAGTAAGTGTAGTGGTACCCCTGTCACGGGCTTCCGTTCCTGTCCCCCATGTTTCTTTTCTTGGACATCCAGACATCCCGTGTAGCCAAAAGTACGACAAACAACGAATACTCGGTGTTGTGCTTTTCCTCATCAGAACCACGGATCGATTCCGTATCGGTGCCACCACCCATGCGTGCTGTGGCAGTGCGCTAGTGCGGTAGGTTGCTCGGGTGCATCTACGGCGACATAGCGTGTGCAGATTTCTGCCTTTTGTTCTTCCGCAGTGCTCTCACCGCATTCCTCTGCAGTCCGCACCGATCCCGCCGAGGCCGCTTGCCCGCTACTCACCAAGCCGCCCAGACGTTGGAACTGACGAGAAAGAATGAGTGGACGAGACGAACAGTCCAGCTGCCCAGAACTGAACTGGCGAATCGCTGAACTAGGGCAACAACTGTTGAACGTACACTACTGTGGTAGGTCGAGGTATTGATCGACAATGCGCTGATCAATGACAAGTTTAGGACTAAAGTCGATAATGTTGATGTCGCGTAACATAAAAGTAAAAATAAAGTGGCGCTAAATCCCACGTCTTAAAATCTTATATTAACGTCAAGGAAAGTCTGGTGGTCAATGAGACTTCCGGGCTCTTTCGCTCCCAGGCCTTAATGCGTTACGTGGTTCTATAAAGGAAATCCGTATGAACAAGATATCAATTGTATCTTTCTGTTTCTAATCTGTAGGGTTTGAATGCATCCAAATATGCGTCGTAAGGTATGTTCTCCGTGAAGCTAAAAGGACTCTGTCTCTAGGGGAAGAAATCGATAAAGTGCTTTGTACTATAAGACTAATTCTGTTATCCATAATTCTGTTCCTTATATGTCGTTGTCGTTATATCATAAGGTGAGCCCAAGATGCTCGCCATGATTGTCCTTCAACGAGCAGTCCATCGCCGTTCATGACTACTACTAAGACAGCGAAACGTCTCCCAATGTTTTAGACTGCTGCGTCTGCATGGCAATCACGAGCTCCGTCAACCGGTCAATCTTGGCCGCCAGATCTGCGATGCGCACTTCGACATCCGTCGCCCGCTCCGCATAAGTCGAATCCTCTTGGGCTTCCTCGGCCTGCCGCGCCTGATGGACCGAGATGCGCCGCTCCAGCGACGACATGCCCGGGCGTCCCTGCGCCGCCTGGTCGCTCTGCAGAGACGTGACCGACCTACGGCCACGCATCTCGCGTCGCGGACCCGCGAGCTTCCTCATCATCGCCGGGCTGGCGATGGGCGCCTCGTGCGGCGGCGCCTTGACTGCGCTGTATGTGGCGCCCTTCAGAGAGGTTCCCCTAATCCACTCGTAAATGGCGATAATGAAGACGATGGGCAGGTGAGTGGCCTTGAGAAGGATGATGCGAGCTCGACGAAACTTATCGTCGGAGGGCAAGAACAGGCGGAGCGGTCGAAAGATGACGAGGGCCAGCAGGTTGAAGGGCGGATAAAAGTGCGTGAGTCGGTTGCTAGTCGACGCTTCGAGCACGTAGATACTGTAGACGAAGAGGTACTCCTCCCGGGCGTGCGTGATGACGCGCGAGAAGCTGTTGGAGAGCATACCGGTAAGGGAACCCATCAGCAAGATGGAGCTCAGCATAACGAAGAGGATCATGAGTGGTGGCCCGAAGACGGGATCGATCTTGCGCATGATGTCGAACCCTACAAAGGTCGAGCCGAAGAAAATCTTGGTGAGGAACCAGGTCATATCTCTCAGCGGGAAAGAGTCGCGCCCAACCAAGGAGAAGGTTGTGAGGAATCCGAGATAGATGATGACGACCAGAACCATGAACTTGATAAAGTCCTTTGCCATCTCCTTGAGGCAAGGGATAAGAGTACCCCAGTACGGGCTCAAGCTGAGGATAGAGCAGACGCGAGGGACCATGAAAAGAGCTTCCAGTGCCAGTATGTCGAACGCCAGATCTATTAGCTCTTCATTTTGCGTTCTAAGGCCAATGATTCCTGTGACAATGAGTAATGAGTATGCCGCGTTCAAGGAGGATACGGGTCCGACTTACGCAACACCATATATGTGAAACCTATAGCCATGATTGCCATATCAAAGATATTCTGGCCGATTCAGTTAGCATAAATATGCCCATCTGATAAGTCTATAAAGAAAGAGCAAGAAACTCACCCAAATATCAGCAGCGTAGAAGATGGATCCAGCGTCAATCCATTCACTCAGCTCGTCGTAAGAAAAGGCAGCCAGCCACAGGTAAAGGAAAATTTCCAAGGGCGTGATACGAGTCGGGTTTCGTTCAACGAGAACAGCGTAGTAGAGAAACAGGAAACTGGCAAAGAAGACGACCTCGAATGACTTGAGATACTTGGGAACCCGAAGACGTGAAAAAGGGTCGGCCGTGTGTGGATTGTAGAATCGTGGTTTCTTCTCTGTGTGAACGGATAAGTTGTCCCAGAATATGATATCGCCATTCCAGATACCAGTGATGATCTTCTGAACGACATTCTGACTAAGGAATCGTTTCGCGTCTGCAATGGCGGCAATCTCCAGAGCGTTCAAGTTGATGAATGGAGCAGTCGGGTCATCCTCTTCCTCGCCGTCGCTGTCGACCTCGCCGGTCATACTCATGGTGAGGCGTGTGAGAGACTGGAGCAAGAGGTTCCTCCGGTTGTTGCCCGTTGGGTTTGGGAACTCATGCTTTCGTCTTGGGTTCGCCATTGACTCAGTCCATGCACGCGCAAGGAGAGGACTATGCTCGTTGGCTTGCGATGTCTCTTCCTCATCGCTTTGGCGGTTAGCCTCCAGCGCTGGGTCTGGAATTTCGTAAAGACAGTAGTCAACAGCCTCTCGCTCGGAAAGGTGAGTGAGAAGACGCCAAGCAGCAATCTCGCAACCGCTGGCTCTGGCATCATTCAGGCCCTTATCCTCAGTGATGGCGCCATAGTGCCATTTTAATGCGCTATAGTTATCATATCAGCAGATCCCCGGGTAGATAGGTGTAGAGGGCATACATACAGTAAAGCATTCACAATGGCTGGATGGTCGCAGTTGAGGACCAAGTGGTCGACAAGGTGCCGCAAACAGTCTCCAGCAGCCGTAGTACGGAGTTGCTCGAACGTTGACGGCAACCGAATGTTCTCGGCGATATATCTGAAGAGAATCTCCGTGTCAGCTACTATATCGATGGTGTTGTTGATGGACATGTTGGCTCACAAGGAAAGCTTCTTGATGAGGAGCCGAAAACTGTCATCGGGCCCAATATCGGGCATGTCTGGGAGCTCTGGGATCATGTTCGACATGGTGAGTGGACTTTTGAATTTGTAAGGCGAGGGAGTCCGAATCCCTTCTTCCCCTCCGGGCGGAGGCAAGCGCTGCGACCTGACGCGGAGAACGGGCATCTACCGCAACCGACAAACGCCCCAACAAGCCAAAGGATGTGAGCAAAGATCAAGCCAAGATATTGGAGGGGTAGGAAGCAATAAGTAGCATAGGAAAAGAGCAATATACTGAGGATGTATGAGAGCAAAATAAGAGAGCGGAGAACTGAGGAGGGGAGGGCGAAGGACGTTGTGGAGGTGAAGACGGAGAGTTCCACCCATTCATGCCGACGATCCAGCGGATGTCCGCCGAGGAGGAGGAGTCCCAAAGAGGCTAGGCGGAAGCCACTAAGTCGCTACCAAATAGCGGGGTGCGGTCGGTTGGACCCTGTACGGCGGTAACGAGGCCCCTGTAAACTTTATTGTGCTGGCGCTGAGTGGGTGCCTGGACCCCCGCAACGTGAATCACCCCGCCTGGCCCCTTGCCAGCCCGCTCGCTTCTTGTCTTTTTTTTGTCCTTCCCACCACCACCTCGTGATTCGACCCTTGAACAAATCAACCTCGACCGCCGGACATCATGAACCATAAAGGAACACACGGCATCAACCGACCTGTCTCGACTGGGCGCACCTGTTTCATCGTTTTGCGGGAACCGAATCATATCAAGATGGACGCCTCCTGACTCAAACAGGACACCAGCTGACTTTTATGGTCGTACAATGTCATCATCGCACAAAGACATGGACAAGAGTCGTCTCTGGATTCTTGCGAGACATTTAACGCCGCTCAACGGCAATCGATAGTGTCTCCCCATCAGCATCAGATGGTGTCCGAGAGCATGGCGCGGAGGCTGGACTACCGCATGGCAGGGCACGCTGTGGTAGAAGTCCGTCCCAGCAACAGTTTGTTTCTCTGTCGTCAGTCAATGTCGACAGGAGTTACTGGAAGAGGGATGTGATCGGCATCCTTCCACTGTTGCCCCTTTATTTGTGTCACATCACCGGCAGCTTTGTTTACTTTTCCCCCAAATGGGATACGGACATCCCTCCTCCGAATTCAGGGGCCCGGACAATCTGGCGATGTTTGTCTTCCACCACTGACATTATGATGGGCTGGATGGACACTACGGTCGAAGATAGATGATATGGTTACACATTGCAGAGGATGATGGATATAAAAGCCCACGCTCGGTCGCTGTTGAAAGGGTTTCGAGCAGCCATCTTCATTCCACACAGCAGCAAAAAGAGATACCTTCACAGCCAAGTGACAACAAACCACCGCTTCGATAATCCACCATGAAATCTCTATCTACCCTCGCCCTCTGCCTGCTGTCTTTGGTCTCAGCTGCGCCTCCCACTGCGGTTGGCACACGCTTCTCCATCGACGGCGAAACGCGGTACTTCGCCGGTACTAACTCGTACTGGATCGGCTTCCTAACCAACAACCAAGATGTCGACACCGTCCTGGACCATATCTCCTCCTCCGGGCTCAAGATCCTGCGAATCTGGGGCTTCAACGACGTCACCCAAAAGCCCGGGGCCGGCACCGTATGGTACCAGTTCCTCTCCTCGTCCGGTTCCCAGATCAACACCGGTGCCGATGGCCTGCAGCGCCTGGACTACGTCGTCCAGTCCGCCGAGAAGCGAGGAGTCAAGCTGATCATAAACTTTGTCAACAACTGGAGCGACTACGGTGGCATGCCGGCCTACGTGACTGCTTTCGGGGGCTCCAAGGAGAGCTGGTACACCAACAGTCGGGCACAGTCGCAGTACAAGGCCTACATTGCTGCTGTTGTCAACCGCTATATCAATTCATCCGCTGTCTTCGCCTGGGAACTGGCCAACGAGCCGCGCTGCAAGGGATGTAGTACCGATGTCATCTACAAGTGGGCAACTGACATCTCGGCCTACATCCGCAGCTTGGATCGCAACCACATGATCACCCTCGGAGATGAAGGGTTTGGACTCCCCGGGGCGACAAGCTACCCGTATCAAACCAGCGAAGGTGTGGATTTCGTCAAGAATCTAGGAATCAAGGACTTGGATTTTGGCACTTTCCACTTTTACCCGCAAAGCTGTGAGTGACTTTGGAGCTCCTTTTGTTTAGGAATCAGCACTGATCGTGTCTTTTCTAGGGGGTCTGAGCAATGCCGCCGGTGCCGCTTGGGTCAAAGACCATGCTGCGGCTTGCAAGAAGGCCGGAAAGCCTTGTCTTTTTGAAGAGTGTAAGTGGAATGCTATCATCCAGTCTGATTTGCGGGTGCTAATAAGTGTTCCTCCCAGATGGTACCTCGACCGACCACTGCAACATCGAGCGACCTTGGCAACAAGCCTCCCTGCAAGCTGCCACGGAGGGCATGGCAGCTGACTTGTTCTGGCAATGGGGAGATAAGCTGAGCACTGGACAGACACATAATGATGGAAATACGATCTATTATGGATCAGCCGATGCCACTTGCTTGATTACGGAGCATGTCAAGGCCATCAACTCCTCCTAGATGTATCGGACTGGATGTGCAAAACAGACCAGCCACCGGTCTCTCCGGAATAACCCCTTTGTTGATAGCAAGATGCTCAAGTAGACGCGTCTCTGCCAGGAACTCAGCCGTGACTACCGAGGCTGCTCGCTCGCCTTACTCGGGTAGACCAATCATGAGCAGAGGGTTGATGAATGAGCATTCCTCAGGGGGTGAGACGGCTGCGAGCTGGGAATGTTGTCAAAATTTGATACTGGTTCTGGCCACCCATTTAGTCCTGTGGCTGTATTATTGATAGCTGTAAGCTTATCACTCCACGATGTTGCCCTCATATACGTGCGCCTATATAAGCAGTAAGTTCGTGATGGGAACGGCCACCTCAGCTCAGCAACTCGGACACATCCAAACCGCCTCATCCCACATCTCTAACCAGAAAAGCCAACATGGTGGCGACCATGCGACTTCTCAGCGGCCTTGTAGGCTCGCTCAGCCTCCTTTCTCAAGCTTCGGCTGAGCCACAGTTCCCAGAGAAAGTCCGCATCATGGCCCTAGGTGACTCCATCACCGGTAACCCAGTAAGCTTCCGCTTCCTTCATTCACCCTTCCCTTAACCACAAACATACTAAACAAAACCCCCAGGGCTGCTGGCGCGCCCTCCTCTCCCGCAAGCTCAATGCGACCAACATCGACCTACCCATCCCCTACTCCCAAATCCGCTTCGTCGGCACCCAATCCCGCACCTACTGCGGCTACGGCTCCGCCTACGACTGGCCGCACCAAGGCATCGGCGGCATGCTCGCGACCGGCCTGGCCCAAGCCGTCGATCTCATCCCCGGCGCTCCCATCATCTCAGGGCAAACGCCTCCAACGCAACCCCTCCTCCAATCCTGGCTCACCTCCCCCGGCGTCGCCCCAGTCGACATCATCCTCATGCACCTGGGAACCAACGACATCTGGCAAAACCGCACCACCGACCAAATCATCTCCGCCTACGGCCAGCTTTTGGATCAGATGCGCGCCGTCAACCCCAACATCCATCTCCTCGTCGCTCAAATCCTCCCCATGGAGCCGGCGAATTGTCCTGACTGCGCGGCGAAGGTGAGGACGCTGAATCAGCAGATCCCGGCCTGGGCGCATAATGTTACGCGCCAAAACAGTCCGGTGGTGGCGGTTGATCTATATAAGAATTTCAATGCGACGAGGTTCACGACGGATGGGGTGCATCCGAATGCGAGGGGGGATGAGGCGATTGCGCAAAAGTGGCTGGATCCGGTGGTTATGGCTGTTAGGGGGGTTTTGGATGGGAGGTTGAGGGGGTGAGTGGTTGAGGTTTGTGAGTTGAGGAGAGAGAGTTGCTGGTGTGAGGATGATGAGGACCATTGGTAGGGATAGGGACAGACGGGTTAGTGGTGAGCTTGGAGGGGGGCTGGTCTGGCCTTACTTCTAGAGAAAGATGGGGTTACTTTTCGTTCGGCATAGTTCTGTTTTGTTAAAGCGAGTGGAAGTATGTTATTATTTTTGCACAATAAAACTTCTTCGTTTTGTTCAAGGTGGTGACACACGGGAAAATTAAAATACCTTTGTTGGTTAACATTCGATGAGACCCGCCAGACTTCTCAGTGACGGAGTAATGAAGGACACTCTTCTTTTCTGGACCAACAACTTACAAAAAGTGGGTGGAGTTAGCTTGGTATACGACGGATGGATTTATTCTAATAAACTTTAGGGAATAATATAAGACTGTGAATATCTCGCATTGTTATAAGGAGAGGTAGGTACCTCTAGGGACGAGAACATTGATTCCCTCTACACCTGGAGACTCAGCATCTAACAAGCGACAATCATCGCCATCGCTATTTCGGGAGATAGGCCACAAAATCTCGACCACGCCCTTGTAACGGAGGCAGTACTAGGCCTCTTAAGCTCTCGGACTCTTGAGACCTGTAAAGGCAATCTATGCAATCTGCTATCCTTCGCCGTTGAAGGAAAGGAGGGAAGGCTCACGCCCATAGTTCATCCGATGTTCGCCTAAACCATTGAGGCTCGCTGGGTCAACCAGGGGAGAATCCGTGGAAAAGTGTTGAGCACGATAAGTGTGTAGAAGTGTGATGTATTAGAAGGGAAGAAGTCCCTGAAATGCAGCGCAACGCACTGGCTATATGGAGCTTGTGCAACAAAGAAGCTGGCCAATCAAAGAGGCCAAACAGAGCAAGCCAGAAGGTGCTGGTGTGCACAAGAAAAAGCCATGCTCGTGAGAGGACCATCCCACGGAAATGGGATTGAGTCGACTGGAGGTTGTCTACTGATTGTGAGGTTATTGGTTATGCCAGTGGCGAAGGCGGATGAGGTTATGGACGTAGCAAAATGGTCGTCGTTGCGCGGTCTCTGTTATTTTGCACGGAGGCTCTCCGGAGCTTGGCGGCCAGGCCCCCGCAAGCCAAAAGGGCAGCGCGATAGACAATCGCCGACAATCGCCGACCGCGCCGATCGGATTCAGCATCGCTAGACGCTGCAACCACTCAGTTGCGCTTTTGGACAAGAAATGGTAGGAAAGGCGAGATATAAACGAAATGTGAACCTGGAGGAAAACAATTGTCAAAAAAGCTATTTAGCGATTTGTTCAAGGGTATCTAGGTATAGACCGCGAAAAGAAAGGTTTAGTTGGGTTGAGAAAGGTGCTGGGCGATCTGCGTGGTGGAAGTTCCTCGTGCGTTCAATCGCGTCCCGTAATCCGCAGGAAGGGCAGTCGTCCAAGATGCTGATTCCCTTCCATGGCACTTTTGTTTGTTTTTCGGCGTAGAATACAAGTTGACAAAAGAAGGGATTGAAGACTTGGAACGAAAGGCGCGACAATTTGTTTGCAAAGCGTTTGAGATAGTGGCTCCTGCGGGGAAGTAGGGCCTTGTCAATTGGTTATCACCTGTCAATCAGCTGGCACACAGCTTACGATTAGAAATTAGCCTGTGCGTCCCGATTTCAGTAAGCGATTTAGCTAAAGCTACTTTTTAAACCTTTGATAATACTATTAAAGTTTATTTTTGATAATTTGAAAAAAAAAATCACATTAATTCCAAACTTAGATTTGAGCTATTACAAGCCAAATTGAAGTTTTCTTCCTACCCACACACAACTATAAAGCACTTCTGCCATCTTACTTCTCTACAAGCTCCTCGTTTAACTATTCAATAGGCACATATTTGTCCATTCACCACATTTTCAATAGCCTAGCAAATATCTTCTTCTTGTAAGCTCGTCAATCAACCCGCTCAATATTGTTACTTCCTCACGTTTGCATGCGCGCGCGCGTAGCTAAGCGTTTCAACGATCTTTCTTTGATCATCATTTTTCGATCTTTTCAAAAGCTGATAGTAGCGAAAAAAAAGAAATTGCTCGCTTACTATCACAGCTGGAGCCCAAGATTGCTTGAGGGATCAAATACTACGTACGGATACACCGTAGTAAACGATCGCCCTACGCCGCAATCGAGATCACATAACAACCCAACTAGGAAGGCGGTATATATCCACAATCGCCATGGCTGAGAACTTGGAATCTTCAACCTTTCATTCCCTGGACGCGGATCCGTCCCAGGTTTCGACTTTCAAAGGACCAGATACCGCTCCTACTAGCGGTTTCGCTTTTACTCCAATATCGCCTTTCAGAGGACGCGCAGCATCCTCAAATCCAGCTTTTTCGGCCGCTACTACGGCTGTCCAGGCCAGTACGGACGAAAGCCAGTCACACTCGGACTCCAGCTCGGGCACCGACAGTAGTGGTGCGCAGAACAGTGCCGAAGAGAGCAGTGCCTCCGAGGATAGCGTCGCCGAGGGTGGTGATGCTCTTGACAGCGAGGCTAACAGCAGCGATATCGAGAACTTTATACGCGATATCAAGAGCAACAATGTCGAGGGTGGTCATGGTGGCGGTGACAGCGACAGCGATGACGATAACGACGATGCCGATAGTGACGACATTGACGGGCAGCTCATCTTTGAGTCCGATCACGAGCCCAGTCCTGAGTACGATCGAGTGCCCAACCATGGATTCGGCCACAATGCCGACAAAGAGCTCGAGCCGGCTCAGATCCTCAGTGACATTGTAGTTCCCCAAGTGGTCGGGGACCTCGGGGTCAATGGGCAACCTACCGCTACCCCTACCAGTATGGCCACGACCATCGCCGCTGCTGCGCCTACGTCAACGGTGCCAACCAAACGCAAGGCCGGTGGTCGCGGTGGAGAATGGGACGAAGCTCGAAGAAAGCGAGTTTCAGAGGCCCTGAAACAACGATGGGCAAACGGCAGAATGTCTCATGTCCGCGACATCCTCAGGCACAACAACGCCCTCAGGGCGCAAGCGAAAAAGGCAGAGAAAGGTGCTCTGGACACGCCGGCAGGTCATCCATCAGCATCGGAGGCAAAAGCCAGAGAGGGTGTTCTGGACACGCCTGCAGGTCATCCACCAGCATCAAAGGCAAAATCCCAAGAGGGTGCTCTTGACACATCGGCAGGTTATAAGTCAATAGACATAGCTGCTTCGGGCCGCGCCTATCGCGAATGGGAGGAGAATGGCGTGTCCGTTTCAACGCATGGAGCCATCATACCAGATGGGTACCAACTCGGAGATGGGTTCTTCCCATGGACATGTCCTGTCCAAAAGTGCGAGAAATCTGCTGAAAGCTTGCACTTCCTAGGCCAGCATTTCAAGGTGAGTAACATATTCGCCGGACCCAATCGTTACACCGTTGTCCCCGGCGAAGAACCACTTTGGGGTCGCTTGACATCAAAACCTTTCTGTCCAGACACTAACACTGTATAGTCCGCGCACCACGGCCATATGTTCCATGACAACCAAGACGGGACCTTAACGGGCTTGGGGCCTTGGACAGAAGACCTGCTTCAAAAAGTGATGCCCAGAGGAAGGGGTGCCATCGTCGTCTCCATGCAGAAGACATCCGCGTCACTCGATGATTCCATGGAACTGGACAAAGTACCTCCCGCTACTTCATCGTCAGTGCCGGTAGGAGACAGAGCCAGCATGTGGGCATACCTGGAGCCGCTCCTGGTCAAGCACAGAGGGCAGGAGATGCCCCACGGTGGCTATGTGTGGGAGCTGAGCATCCTTCCTCGGGTGCGGGACCTGAACATCAACTTCGAATGGCAGCGGACGCATCCCTTTATGGATGCCCATCCCAGGGATGTATCGGCCGTCATCATCCAACTGACGGGAGAACCCGCTGCGACACCTTGCAAAAAGTGCAAAGAGGGTAGGGGCCCTTGGAAAGGCTGTATCATGATCTCTTCCAAGGCGGCTGACCGTCCTCTGGCCAATATTTTTTCCTGTGCTAATTGCTTCTACCACTTTGGTCAAACATATTGCAGCCACAAATCCTGGGGCGCAGAGAGGTCTCAACGTATCTTGAGAACGAGGGGCAAGACGATTGACAACATCCAAGCGATAATGCGTTCCAACTCTGGCCAGTCAAAGCCGCATTCAAGAACCTCAAAGTCAGTGGCAGGATATACCCCTGAGCTACAAGGCGAGTCTACTAGGGCCACAACCCATAGCCAAGACGAAACATTTCTACAGGAATATGATGACGACAAGCCTGAGTCCGAGAGCCAGCCACTGCCCCCAAACAACGATCAAAGGGACTACGAACCCGCGAAGTCTACTATTCCTCTGACCGATGATCAAAAGGCTCTCTGGAACTACATCAAACCACACCTCGCCTTCACCGCAGAGGTTCCAGAGGTGGGCTACATCAAGGAGCTCCTTTCCCTCCCACGGGTTCGCGACCTCGTACTCACCCCCAACGAGCCCTTCGCCGAGAAGCACACTCGAGACATCGCCGCCTTGATCATCCAGGTTACGGGAGACATACTGGAGATGCCGTGCACGCGCTGCCGCCGGGAGCAAGGACCGCTGTTCAAGGGGGGCTGCATCGCCATCAAGACCGACGCCCACCCGGAAGCCAGGAGGGTTTACCAAAGCTGCGCCAATTGCACCTATGACAGCAAGGGTGGCGCCTGCTCACGGGGCAAGGGGATTCCTATACGACCTCAGCCGCCTTTCCCGCCAAAGGTCCCTGGAATCACCAAGAGTACGGATGGTGTTTGGTTGAACAGAGGAGGGGGAGGAGGATTGCCCAGACACACCACAGCAGCTCCACGGCCACAGCGGCAGGCGGCTCTGGCTGCGGCGGCGGCTACGACTTCGCTTATCTCGGCCGGCGAGGTCCAGTCGGCGGATATGTTTGATATGGAAGAGTGGGAGATGGCGCCTGGTCGGATTCTCGAGTCGAATACGGATAAACCCATCGGTAAGTAATATCACATACTCCCTATCATTACCCTATCAATTGCTAACATTTTCTTCCATAGGCTTCGCCTACTCCAAAGCCTTCCTATCAACCGGCCACACGGTCCCCGTTTGCAACGATGTCCAGTTCCAGGTCAAGACCATCCACACCGGCCAAACCATCACCATAGAACCCGATGACGGCCAGACCCGACTCGTTTCGATTGCGACCGGCAAGCTCAGGGTGAAGGTTGGCGACGAACCCGAGTTCATGATCGGCCAGCACGGCATGTTCAGGATCAAGCCGGGTATGGCGTGCACGATTGAGAACCGTGTTTACGTGTATGCTACTGTGCATGTTACGCATCTTTCGGGGTATTTCTGAGGGAGAGATGGGCTGGGTGGGTTGCGAAGGTTGAACAAGACTGAACAAGGGAGCAAAGGATGGGAAAGAGTGGATATTGTGAGTGGCTTCAAGAGTTCGTTATCTGGTTCAATGCTGTTTGTTGTCATTTGATGGTATTTGCAGTTCGAGACTGGGGAATACGGAGGTCTGACCTCAAACGTACCAGCAGTGACTGAGAGGAAGGACCGGTACACGCGGAGTGCACAGCCCTTGAAGATTGAAAATAAAGTGCGAGATAAGTCAATCATAGTTAGTCTTTGTTGTTTGCTTTCCTTCAACCCATCGTGATGGAGGACGACGCAACTCGTTTACCGTCATCGCCGGACCTAACACCTTTTGCCGGGAATGCAGCAGAGCCTAGATCCATGCTATGGAGTACAGGAGCTTCTTTCATGGCATAATATTCAGGTGATAATCAGGAAGAATATCAACCCGGGCAATGGACCTGTAAATGCGCCAGTCTTAGTTGTGAACTGAGGTCCCGCTGCGTCATTCGGAAGCTGCCGGGGGGGATTCGCAGGTTTCCAAACAGAACTCGTAACCATGAACTCCATGAACGATCACCAAGAACATGATCCCGTGATCTGGATCAGATATTCGACATCAGCAAAACCCAACACCATCCCCAGCACTGAGCCAGTGATGATGTGTGGTGGACCTGGCCGAGCTGGCCAGAAGTTCACCTCGCTCAGGGGTAAAGTGGGGCCCCGCAGCGTCCGCAGCACTGGTCGGCCCACCCGCGATCTGTTGGTCAACTCGCATCATGACATCATCAAGGATCATCACTTTGTCACCCGTCACTCACTTTCATTTTGTGAGTACAGCAATGTCGTCACACATCTTTGTAGAAAGGAACATCACCTGTACTTATAAAGTCTGCTTGCTGCCCGTTTAAAGGAAACTTATCATTCAGCAATACAATCACAGTCACATTCACGTTTGACCTACAACAACCAACCTCGACAACACCCAACTGCAACCACTTAAACAACCCACAACCAACACAAACACATCAAAAATGTCTTCCCAACAGTCTTCCAACTCCCACGTCGGTCCCAAGACCACTGGCGGCAAGGCCGGCGCCGTCCCCACCCCCGCCAACGCCCACATCGGCACTGAGAAGCTCGAGACGAAGCCCAAGGCTTTTGACTCTGACGGTGCTATTGGCAAGCAGTTCACTGGTATGCTTCTTTCTCTCTCCTCATACCTTCCCTCCTTCGCTTCCTACCCCTTCCTCTCCAATCCAATCCATTATTTTACCCCCCATTCAATGTTGCTAACACAATCCCAAAACAGAAACCGGCGCAATCGGCCAAATCGGCGAAGCAGTCGGCGGCCCTCTCTCCTCCGACGGCGTGATCGGCAAGCAGTTCACCGACCAGGGCGCCATTGGCGGTACCATTCAGGATACTCTTGGTGGTACTAAGCAGAGCGGGTCGGGGATCTCCAAGTCGAACTAGTTCCATGAAAGGGAACTGGAAGAGAAGGGGTGGATGGGGTGGATGCCTTGATTCCCGTAATGGAGGGAAAGGCTTTGTTGTAACATTATTATGATGATGACTTTAATGACTAAAATAATCCTTTGAACCACCATAAAAGCTTCCAATATGCGTGAGCGGGGTGTTGAAGATGATGGAAGATGGATATATGGGAAAAGGAGATAGTTGCCAATGTGATCGGTGTGGTTTTCGATCAGGAACAATGACATTGGAGTGTGGCTTCAAGGTATCGTTTCCATGGCTGCTGTATCTCTGATATGTTAACGGTATTGATTTGGATGTTGCGGGGAGGTTCGCGATTTGGAGCAGGAAGAGATGTGTTGACCATCCAATGCGGTCAATGCAATCAAGTTTGATAGTTCTTCGTCCCAGACCATATGGCGACGAGTGTTATAACAGAATTACATGACGTTCCAGACCAGACAGGAGTTTATCCGCGGCGATAGTTTAATCGGAGCCGATTACCGATTCCCACACCGGCACGACAGTCGGCGGTCCTACTTGTGGGGCCGGAAGTGACCCCACAGCGCCGGGTTCCAGTATCAGATTGATCTGATAAGAAGTCTCGGCACACCAGGGGAAAGAGGGGCACGGGCATTTCGTCGCATTTCGGCTGACGTTAGCCAGTCTGAGCGAGTCCGATCTCGGGGCCTCAACCATGCTCTGCAACCTTGAGGGCCCTGAACAGACCCTGACAAGTGCGGAGCTGTTGCAGAGAATTTGGAGATCAGACGGGCCCGTGGACAGGCACTGGACAGGCCTGGACAGGGTCGAGAAGGCGGGAAGAAGCCTGTGAAGCTCCGATGCGGCCGGCCGAAGTGGAAAGTCAAACGATTAGTTGTGAAGGTGTGACTACTCCTCTCCAATTCTTCTTCTACCTGCTATGTACATAGCTACTCGGTACAATACACCGATATCCAAAGTTCTCGTCCTGGAAGACCGTCTTCCGCCCATTTTCTTTCGGAAGCTGAAGTTACGGACGACAGGAACCGCGGTGAACTGGTTCTGAGTCAACACTGGCAGCCATAACATCAATCCGAGGTCCTCTTCTTCTGTCTGTTCTCAGCCGCGGTTTCCTTTCATACTTCAATCCATACCGTCGTCATCCCGCCCTCGACAATTCGCTACCAGTCAATCATCAGTCATCGAGGTTAAAGTCTTGATTCCAATTTCTTGGCTTTCCTTCGCGGCATCCAATCGCACTTCGTCATCCCCAGCCAGGCCCTTCCTCGGCCCTTCTTCTCCGCTTCCGCTGTCCCCCGCGCCGTCCGATCG
This sequence comes from Neurospora sp. CHS-2018a, assembly GCA_009802275.1. Taxonomy (NCBI): domain Eukaryota; kingdom Fungi; phylum Ascomycota; class Sordariomycetes; order Sordariales; family Sordariaceae; genus Neurospora; species Neurospora sp. CHS-2018a. The sequence continues at coordinate 331,561 of RAKG01000080.1, forward strand.
CCCTCCGCATTTCCGCGCCCCGCGGCCCCAGACGCTCCCCACATTCAACCCGCGCCGCCGGTGGAGAAACCCTGGTTGCCGCCTCCGCCTCCGAACATGAAAGAAGGCGCCCCGGCCCCGGCCCCGGTCTCGGCCGCCCCGCCGTTGGACGCTCCCGCCGGACTCAAGACGTCACACTCACATCTCGCCGGCCTAGCGACACAAACACAAAAGACACGCGCTGCACTCCTTGGTGGTGGTGATGTTGATACGGATCCAACAACTACAATTACGGAAGCCGTCGAAGCAACTGCTACAACCACAACAACAAAATGGAACACCAAAAACCTAGGCCTGCGACTAGGTGCTGACCTCGTCAGTGCCGCCTCGGCAGCCGTTCTCGTTGCGCCTGTCATTTCCATCATTGACCGGTATGTCCTCTTTACCCTCCCAACCCTCCACCCCTCCCAAACACCCCATAACTAACCCTCCCCCCTCCTCACAGCTCAATAATGGAAAACGCCTCCGGCGCCGCCCCCCTCCTCACCTCCCTCCGCCGCTCCCTGCGCTCCCTCCTCTTGTCCCCCCGATCGACCATCCTCTCCCGCCCCTTCGGCCTCATCTTCCTCTTATACGGCGGCACCTACCTAACCGCCAACACCTTGGATACGACCGTCTCCACTGTCAAAAACAACCCAAACCCAGGGCACGTCACCTCCGGCTCCTCCAAATTCTTCGCCTCCTCCGCCGCCAACATCGGTCTATGCATCTACAAAGACCAAGTCTTTGTCCGCCTCTTCGGTCCCCCCGGCGCGACGCCGAGACCCGTGGGACTACCGAGTTATTTGTTGTTTGCGGTGAGGGATTGTATGACTATTTTTGCTTCGTTCAACGTCCCGCCGTTGTTGGGGCCGGTTTTGACGGAACGGTTAAGCAAGGATACGCAGAAGTGGATCAGTGGGCAGACGATGGCGCAGTTTGCGGCGCCGGCGGTGGTGCAGCTTTTTAGTACGCCTGTGCATCTGTTGGGGTTGGATATGTATAATCGGCCTTCTGGTGGACAAAAGGGAGCGGGGCCGAGCTGGGGAGAGAGGTGGACGCTGGTGAGGAAGAATTGGGCGGTTAGTGTGGCGGCGAGGATATGTAGGATTGTGCCGGCTTTTGGGGTTGGTGGGGTGGTTAATATGAAGGTTAGGAAGGGGTTGATGGAGCGGTTAAGTTAAACGGAGGAGGTCTGAGGTGTTGGAGATGTGAGGATGGATGGATAGATGGGGGTGTGTTCGTTGCTGTCGTTTTTGTAGTGACGAGTATAAAGCTGCGTAGAGCAGTGGCGGGTGTCGGGATAGAGGTTAGGCGTTTTGGAATGTCCTTTGTTGCTTTGGTTTCGTGGGTTTTAGGCGTTTGTCTTGTGTTTGTTGTCTTGTTGTTTTAGAAAGCCAGCTTTGGCTGTGTTCTAGAAGTAGATTATAGAGAGAAGGGGCAACCTCAGATGTACACAGATAGATCACTGAGTTATGTGGGCTTATGCTTTTCTGTGACGGCTACTGTCAACTTTACCAGTTCTATTATAAACAGCAAACAGATCTACCGTAGGTATAAGCCATCTCGACTTACAACTAACACTAGAATCCCCAAAGAATCAAGGCAACGCACCGAGTACTACTCACATCACAAAAATCCGCTCTCCTTCAACGCCTTCATGATCCTCTCGTTCTCCTCCTTCGAAGGATCTGGCCTTGAAGCACCTTCTCCCGTATCAATAAAGTTTTCCCAGAACTTCAAACCCTCGATTCCCTCCTCGCGACACAACACGCCACGCTCTTCCGCCATCTCAAGCTCCTCCTCCGCTACACCTATACTCCAACCGAACCTCTCCGCCGCATCTCTTGCCGTAACGCCACGCCCAAACTCGCGCCAATCCCACGCTACCTCCCGGTCCGGCGGGAAATTGTGCAAATCCTGCATCCAAGCCAGCAACGCCCTGATGGTCGTCTCATCCGTCCGGTCACGGCCCTGAACCACCTTCACGCCCGACTTGAACGTGCGCAGCCGGACAGGTAACCCGAGCTTGTCCCACAAGTTAACCGCCTTCTCGAAATCCGCGGGACTGACCAGCTCCACGCCCCCGCGAAGCCGGTTGAACATGGCCCAGAGGTCGACAAGCGAGATGATACCGCCCGCTTTCCTGAGCACGCCTCGCGCATCGTCGGTGAGGAACTCAGCTAACGTACGGGCGAGTTCGGACAGATAGAGCGAGTCGCCACCGCCGCCGCTGCCGACAATGTCCTTGGTCGCAATCAGGCCGAGCTGACTGGCGGACTCGGCGAGCAGCGCATTTTCGCTGCCCGAGGAGGCGCCGCCTGCGCCCTTGACCTGGCGCGCAAACGTCTCTGCCAGGGCCACGATCTCCTTGGCGGAAGCCATCAGGGCTTCGAGGTCCTCGAATGCGTTGCCGATGACGATCTCGTTGTTCTTGCGCATGGATTGGCCGCGCTGTTCGAGGCCGGCGATTCCCGCGATCTTGACGCGTTCGGGCTGGCCTCCAGCTGAGCCGCCTCCTGCTCCTCCTCCAGTTCCTCCACTGGGACCAGAGCCTGCCCCTGACCCGTTCGAAGAGGTTTTGGGAATCGGAGGTGCGCCCTGAAGTAGCCACTTGCGCTGGGTTATCGATCCTTTGAGCCTCTCGTAAAAGATCTTCTCTCCGCCACCGCGGAAGGAGAGCTTCACGCTTTCTAGGGCCTCGCTCTTGGGAGCCAAACTACTCAGAACTGGACCGGGAGAGTCTGTCTCCCGTCTTTGTTGTGTGAGTTCAGCAGGTAGGTCGTTAGAGATGAGTGGCCCCCCGCACATCTCGCACGACATCAGCGAGGGATGGTTGAGAAAGGTACATCTTGGACACTGGAAAGATGCGCTGGCGTCTGCTGCCTGAAAGGGCGATGGTGATGTCTGGGTCGCTGGCGCCGGTGACTCGGAACCTTGCTTGGGTCGAACAGGAAGCGGCGTGTAGAGGGCAGGTCCCCCGCCAGGCTGTCGACTCGTCGCATTCGAGATGGCTGCCTTGAGGATATGGGTCAAGGTAGGCTTGATACCACAGGCTAAGCAGGGAGGGAGAGGCGTGTGTTCACTCGCCGTCGTCGGGTCGAAATTGGACGGTACTGGGTTAGAGAAGCTGCAGATGGTGCATACCCATGTCGCTGAGCTTGCTGGAGGTGTATCAACGGGCGGCGCACGAAAGGGGCTGTCTACACGTTGCGCCGGTGAAGCGTTTCCATTGCGCGATGGTTGGAGGGATGCTCGCTTGTTGGCCTTGGGCACCAAGGTGATCTTGGGCGAGGACTTGAGGAATCCGGCCTATATCACATAATACCATTTAGTACTTGATCACTCGGCATGTCCCTTGGGAAAGGCGCAATTACGTAAAACTCGTAGCGCTCAATGTCCTTGAGATCCAAAGCAGCAGAGTACTTTCTAGGCTCCGCCTTGTCGACGTAGCATATTCGGTGCGAGGTCAGGTAAACCTGGCCATTTTGCTGGTTGGGCAGTTTGTATTTGCTGGTAAAGGCATGGCGCATCAGTCAGTCGGGGGGTCCATTGAGACAGAACCGCACATTCACGAGTAACATAGATTTCTGAGGTATTATGCCAAGGGTAAACAAAGCAAGAGGCATGACGGATGAGTGATGATGGCGGGAATGGAAAAGGGACTCGGAATCGGATGCTCACCCCTCGTACAACCCCACATTGTCCTGGACAAAGAGCAGGTCTTCATCGGGCAGGTACGACGGCCGCAAGGCAGTGGTGAGGTCGAGATTCTTTAGAAACATTCGTCATAGCTGGGGGAAAGCTGTTGGGGCCTTCAGGGAGTCGGGTTATAAAAGAGTGAAAAGAGGACCGACAACTTGGAACAGAAGAAGTGGTGGTTGCTGAATGATGTCGGCGGGGGTTGTTGTCGAACCAGCGACTCGGGACTAGATGTCTTGGCGGCGATGAGATAGCGGCTAGGTACACTTTCCCACATCAACTGTAGCGAGGGCAATCTGAGCCTTGCTTCAGCAGGCCTTCAGCTGCTCATCAAGTGTCCTTCTCGTCTTGCCGTCATGCCATGGGGACACCCACGTGGCTGTGATACCGCTGCACTAACACTGACTCGAGATGACAGACAGCAGGTGGTGACAGGTGCAGCATGCAGCCCGTGCGGTGGCTAGTGATGGCCGGCTGAGTTCCGAATGGAACCCACGCCCGATCAACTTTTGGGCCACTGCCACTTCACACCCTTTCGAGGTTCAACGAACACTTTGAAGAGAAGACTGGAGGTTCCCTTTGATCAACCTTGCACGTTTCTTGTCACCGCCCACTTCATTCATTTCAGCCCATCATTACTATCGGCAACCATCCCCTCACCACCGTCCACGACTATACGCCCAGTTCCATAGCTAGTTTTGAACCTTGGTTCACACGAGTTGTACGAGTTGTTGTTTGCCAGCGAGTTCTGTTTAATTTGTTGGCATCGTCTTTTCTTGCCCCATCGTTGTTTGTTTCGTCGTGTGCTTCGACTCTCCCTCGAAAACCCGATCGATTCCAGACGAGCAACATGCAGTGGTCATCCGCTCAACCTCCTCCGCCGGGCACGCAGCCGCCGGTGGCCTATCCGTACTCTGGTATGCTTCTGCCGTGTCTCTTTTCATCCCATCTCTGCCACTTGCGATTTACATCTGCCGCCCCATCGTGACACTGCCGGTGACTGTTGCTGACGTTCGTTCATCTCTACTCCCCAGCTGCTACCGCATTCACTCCAGTTCAGGTCCGCCAAACCTTCGGTCAACCTTATTCCGCCGCACCACCCGCTTCCTATCCTCCCCCACCTGCCTACGGCCCTCTTCCTACACATCCTCCCGCAACACCACTTCACACTAATCCAGCCGCGCCTTTGACTGTCGCATCGCCCTCCACAACGCAAGAGCCTGCGAAGAAAAAGATCGACTGGCCAGAATCTGTTCGCAACTACGTCCAGCGTTCTTTCCAGACTTCCAACTTAGATCCATCGGTCACCCGGGCCGAAATGGAAGCCAAGCTCAAGGAAACCATCTCGTACGCGAACGACCAGGGCCACATGTACACCGTTAACTGGGAGAAAATGCCACTGCCGCAAGAGATGATCAAAGAGGAGCGTGCTAGAGCCAGGGCCCTCCAGCAAGCATCTCATTTCTCGGCCCTTTCCATTTCCCCTACCAGTTCCAAGAAGCGCAAGTCTACAGATTTCAGCGAGGGCGCCGCACCCCCTTGGCGGAATGGACAGAATCGCCTCGAGGACCGCATTACATTCAATGCTGATAAACGCCCAGCGCCAGTCGAGGAAGCCCAGTCGAAGACCCAAAGTAAGTTCCAGAAGCAGTTGGAGAAGCGTCAGAAGCGGTTCGACGGAGGATACAAGTCGACGTATCGCGAGCCGACTCCTCCTCCCAGCGACGGCCCGGTTGTCGGTACATGCGAGACCCTGGAGAAGCGTTATCTCCGTCTGACGGCACCGCCCGTTCCGTCCGTGGTCCGACCAGAGCGGGTTCTGCGCCAGACGCTCGAGCTGCTCAAGAGAAAGTGGAAGAAGGAGCAAAACTACTCTTACATCTGCGATCAGTTCAAATCCATGCGTCAGGATCTGACAGTCCAGCGCATCAAGAATGAGTTTACCGTAGAAGTCTACGAAATCCATGCCCGGATTGCCTTGGAGAAGGGGGACCTCGGTGAGTATAATCAGTGTCAGACCCAGCTCAAGGCCCTCTACAAAATGGGTATCAAGGGGAAGTCGATCGAGTTCAAGGCGTATCGTATCTTGTATTTCATTCATACCGCTAACCGCACGGCGTTGAACGACGTCCTGGCGGATCTAACTGCAGCAGAGAAGGAGGAAGAGGCCATAAAGCATGCGCTTGATGTCCGATCCGCATTGGCGTTGGGCAACTACCACCGCTTTTTCCGGCTCTACAACGACACGCCCAACATGGGCGCATATCTTATGGATATGTTCGTTGGCCGTGAACGCCTTGCCGCTCTTTGCAACATCTGTAAGGCGTATGTGCTTTCCATTCCCTCCATATACTGAGTTTTGTTGCTGACACCGCTTAGGTACAAACCTGATGTGCCGCTGCGCTTCGTCACGGAAGAGCTGTACTTTGAGTCGGATGCGGATGCTGCCCAATTCATCCTCGACTACCAGGGCCAGGATCTACTGGAGGACCGCGACGGAACTGTTGTTTTCCTGACCGGAAAAGCTAAAGAGCTGTTCGAGGGTCCGAGGAAGGCAGCATTTTCCAGGGTTGACATCAAAGGTCAAATCTAACAGCACTGAGTCCTTATTTCCTATCGTCGCCTCACCCGCCCACATCGTTTCGGACTCTTTTAAGACATCAGCACCGACTGCCGACCTGATGTTTCTACTTCATCTCCGCCTTCGTAGTTTCTCACCTCAGTCACCGGGGTCTGCACCCTTGCGTCGTCGTGCAGTAGTTTGATATTATTGATAGCACGCCCTTTCTCGACCTTTGTCTCTTTCAGCCCCCACAAGATTTGCGACCTGGGCCCGTATCAGCAACACGTTATGGAAGTGCGACTGGGCGATCCGGCGATAGAGAATACCGACGGGTAATCTTTCCCCGTTTCTTCGTCGTCAACCAGTTCCGATGTTACTCTCTGAAGAGGCGTAACGTGGAAAGCATTAGAGGAAGCCCACGTCATGCCCTGTGGAAACCCTACATTGACGAACACCACTTCTCCGAGTCGTCCCGCGACCTCGCGATGCGCCCGGTTGTCACTTGCAACGCAGTCCAACTTACCTTTTCAGCTAGTTCCTCCAGGACAGGCGCATCTCCTGTCTTTCAATGTTAGTCGCTGGCATCAAGTCACGGCTAATGGTCCTCAAACCCGGTTGAGGCGAGCAGTATACGAATCAGCCTAGTCAAAAACGGAGACGTGATATCCGCCGTTCTCGGAAGCCATCAAGAGTGGACAGGATGGAGATGGCGTCTTTGCATATCAACCTCCTTCTTTCCCGATTAATGTGTCTTTCTGGAAGATCCGACGTGTCAGCTCCGAGGGTCTCGCAATTCAGCAAGCATCGGGGTCATGCGGAGGTGACCTTTGGCGACATGGAAGCAGCAGCATTAGTTGCTACGGTGCTGTAGTGGCACCCTGCTCTCTTTATATACGTGCTCGAAAGCACCGCTCTTTTTTCGAATCTTTTACAGTACCCCTTGTGTTTCGGCGTGGGCATCTATGGGTGGTAGTTCGGGTCAGCAAGCATAGGGTTGTGGCGTCTCTGGGTGTCAAAACTGATTGCATCTGTCCCTTGGTTTTCTTCTTCTTCTTCCTAGTATAGGTAACTCAGGTGTTTGGCGTTAAGGGAACAGTGTTGAGAGCAGTCGGTCGATTCACTTCTGCGCCTAGGACAGCCTGGGGCAAGGAGCTTGAATGGGCATGTTTTCAGTTAGCAAAATAAGAACGTACTTCTTTAACACCAGCCCACACTAATGCTGTGCGTCGTTGACATCGAAGCCATTCTGGATGTCTTTATGCTAAGCATCATTGAGGGCCTCATATGCCAAGATGATGATGTGAACTTGAGAATACGGATATTGTTCTGGTGTGGAATATTCAACACATCGATTCCGGCTGCATGGCCCAAAGGACGGGGAGCCGCGCGCTAACACATCAGCAAAGGAACATGTCCCTTCACCTTATTCTGCTGCGCAAAAAGTCTCTTCCATTCTCCGTTTTCTTGTCGAACTAAAAGCAGATCTTACACCCCTCCCCATGATGCGTTTACCTCTCGATACAATGATCGCAACGAGCCTTGCTCGAATTAAACAGTGGCTTGTCCAGCAGAAGCTAAAACCCCTAGAAAACCAATAAATACCACGCTGGCTCGCTGCTTACAGGTGCGCCAGCGGGCATCCCGGCCCGTCCTGTGCTTCTCGCGTCACATCCCGATAGGTCAAAGCTGCCCCGGTGGAAAACGTAGGCATATGTACCTGTACATAAGTATAAATCATGCACTAAAATAAATTCAATGGGAGAGTTGGAACCATTGCCATGGAAAACGTGGCGATTGGCGGCCTCATTTGGGCGTTTGGTCTTTGGCCTCTTCGTCCAACGAATGAAGAGGATATGGAAACACGTGGGAAGGTGTTGAAGAACGTTCACTTACACCATCGTCATGATAATTCCTACCTCTAGGATCTCAAAGACAAACGTAATGCAAGGCCGAACAAAAAGCAATAAAAAGTGGGATCTTATAAAAAGAAGAAGAAAAACTGGTTGTGGTTGGCGCCCAAGTTGCAAAAATCTTCGACCGAGTTTTGCAGCATAGCCCTACCAGGCCGTCATAATGGCGTCTCTATAGAGTCTAGACACCAATCCTCCTTGTTCGTTGTTGTTGGATGTTAGTCAGTCAGGCGCAGGTCGCGGGGGTTCATCCGAACGCCCCGAGAAGCCATATCTGATCGTGATGCGTTTGCTAAACCAATGAAGGAGACTCGGACTTTTACAGCATCGCATCATGGATATTTACTTTAGTTTTCTGGCTTACTAGCAGTAGATTATGATACGCTTGAGACTTATTCGTAATCATATAATACAGTTTATTCGAGCGTCATTCCAGTGACTCTACCAATGCGTGGTTTTCTGTCTTGGAGGCCTTGCATTGACGTTGTTTGCTCGGATCTGTCGAGTCCCTTAGTTCCAAGTCCACCCCGACGTTATCATATCGAGACTTCCATGTCGATGCATTAACAAGGTGTGGGCTTTGAACATCTTATGACGCATCGTATGAGCTGGTGCACTAACAGCAGGCATCTACCTGCTTCTCAGCATCGCATCGACAGTTTTCGACGACCACTTTCAAGTCCTTGATGGGTTGTGACGGAAGGGACTCGAGCATGAAGCAATCCTTGAGCTTGGAGAAGTAAAGTAAATTCCCAGAGGTCCCGGTCCGATAGCAATCTGGTCGTCAACTCCTAGCAACGGGGGCGCTCGAGCAAACCAACCACAGTTTCCGCTATGACAAGCGCGATCACGATGCATATGCAGTGCTTAGAAGATATACGCACACTACCTTAGCACGCACACATATCTTATGCCAGACTACGTAATACATATACCACATGTGTAGGCCAGGCAATGACAGTGACAAAGATACCAACGGAGAATACCTGAGGTAGCAGCAATCTTACCTGATCAATAGCCTCATTGCGCAAGACTCGTCTTTGATCAGAACTTGTAAGACTGGCAAGCTGGTTGGTTCCAGTTGAGATTTGACGTTGGCCGACTTCTTCCATTTGTCGCAAAGTTCTGGTCGTATCGTGGTGTGGGCACGACCGGAATCCCAAAGATCGAGAGCGGCCAAGAAAGGCTAGAAAGCCAATTCGGACCCACAGGCCCAGGGAGGGTGGGTCCCTCTGCGCCCTGGCAGCACTCTCCAATTGCACCAACCGCAGGGCAGCAACTGCGAAGAGCAGGCCGGGGTGCCTCTGGTACCTGCTAGCTCGGAGGTACCTGCCCGCCCGCGCGGCCTCTGCGCTGCTGCAACGCTGCAATTCCCTCTCGAGTGTCGAGTCGAGGTAGCCGTGACAGTCCTGGCCGTCCATTGTCATGCCGATTGTCATGCGGTTGCTAACAGCTAGATAGAGGCAGCCACCCTTTCACGCTCAGGACACAGGCATAAACTAGCAGGCACTAGCAGACCCTAGCAGAACAAGCAAGCGCGAGTGGCTGTTTTTCCAACATTTTCCATGCCGTCGGCTAGGCTGGTGACTCGACCTTCATCACACCCGCCCGTCTTCGAGCCATCTCCGGCCACCACCCTGTCGACTTCCACTCTTGTGAGAGCACACCCGGACCCGACCCTTGATCACCCTTGCTGCTTCCGCTTCAAGCTTGGCTTGGGCTGTTCCTTTCTCCCTTTTTTTTTAATGCTATTGCTGCCCGTCCCGAAGCCCAGCAGAACTACTACTGTAGCAGAACTAGCACGCAAGGCACGCAGGCCATACAGTAGAAACCCCTGATACTGCAAGTAATCCGGGCAGCCATTTTTCTTGCACTTAGAGGGGATCTTGCAGTAGGGGGTGCCGGTGCACAGACCACTTTGCAACTGCTGGCCGCTATGATCGAGAAGTGACCCCCTATAAAGTGGTGT